>RZOE01000073.1:0-405000 GCA_003992445.1 Leishmania aethiopica | reverse complement strand
GTGCTTGTGCGTTGCGTCGTCGACTTCGTTTTCGACGTTTTTTCTTCCCTGCCCTTGATGACGGGTCACACTTCTCAGGGCGTGGTGGTGTCACAGGGCCCAGTACATCCCTCCCACGCTCTCTGTGTGTGTGGCGAAGCCGAGCAGCCCCCCTGTGCCTCCTGTGCTTGCCGAATGCCGAGCCGCTTCTGGTGGTGACACGGTCCAGCACCCACGACGTGGGGAGGTCCGAGCGATGCATTGCTGCTGATGTCGGCAGTGAGGTCGCGGACGGCGCTGCGTCGGAGCGACCGGCGACGCTGAACACGTCGGCGCCATCGACGTGATGGGGGAAGTGCCAGCGTGACTGGAAGGCGTCGCAGCGGGCCGTCGCACTGCCCGCTGGTGTGTGTGGTGGGGGGCCTGGGGCACCGCGCGAGGGGGTGCACGAGGTGGTGGCCTGCGTGATGGGTGCGGCTGTGAGGCGACCTGCGAGGCCGGGGCGGCGCTGCGGTGACTGGGTGTGCGCGCTGCTGTAAGGCATGTGTCTATGGCTGCATTGCACCACGCGAGGTGGGCCTGTGGCAGGGCCGGGGAGGGCTGGGGTGGGGCTTGACTCCTGTTGTATGGCCGGGAGGATGGACTCACGTTGAAACAAGAAATAACACCTTCTCTCGCGCTCCGTTTCTCTTTTTTCTGGTGATTTGATTTCTTCTACCAATCTGCTCTATGCTGCACCAGTTTGTGCCCGAAAACGGATGCTTGCGATGAGGGGGCGGAGTGTTGGTGAGGGTGACTGCTAATGGCGGAGTCCGTGTGGAGAAGCGAAGCAACGCTGGAGGAGGGACGGAGAAAACCTTCAAAAGCTGCGATGATCCCATGATAACGCGACGGTGTAGTGGAGCGGACACGCAAGGGCATGTCGCAGGGATACTGTTTCTTTGTGACACCTCAGAAGCGAGAAGGAAGGCGGCAATGAAGCAGGCACACAGAGGGAGTTCAAAATGGAGAAGCGGGCATGCGTACGTCTGTGTGGCGTTTTAGCGTCTCTCTCGCGATCTGTCTCGTTCGCCAATGCTCACTGGTGCGCGCATGTGTGGTCGTTTAGCGACTTTGTATGCGCGATCGGGGGGGGGGTGCGCGAGAGGGTCTCAGCGTTGATGGCGACGGCTGCTTAAAGGAATAGGGACAGAATACGTGAGAAGTGGCAGGCGCGACTGAAAGTCAAAGGGAAAAAACAACGACTCTGTGTGAGCATGCGTGAGGTGGAGGGAGAAGGCAAGAAAAAAGAAGAGAGAGAAAGCGGGGTTGGCTCTTTCCTTGCTGCGGCGAGCGACGCTTGTGGGTTGAAGGGATCGAAAACCCGCGTAAGCGACAGAACGTCGAGGCAAGCAAACACACTCGTCTTTTGGCACCACTTCACTGACTTGCGAACACATACATGCATACGCACACACACAGGCCTATGCGCAAGCATTCACACCAACTCAGCCCCACCCACACACGCAGATGCGGGCCAACCGCTCGCACATATCATTTGCGCGTCACTTCCAAGTTGACTGAGGGTGCCCGCGTTTCTGCGAGTATACAGACGCGAGCGGGTGCGTTGCGTATTGAGGATTTGTCTTGCTTCCATGGTAGTATTTTTGAATTCTCGTTCTACTAGGTGTACATGTATATATATATATATATATATATATATATATATTTAATATTTATATTCCCCCCTCCCTCTCCTTTTATTGTTTTGTCTCTCGAGGCTTGTACGTGTGACCACGTGCCTACTTGTAAACGTTTTTTTTTTGTGTTTTTGTTTCTAATGCTCTGTTCCCTTTTTTTTTTGTTTTTCTCGCGTGTTTTTCGCCTCCTCCCGCCTTTCCGCTTTTCCATCTCTCTTCCCCATCCCCCTCCTTTTCTTTTTCACACGTTCTCACTTGTTTGTGTTGTCTTCTGTCAGAGGCTCCCTCCCTTTCTCTCTTTATGTGCTGTGTGTGTTGTGCGTGTTGTGTTTTCGTGCTCGATGCGGCCGCCCTTTTTTCCCTTTTCTTTTTTGTTTATTATTTGTGTATTTATTTGATCTGCTTTGCAGTGTCCACGTTGTGAGTGGTGTGGAGAAAGGGAACACCGAGGTTCTCTGCCTCTCCTCCTCTTTTTTTCCCTTTCCCTCCCCGGTCTTTTAGTTGTTTATCCGCGTCTGCGAGTGTGTATTCATGTGTGCTGATGTGTCGCATTCATGAAGGAGGCGTAGTTGGTGGTTTGCTATTTTTCTTGCTTCGTGGTTGCATGGAATATACGATTGGGCACTCGTTCACGCAGACGCATTGGTACAGCCACCCCTTGATGCCAGAGGGAAGTCAGCCGCGGAAGAAGAGGTCAATGAAAAGAAAAAGCACATCTTTGCCTCTTGTCTACGTGCGCGGTCATGTACTTCTCACGGGGTTTCTTTTCTCGCTCGGTCTCGCTCCTCATCTTCCTCCCTCTTCCCCTTCGGGTTGGGCGTGGGCATCGCGTCACTCACTAAGGCGCTGTCTTTCTTTTTCTCTCTGGCTGCTTCGAAGCTACCGTCTTCAAGAATCGTCTTTGTTTTGCCAAGGTTTCTGACCGACGGCTTGTGTGCGTAGGCGCGTGTGCGGGTGTCTGCGTGTGTGGTTGTGCTTTCTGTGCTGTACTCATATCTTTTTCTTTCTCCTTCCCTTCTTGTGTGCGTGTTGCTCCTTTCTTTGCTCATTCCCTCCTTCTCTTCGTCCATTGTTGTCTCTGGCGGGTGCGCCTGAGGAGGTCAGGTTGCTCTAGGAGCTAGAAAAACAAAACAAAACTAAACCAGACAAGAGACGTAGGTGGCCTTCAGGGTTGTGGAGAATTCGCAGAAGACGCGTTCGCGTGGATCACGGTTTACGACGTGGTAACACACACTTAGCTGCCGCTGCTCTGTCACTTCGCCCCTCCTGTGTCTACTGCTTGACGCCCTTTCGCTCGAGCTGTTAGCCGTTTATCTCTCAAGAGGTGATAAACCTGGGCGTTTGAGAGGAGGCAGGCTGTGCAGCGAGCGGCCGTGATGGGGTGAAGAGGGTTCTACAAGGTTTCTCTTGTTCCCCCTCAAAACAGAGCCCCGCCGCATCAGCTCCGTATCTCACCCCCCCGTAAGCGAAAGGCGCTCCTTCGCAGTTGCGCTAGCTTGGAATGCTATCTTGCTCACACTTCTTCTCGTAGGACCGCTACAGTTTTTTTTTTTCTTCCGTTGTCGCGGTTGCGCGTTTCATCGTCATGCATATTGCATACGTTGTAATCCTGCTGTCGCTCGTCTTCATCCTCACCCTTCCTTTGCCCACGTGCGCGTCACAAGTGCCACGCCCACCACGCCACTTTTCTCTGGGCCTCTCGTTATGACCACTTGATGCTGCCTCTCCTCCCTCGCCTCCCCGCACCACGACACAGATACAGTTCAGGCATCACAATACCGTGCCGGCGAAGGACTAAGGTCCACAGGGCAAGGTAGCGTCGTTCTACCGAGAGGGACGAAAAGGAAAGCAGTGCACCCTTCTCGAACAGTTTTCCTTCTCTGCAGAACGCGGAACTTTACCGCACCACGCCAATGCCGGCCCGACCCACCGCCTCTTCCGGCAGCACTGCCCGAGAGAAGCGCAGCGGCTCTCACAAGAAGAATGATCTCTCAATAGAGTGCAGCTTGCGCCTGCCGCTGCCTGACACGGTGTCTGCCAGCGTTCTGTGGAGGGTGCTGAAGGCCGACCCTTCTCTTGCCGGAACTGTGAAGGAGGTCTACTGGTGGAGTGAGGACCCGTCTCAGCGAACCGTCGCAGTAACGATCCAGGCATCCTCGAAGCGCGACCTGCGCTCTGCCGTCGGATCCCTCTTGGATCAAGCCAAGCTTGTTGTGCGAACGTTGCGTGTGTATCCTCCCACCACGGCCGCTACCACTACCGCCGCTGATCCTGCATTGAGCACGGTATGAGACGTGCATCGGTGAGCCGTTTGCTCTGCTCCTTTTTCTACCTTCACTGCACCTCTTCCACACTTCTTCGTCGCGGCGCTACTGAGCAGAGAGGTGTGGGTGTTGCCTGCGCGCAAAACCGGCTCGCCTCCGCTGCCACCTGCCTGCCGCGGTGTTTTTTATTTTTCGCCCTTTCCACAAGTGGCGCCGGCCTTGCGTTTATCCATCGGCGAGTTCCACCGGGAAGACAACAGCAGCCGCAACGCAGTAAGCCGGAAGAGAAAGCGAACATCCTAATACGAAAGAGTAAAGAAAAAAAAGGAAAACGTATCGCAAACCACCTTGTCGGACTTTGTGGGGCTGCGCCTCTGCCGTGCTTCGTCGTTGAACTGCCACCTTTTCAAGCGTGTCTGTCTGTGCTGTTCCCGCCCTGCTGTCTTCTGCCGCGGCGCGGTGCGCACGCGCCCTTCGGCTCGAGTCGCAACCACGATATGCTGTTGCGTAAGTAAGAAGAGCGACGCATTATACTGAGCCGCTGAAGCTGTGCATCTATCCGCCCCTCCGAGTGCTCCATGTCCTTTGGGTCGACTTTCGCTGTTCTCGCTCTCTGCTTTTTGCTGGTGACATTGCGCGCCTGCGCACTCCGTGCGTGCCCCCCTCACATTCCCACACGCCGCACATCTGCGGACGCGCCCTCCGCCTCTCCTGCAGTTTACGCCGTCGACGCCCTCTTATCTTTTCGGCTCTCCTAGCTCTTTCTCCCCCCTCCCGACCACCCCCGCACCCCCGCGCGCACCCCAATATGTCTCTGAAGGACGTGAGCAAGAAGGCCGCCGAGCTGGAGTCGAAGCTGAGCGGCAAGCTGTTCCTGGGCGGCGCGAAGCCGACAGCGGAGGACGTGAAGGTGTTCAACGACCTGCTCGGCGCGAACCACGTGAACCTGTACCGATGGGCGAAGAACATGGCGACGTACGCCGAGGGCGAGCGCAATGCGTGGGGCGCGCCGGTGCGCGTCGCTGCGCCGGAGCTGCGCATGCCCGCGCCGGCGGCGGCGAAGGCGGCGGGGTCGGATGCTGCTGCTGAGAAGAGGGCTGCGCCGAAGGCTGCCGCTGTCGCGCCGCCGCCTGCCGCTGCCGCGGAGGAGGAGGACGACATCGACCTGTTCGGCGAGACGACGGAGGAGGAGAAGGCAGCGCTGGAGGCGAAGAGGGCGAAGGACGCGGAGAAGAAGAAGGCGAAGAAGGAGGTGATTGCGAAGTCGTCGATCCTGTTCGATATCAAGGCGTGGGACGACACGATCGACCTGGTGGCGCTCGCGCAGAAGCTGCACGCCATCCAGCGCGACGGCCTGGTCTGGGGTGACCACAAGCTGGTGCCCGTTGCGTTTGGCGTGAAGAAGCTGCAGCAGCTGATCGTCATTGAGGACGACAAGGTGTCCGGAGACGACCTGGAGGAGATGATCATGGGCTTCGAGGAGGAGGTGCAGTCGATGGATATCGTCGCCTGGAACAAGATCTGAGGTGATTCGAGGCGACACGTATGCTTTTCGCCACGTACGCGGCAGACGTCCTTCTTTACCTAAGCGTGTTACTGTGTCTTACCCTTTCGGCCCTTTCCTCTCTCTGTCTCGAGCACGAGAAGGGGGCAGACGGGCGTGGGGAAGGGCGGGGGGAGAAGAACGCATATCGGGATCAGCATCACGCACTCACACGCACCGTCCGACAGTTTCCATTCTTCTGATCTTTCTTGTTCCCAGTTGACCTATTCGCGATGCCACGGAGTGAGGTGCGGGTTGATCGAGGCAGGGCAGCCATGCAGCAGCGGTGGCGGGTGGAGAGAAAGGCAAGAAAAACAAAGAGCGCCCGCTCGGAGGTTGGATGCGTGCAGTATGGAGACGTGAGTGACAGCGTATGGGGAGGCGGAGGTGGAGGGGTCGGAGAAGCGAGCCTCATGCGTGGGGAGGAGGCTGTCCTTGCAAAGATGAACGCACAAAGTTAAAAAACAAACAAGCAGAGGAGGAGACGAAAACACGCATTTTGGCGCAGGTAGTGCGTACGCGTCTTTTGCTGTTCTGGAATGTGTGTACCGCTCTCTCTGTCTGTCTGTGGCCCCGCCTCCCCGCCTCTCCGCCTCTCCGCCTCCCCTTCTTCTTTGCCCTTTTCCAATTTTTATATCTGTCTTGTATGCCGATCACCGCTGTTGCGCGCGCCTCTTTAACACCCTCTCGTCCCACACTGAGTAAGAAAGCGAACAGTGTAGATCAGCTTGTGTTGCCCTCGCGTATGCCATTGAAACGTCCACCTTCGGTCGTGGATTCACGCATCGCATGGTGTGAAAGCGTATCAACGGCGTGCATATCGACAGGACGAGGGTGCTGCCCGTGCCTTGATGTGTGCGTGTGTGTGTAGAAGCGTTTGGGGGGTGGGGGCGGCAACGGCTGTCCTGTGCGCGTTTCTTGTTTTGCGTGTGGGTGTCTTTCTTCGACTTTGTTTTCCCCTGTTGTGTTGCTGTCTTCAAATTGACCCCCCAGAAGAAAAGTGAAGCGACAGACACGAGCATAAATGGGACGGCCCCCGTCCCTCTTAGTTGATCGTCCTGTGTGTGTGTGTGTACACGTGCAACTCGTGCCGCACATATACATAGTCGCACGAGCGGCAGTTAAGCTCTCTTTCTATCCGTAACACAAACACCTCCCCGAAAGGAAAACAATAAACCAAGACAACCGTGAAGCCAAGGTCCCCGCCCTCCCCTCCCCCGAAAAAAAAAGTGCGAGGACGGATGGGCACCGATGCTCTGCACACACGCGAAGCTTCTCTTCCTCTGAAGCTCACGAAGCGCATGTGCTACTTCCCTTTCGCCAAGGTGGCGGAGATGTCGGGGGTTTTCTCTATACGACTCATTATTTTGCCTCCGCAGCTGAGAAAGTGAGGTTGCCTTTCCTTTCGCCTGCGCCAACGAGGGGTGGGCATACACTGTGCGTGTGTGCCCCTCCCCCGCTTGCTAGGCTTAGCGGGTGGCTAGACTCGACTTGGGGATGAAACGAGTGAGAACGGTAAAGAGCACTTTATGTTTCGGTTGAGCACCACGCGGCGGTGTTGGCGTGTGCCTGAGCGAAGCTTGCCATCCCATGTGCGCGCGCGCCTATCACACCTTCGGACTTCCCCCAGCCCGCAAAGGACGCAGCACCATCTGCACTTTTCTTCTTGTGCTTCTCTCTGTGCGCGCTTGCTGATCTGCTTCACTGTCGTGTGTCCTTCTCCTCCTCGTTATCTCTTTCTCCTTTTTGTGGACTGCGCGTACTTGTGCACCGCCTTACCGACTCGCGTGAACCCATCGAAACGCATGCAACGCGAGCATGCGACTTACTGTGTTGTTGGTTGCCACCCATGAAAACCACATACCTACCACCTTCTCCAAAACAACAACAACATTATCATACACGCCACATTGGCACTGCTGCTCCGTACGCTTTTCTCCTCCATGACCGTTGCTGCCGTTGCGTTGATGTGCACTCCATAACGACAATGCAAGAGAAGAACGAAGCAGTGCGGAGAAGAAGCTGAGGTTGCGCGCTGACGATCGTGCTTCTGCAGAGCCCCTTCTTTTCCCCTGCGCTTACTACTGCCGGTTTCGCCGTTACGGCATTCGAAACGTGTTCCGTTGTCAGTTTTCAAGCTCCTCATTTCTCGCTAACGCCATAATGCCCCCCGCCAACGTGAAGGACATCAAGCAGGCGCGCGCCGCCGCGGACGAGCTGGAGAAGGCGCTGGCAGGTCATCTTTTTCTAGGAGGTGCGAAGCCGGCTAAAGAGGACGTAGATAAGTTTTACGATATGCTTGGCGAGCACAACATCGCGTTCTACCGCTGGGTACGCAACATGGCGTCCTTCACGGAGTCGGAGCGCAAGTCTTGGGGCCTGCCGGAGACTCAGTAGTGCGAGAGGTGGCGAGAGACAATGATAGGTTGGTGCTCATGGAGTGTCCAACAACAGCGCGTGCAGCATGCCGCATCTCACCTGATATATATATATATATATTGCTCCCCATGCCTGTGAGGGAGGGCTGTGGATGAGAGAGAGGAGGATAAGTCTTGGCTGACGTGTTGCTGATCAGTGCGGGTGTGAGGCAGCTTGCCGAGGCAAACATTCCTAGGCCTTCCCTCTCTCTGTCGTTGGCTGCTCACTGTCCCCACATCTCTCTCTAGTTCTACTCCCGAACACACCAGGGGTGCCCCCCTTCCCCCTCCTCGCCCTGTCGGCCGCCCTCGTCTTTCTTCGCTCTCCCATTCGACTCAGATCAGCGCACTGCGCGCTTATCTCATCGTTTTTCGTCTCTCTTCAATGCCACGGCGCGAAACCAAACAAAAAACAGTTTTGATAGAACTCTTCTCTTGTCTTTGTCCTTTGCGTCGACATGCTCCCCGCTGCCACCTCCACCGGCACCGCTGCGCTTCTCTTCGTCTCCTCTTTCATTGTCTCTCTCTCTCTATACCTATCTTGTACGTGCTCCTGTGCACAGCGGCCGTGTCTTGGCCTGTCATTGAAGCTAGTTTCTCTCACCATGTTCGGGTGTATTGATGTCCGTGCATCGGTTGCTGTGATACGATGTCGTTTTGGGGAAGCCTCTTGTCCTTGAGTCGGCCGTTAATATATATATATATATATATATATATATGTATGTCTAGTGTGTGTGTGTCTAGCGTCTTTCCTCTCTGGATGCTTGTGCGTCTCATTGCATAGGATAGCCGACATGGAGGTGCGCCATCATTCGCTTTTTGTTTCCTTGTTGTGACTCCGCCAGCTCGCTGGGGCGCGTATGTGTTTGGTGTGGCGCCCGTACACAGATAAATCGATGCCTTCAACGCACAGGGAAGCACTCAGTCACATACTTGCCCGTCACGGCGGGGACAGCACGCGAACAGCTGATTCGGCACGCTGATGGCTGGCGGCACCCCGCGTCGGATCGTTTGTTCTGCACAGACCACAGTCGCGACGTGTTCTTTGTTTTGCTCCTCTGTCTTTCAGCGTTGAGCCGGATATGCTGTGCGCGATTCGCAGCTCGCCCGAGGCTTGAAGCACGTCTCCTCTCTCGCGCTGTCATCGTGCACGGCAATGGTGCGATGACGCACATGTCACGTGCGCTGCATGGGCTTTCCCCGCCGGGTGCCGATCGCTGCCCTGTACGCTCCTTCCGAGTGACTAACTGTGAGCTCATTGTGCCCAGGCGCATGCCTATCCGCGAGCCCCTTCCGCTTTACACACCCACGCTTGTCAATGGCGCGCGGATTCCGCAGAGCGCAGAATGTCCCTGCCTCCTCCGGCTCATGGTAGCGTCCCACCTGTCGAGGTCCATGCGGACAAGCCATCCACACACGCCCCCGTGATATCGACGGAAGCGGGCGCTGACGACAGCGAACCATACAGACAACAACGTCGTACTGGAACAGGCTCTAGGATGCCAAAGTGCGGGTACTGTGCGCGCACGCTGCCAAGCACAGCTGGCATGATGTATCGCATCCGAAGAAAGCATCCAGAGGTCAGCAGAGCGCGAGTGAGGAAAAAAGGCGCAAAGAAATCCGTACAAATCAGCCCCAAAGTGCGTGTGTGCGAAACGTGCGGCGTCTTCTGCATCCGACGCGGTGGGCTGATGCGGCACAGGCGCCGGAAACATCGCGAGAGCTCCCCTGAATGGCAGCATCGAGCCGTCCAGAGTCCCGTGTGGAGAGTATTAACACCATATTACGGCATGCGGCGGCTTGAAGAGACCGAGGGAGGGAGGGGCATGGCATGCAGGCGGAGGACAGGGTCTGAGAGGGCCCTGGCCTGAGGCTGGCCAAGCTCCTCTCTGCGCTGGCCCGGCATGCACCCAGACCACCACCCCTGCTGCCTGCACGACACACCACCGCCTCCGCCCTCGAGCAGGACTCTGAAGGTGGTCCTGTGGGATGATGGCATGCAGTGCACCCGGGTCCGTGTGACGCCGGTCGCGCAGCACGTGTGCGAGGAATGGACGAGGAAGGACAAGGTGGGGCGGGCCCGCTAGCGGCATGGCCCGATGCAACGGCGGCCGGCTCGTCCTCGCCGGCCCGGATGTCGCCGCGGTGCGACAGGGGTGGGTGGGCTGTGGCTGTATGCGCACACGTGTCGACGCGCTCTTGATGGAACGGAGACGTTGATAAGGAACAATACTTTCTCCGCCTTCACTTTCATTGTGTGCACTTGTTGGTGTTCTCGTTCTTCTTCTGGTGTTTGATTCTCGTGCTGTGCTGCTACGCTGTTGAAACGATGCCCCCCCCCCTCCCCCCAAAATGGACTCCTGCTTGCAGCCGTGGTGCGGGGGCGGTCGGTGCCTTGTTTGCGCGTGTCTGTTTATTTGTGGAGTCCCGAGCATCTTCAGTCGACAAAGGTGGTTGTTGGCGAGGCGGTGAAGTACGTGATTTCGTAGATGGCATGAAGCGAACCTTTAGTGCGTTGGGTGCTTATACTCTTGTTTACTGGTGTGCACGTGCGCGTGTGTGTGTGTTGGGTTCTGCCTTTCCCACTCTACTATTTTCTCAGGACTCCCTGCGTGTTCCTCTGCGCATGCGTGTGTGTGGCTTCTCAGGCGAATCCGCGTGGAGTCGACGAACGCGCAGACTTCACCTCCGCGTGTACAACGGGGCACTTGTGCGAAGTGCATGGTGGGTATGTCGGCCGTCGCGGTGGCTGTTCGCTGTCGAAGCCCTGACAGTGACATCGGAAAGAGAACGAAAAGCAGAGGACGCCGTGGCGTTGGCACCGCCACTCCCCGATCTTGGGTGCTCTCCCGAAGGTCAGGGAGTCGATCGCTGCACTGCGCCAGCGTGCAAGTGCGGACAATGTGTTCAGGTGTGTCGAATACAACCAGTTTTTTCCACCGCCAAACTTATCCGCCCCTCCGAGTGCTCCATGTCCTTTGGGTCGACTTTCGCTGTTCTCGCTCTCTGCTTTTTGCTGGTGACATTGCGCGCCTGCGCACTCCGTGCGTGCCCCCCTCACATACCCACACGCCGCACATCTGCGGACGCGCCCTCCGCCTCTCCTGCAGTTTACGCCGTCGACGCCCTCTTATCTTTTCGGCTCTCCTAGCTCTTTCTCCCCCCTCCCGACCACCCCCGCACCCCCGCGCGCACCCCAATATGTCTCTGAAGGACGTGAGCAAGAAGGCCGCCGAGCTGGAGTCGAAGCTGAGCGGCAAGCTGTTCCTGGGCGGCGCGAAGCCGACGGCGGAGGACGTGAGGGTGTTCAACGACCTGCTCGGCGCGAACCACGTGAACCTGTACCGATGGGCGAAGAACATGGCGACGTACGCCGAGGGCGAGCGCAATGCGTGGGGCGCGCCGGTGCGCGTCGCTGCGCCGGAGCTGCGCATGCCCGCGCCGGCGGCGGCGAAGGCGGCGGGGTCGGATGCTGCTGCTGAGAAGAGGGCTGCGCCGAAGGCTGCTGCTGTCGCGCCGCCGCCTGCCGCTGCCGCGGAGGAGGAGGACGACATCGACCTGTTCGGCGAGACGACGGAGGAGGAGAAGGCAGCGCTGGAGGCGAAGAGGGCGAAGGACGCGGAGAAGAAGAAGGCGAAGAAGGAGGTGATTGCGAAGTCGTCGATCCTGTTCGATATCAAGGCGTGGGACGACACGATCGACCTGGTGGCGCTCGCGCAGAAGCTGCACGCCATCCAGCGCGACGGCCTGGTCTGGGGTGACCACAAGCTGGTGCCCGTTGCGTTTGGCGTGAAGAAGCTGCAGCAGCTGATCGTCATTGAGGACGACAAGGTGTCCGGAGACGACCTGGAGGAGATGATCATGGGCTTCGAGGAGGAGGTGCAGTCGATGGATATCGTCGCCTGGAACAAGATCTGAGCTGATTCTGAAAAGGCCCAATGAATAGGCTGTGACGGACGGAACGCCAGTGGTAATGCGCGCTGGTGAGCGAGGCTTCGTCTCGGGAGTAGGCGGAGGGTAGCCGCTGCTTCTTATGCGATGACAGCGATTAGTGGGATAGGTTGCTTCGCGCCGCACAGGGTGGTAGCGGGGCACTCGTCGCATGGTTTCCAATCTGCTAGACGGATGAGCTTGTTTTCGTCTGTCTTCGTTTGGAGGGCGACATGCAATTCAGCGATTTTTCGTCGTTGACCCCCCCCCCCGCCAAAGCAATCGCACTGCGCACTGATGATTTTTTCCGAGTCATGGTGTCTGATTGGTTGGGCACGGGGGCGCGTTTTTCACCCGGACTTGCCGTTCATGCTGCCGGCCGTCTCTTCGAGCCGCGCTCGCCCCGCCTCAGTCTTCCTTTTGTTTGCTGTTGTTGTTTGTGGTGCTCGCAGCGCGCTGTTTTCCTTCCTGTATTCCTGCCGGCGTGCTCTCCACGTCCTGTAACGTAAGCAGAAGACAGGAAAACGGAAACGCAAGTAAACAGCGTAGACGTACACGTGTCGTTGGAATGTGGGCGCGCTTTTTGTGTGAGTGTGTGTGTGTGTGTCTGTGTGGTGTATTGGGCTCTCTAGTGGCGGAGAGGGAGGGGTAGGGACGTATAGAAGGGATGTTTACCGTTTGCGGGCAGCTGTAGATGGAGTTACGCTGGAAGCTGTGACAGAGCCTCTGCACCGTCATCTGGTGCGCATGTCTTCGGTGCCTCGCTGCCTGCTTCTTCTCCTTGAGCCCTTTCTCTAGCTGCCACGCTTCGACTTGCACATAAGCAACACGAGGCACGCTCACAATCCACAACGGGTGCTCTGTGAACACGAAGGTATAAACTCTATCCGATAAAAAAGAAAAACATCGCAGCCACAACAGCAGCAGCGCAGCACACATACTGAGCGAGCATCATGATTGTTTTCTGTGAGAAAAAAAAACATAAAAAGGCATCAGAGATGAGCCAGTCTTGAAGCGAAGACAAGAGACTAATCTCTCACTGTGTGTGTGAGGGGAGGGGCTTGAGAGAGAGGCGGAACGCAGTCGCCGGTGAGGTGGAAAAGGAGGATAGTTGCGCGAGTATTCGCCCGTGTGCTCATGGCTAGTTGATGCTTGCCGTCAGGCTGCGGCGTATGTGGGTTTGACCATAGTGCGCAACCATCTTGTCGGTTCTGCCCGTCTCTCTCATGCAGGCATTCACACGAGCGGCGCACATGTGGGGTGCTGTTTCATGTTGCCCCTCTTCTTTTGGTTTGTGACGCCTTTTCTGAGTCGAGCGTGCACCCACTCCCACTCTATTCCCTCACCTACGCAGACTCCTCTCGCACACTTTGGCTGGATGGCTATCAGCAAGTCCCCCCCCTTTACCCTGCCTCTGCCTCTCCTTTTTTTTTCTGCTATTTGGCTCGTATCTTCTGTGCGTGGCGCTGCAGGCGCGCCTCGCTAGCCGACAAGTCTTCAAGGTGCGCCCTGGCAAGGCGCGTTGCTGACGTGCGCATACCTCTGCAGTCACTCGTAAGGTGTGCGCTCTTCATGCTCGCATCACTTCCTACCGTCGAACACAAGACGGGCGAGGCGCCAGGCCGGACAGCTGACCTTGCGCTCCGCTCGCGCAGAGAGAGCTGCCGAGAGCAGGGGAAGCGCACGCCGCCGCCCATCCGCAGGATGGGCAAACCTTCATCGCCTACTGAAGGCGAACGGTCGATGTGCAGTGTGGGCACGAGGAGATGCGGACAGCGTTGATGGGGGAGGGGAGGGGCAGGGTAGCGGATCGGTGTTGATGTGCCGGTGCCACTGTGTCTCCCCGAGAGCAAGCGATGGCGCAATGAGCTCGAGATATAGGATAGCGTCACAGCATGGAACTTTTTCTCCCTCGGTCTCTCCACTTTCGTGCATCGGCTCGTTCGAGTGTCTAGGATACCCACCATGTGAAGCGCCGCGGAAGGAAATTGAAAGAGGCGTCGTACGTAGAGCACTGGGGGGTGCGCTCGTGCAAGGCATTGCCACATGTCTCCGCAGCAGCCCCCTGCTGCTCTCCCCTCAGCGCTTCCGCATGCCTCGCTTCTCAGCTATGCAGGCCACTGCGTGTGTATGCCTTCACTCACGCTGTCTCTGTGACGACGCGTACAAAAACCGCCCCCCCCTCTACTCTGACTCACTGCTTATTGAATCGCGCGCACCCCTGCCCCGCGCGCAACCTCACACATGCACCATCATGTGCGCTTCTCTGCGGGGGAGTGCCACCTTTACACAAATCTGGCGCCGTCTTCCTCATACACACAAGCACGCGCCAGCACACGCATACGCGGTAGAGAGGACGGAATAGAAAGACCAGCACCTCGACAAAGACGAAAAGACACGCACGGAGAACGAGCGCTCGTGTGCTTGTGGTGTGTGCGTGCGTGTGCGTGCTTGCTTCGCAAGGGTCCCTGCATTCGGCGTGCTTTTCTCTTGGGGTCGCTCACGCCCCTCCACCCTGCGCATTGCCCTTCCACCCACCTCCCCCGCCTCTCTCCCACGTACGCGGTGCCTGCTTGCGGTGTGTGCGTGCGTGTGCGCAACGCGCTTTTTTGCTCTTCTTCTCCTTTGTGGGTCTGCATACACTCTTATGCGCCACGGTACGGCACCGCAGGTGGGCGGTCGAAAGCGAAGCCGCTCTCGCTCGTCAGAGAAGTCGCCCGTGTCGGCACTGCACGATGAGGAAGCGGAGGACGTCGTCGCATCGCCCGTGCATGCGAAGGAGAAGCACCATCCGCAGCTAAGTGCCAACGCGACCAGCCCTGTTATCTCTAGTCCTCACGGGAGCAGCCACGGTAGCCGCAACTCGAGCGTCTCCTCGACGTCCTCCTCGTCTTCTGCCACCAAGCACTCGGGTGACAAGAGTCCACATAATGCGCGCAAAATGCCGGCTGCTGCTGCGGAGGCGGCAACGGCATCGACCGCGGTAGCCGCGGCGGCGGCAGCGACGTCGAGATCCCCCACGGCGTACATGACCCCCGAGGACGCCTCCATCTACACACTAGTCACCAGCATCCTGGCAGAGTGGCGCAGTGGCGTCACTCTACTGAAGGAGGATATCATCCGCTTAATCCTGCGTCGTGTGCGCCCCATCCTCATGAGCCAGCCGATGCTCGTCCGCACCGAGGCGCCGATCAACGTGTGCGGCGACATACACGGCCAAATCACAGACCTCGTCGAAATTTTCAAGGCGGGCGGACTGCCTCCCGACTCGCGCTACCTCTTCCTCGGTGACTACGTCGACCGCGGCAAGTATGGGACGGAGGTGATCACGGTGCTGCTGGGGTTGAAGGTGTTGTACCCGAAGCGCATATACGTTCTGCGCGGAAACCACGAGACGGACAGCATTTGCCGCATCTACGGCTTCTTTGACGAGGTGAAGCGCCGCTTCAACGTGCGCCTGTTCAAGGAGTTCACGGATGTGTTCAACTGCCTTCCCGTGGCGGCGTTAATCGAGGAGATCGCGCTGTGCATGCACGGCGGTCTCAGCCCCGAACTGCGCCACCTGCGTCAAATTGAACAGATCTACCGGCCGCTGGTGGTGCCCGATGAGGGGCTTGCCTGCGACCTTCTCTGGTCCGATCCGGAGGAGGGGTCGTCTGGGTGGCAACCAAGCGAGCGCGGTGTTAGCTTTACGTTTGGCGAGGATGTAGTGAAGCGCATGTGCGACAGCCTCGGCATCGACATAGTTCTCCGAGCCCATCAGGTGGTGGATGAGGGCTACTCTTTCTTTGCTGGCAGGCGCCTCGTCACCATCTTTAGCGCGTCCAACTACTGCGGCGAGTTCACCAACAGCGGTGCCATGATGCTGATGGACGAAAACTGCATGTGCAGCTTCCAAATCTTTAAGCCTGAGTACTAAGAACAGGAAGGTGTGTACGGGGCGTGCGCACTTTCAACAAGGCAGGTCTCACTGCAGCAGCAGCAATAGCAGCAGCAGCAGCAGCAGCAGCAGTGGCGGCTGCGGCGGAAGCAGACCGCTGTGGATGGGTGTTGGTTTGCTTTTCGGGCTCTGCGAGTGCATGTCTGTGCGTGCTTTGTTCTCAAGTGACGACGTACTCCTCTTCAAACGCCACGCGGCCGCGCGTACGAATTCAAATATTCACAGGCGTACACTGACGTAGGCACACGTACACATACACGATGCACATGCACGCACCGACGTGCGTCTTGCTGCGCCTCTTCTGTTAAGTTGTCCTCTATTTCTACTTTTTTTTCCCCTTGACGTCGTGTCTAATTCAGTAGCGACTGCGTCCCGTTGTGTGCCCCCCTCCCTCCCCCCACACACATTCTTGGTGTCTCTCTCTCTCTCGCTGCGGCTTGAAAGAGTCTTTGGCGCCCTTGTTTCCTCTCTCTTCTCTTCTTCGCCCACGTTGTCTGTGCACGTGAGCCGGCGAGTCGATGCGTCGTGTTTGCGGAAGGTGATGGTACCTTGCAGGGATACCGTCTCTCCCCTTCTTCTTTGTTGTTTGTCTCGCTGCTGGGGTGTACCTGTGCCGTTGATTTTGGTGAGCAGGACAGCTGATGAGATACGGCGCAGCTGACGCCCCTCTCCTTCCTCTTCTCTGTTTGGTGTGAGATGTGTTGGCCATTGCAGCCTGTGCGACAGTCGTGGGGGTGGTTCACAGGAACTAGCGGGGGACGGGAGGGTAACATAGAAAACGAATCGAAGTACAAGAATTGCGACTGGGTTGTGCGGCGTGCAGCCGCTGTCTGCGCGCGCACGTGTGTTTAAGTGTGTGTGTGTGTGTGTGTGTGTGTGTGTCGGTGTTCGGTACGTTTGGCATCGATTCGCTTGTAAGAACAACAAGAAAGCGCTCAGGAATGGCATTCCATCACGCCCAAAAAGGGAACGACGAAGCGGGGCATGCGAAAAGCGCGAAGCGTGGAACCTAACACTCGGTTTCCCACCACAGCTCTACCCTCTTCTTCACGTTGTGTCGGTGGACGCGGGGCTCATGTGTCTGGGTGAAAGTGCATGCGTGGTGGCCGTGCTGGTGGGAAGGAAGGCAAGAGCTCCTCACCGACTGTTGCTGGCGTTGTTGCGTTTTTTTTGGCGTCGTGCACATTTCTGTTCATCGGCTTGTCGCCGCTCGATGTGTCGGCATGTGTTTGCAGGCTTGCTGCATGTTTCCATGCGGACCATCCGCGCATCCTGCAAACACAGAAGAAAAACCGCCATTAACTGTCGACTTCTCTGCTGATGCTGCCACGCGCGTGAGAAGAAGGAAACGAAAAAGGAAAACCGTGGCGCGGCTCAGCTTACTTGATCCCACGCTCTCTTTGCTCCACGGTATCTTCACCTTGAACCGATCTCCTCTTTCTCGTCTCTACGTTTATTGATGTTTGCGCTGGACGCATCGCACACACGCACACACTCGCCCTGCCTGTCCCGCCTACGCGTACCCCCTCTCTTGGTGCCCGTGCGTTCACGTGCGTTCCGCCCACCCACCTCCATCTTGTTTCGGCTCTCCCTGTCACCTCATCACACGCACGCTCCTGCCTTTGCATGCTTCGATTGGTGTAGAGTCGATTGCACACAGATGGCCTTCCCAAGCCGCAAGGATGCGTCCCGCGCGCAGCGCAAGAGCGCCAAGAAGCACCGCCCCGAGATCATTGTGATCGACCTGAAGGATCACGTGCTTGGTCGCGCGGCGGCTGTGGTTGCCAAGCAGCTGCTCCTGGGCAAGAAGATCACCGTGGTGCGCTGCGAGCAGCTCAGCATTGCCGGTACGGAGATCCGCAACAAGATCAAGTACCTGCAGTACCTGCGCAAGCGGAAGCTGACGAACCCCACAAAGGGCCCCTTCCACCACCGTGCCCCGTCCGACGTGTTTGTCCGCACTGTGCGCAGCATGCTGCCCCGGTACACGAAGCGCGGCATGAAGGCGCTTAACTCGCTGGTGGCCTACGAGGGAATTCCGCCCAACGTGGTGCGCACGGGCGGGCGCGTGGTGATCCCGCGCGCCCAGCGCCATGTGTGCTACCGCTCGGAGCGCCCTTACACGGTGCTCGGCAACATGTGCAAGCACGTGGGCTGGAAGTACAGCGACGTCGTCGCCAATCTCGAGAAGGCTCGCGTGGAGAAGGCGACCCGCCACCACGAAAAGCAGGCGAAGCTCCGCGACGCGTGGAAGGCGGCCCGCAAGGAGGCGCTCGCCAAGATGCCCAAGCACAACGTGGAGGTTCTGAAGAAGTTCGGCTACGCGTAAGCAGACGGCAATCGGCTAGCACACGCTTCCGTGCTCACAGACACACATCGACACGACCACCCCGCACAGTTCTTAGCCGTCATGACGTTGTTGGAAGGGGGAGCGGGACGGAGAGGTTGCACGAGCTGCTGACGCGTTAAATGGGGAACACCTTGGGGCGAGCGAAAATTGAGGGTCAAGAGGCGCAGCCGGCCGGCGGAAACGTCACTGCTGTTCCTATGCTCATTCGTGTTCTATCCTTGTGCACCCGCTTCGGCCAAACACTGGCCGCGCCTCTCCAACACACCTTCCATGTCGGCTGTTCTCTTCCCCCCATCCCCCTCTGCATTCCTGTCCCGCGGTGGACACACATATATATATATATATATATATATATATCTGTGTATGTGTATGCGTGCGCGCATTGTTAGTGTTGGCGTTGGTGTGCGTCTGTCTATGTGTGGCTATGGTGAGCTCGACTTGCGTCTTTCCTTTCTCGTTTCCCTTTTTTTTCCTGTGTGTGTGCGGTCTCGCGCACTCTCATTTCTATCAAACAAGCAGCAAAGGAAAGGGAAGAAAAACGAAGACCCATGAGCAGCTTGACAGCAGGAAAGCTCGAGCGACAGGCCGGCGAGGGAGAGACAGAAAGAAAAGGAAGCTGTGTGTGGTCGGAAGGACTTGTGCAGTCTCTTCCTCTTTCATCGGTTGTTCCGTACTCTGCCCTCCTGCACACACGCACACACCCACACAGGTGTTTCTACCGCTACTCACGCATGCCTTTCATAACTTGCTTTGCAAGGTCACGCCTTTCTGCTAGATGCACTTGCAGATTCCTTCAAGCTGCCCTCACCGGCACTCTTGCGCAGCCATGCATCGCATGCTCTCTTCTTCCACTGCCTGCCCACCATCTTCGTGTCCCTACACTCTCTCGTTGTGTGATGCATCGCATTATCATCATCTTCCACGGTTCGGCTGTGCAGCTTCAGAGAATGCCAAAGGAACCGCAGCCCTCTCGCCCGTACGCCGCGCCGTTGTCGGCCCCGTACGCGAAGCCGTCGGGCTCGCTTGTCCCCACGACGTCGTCGTCGACAGCAGCCACTGCCGTCGCACAGGCGGCGGCTGCGAACGCCGCTGGTGGTGGTGCTGCACCGGCTGCCGGTGGTCATCGGCCAGCGCGACTCACCATCAACAACTTTTCCTCGTTTCGTGCGCGCGTCAAGAAGCTCCCGCCTGATGCCAATGTCAAGGCAGCGCTGCACACGCAGCTCTTCCAGTTCCCTGAGCGTGTCTGCTTCGGCTGTGTGAAGTGCCGGCGCGACAATGTCGAGTCGGACAGCGTGGCTATCGACTTGAAGAACCGCATCATGCTGTGCGCGGCCTGCTTCACCCGCATCATTCGGCCGCGCACGTACACGCCGAGCAGGGTGGTGCCCTTCCCATCACTGCTGTCGTGGCTCAACTATAAGCCTTCTCATGTAATGGAGATGTCCGATGACGTGCTGGAGCGACCCGCGGAGGCGGTGGCGCCGTCAGGCGAGCGCATGGCCGCTCCCATGCTGGCGGGTGGCGACAGGGCGACTAACCTGGGCAAGCTGCCAGCCATTGCCATGAACATCGCGGCTGGTGGTCGCAGCCGCGGCGGTGATGCGGCGGGTGGACGGCGTGGAGGCCCAACGATAGACGAGGCACTCGCTCAGGGCAGCGGCGGCACCCCGGCTGGCACCCACCCTTGCCTGCGCGTGTGGGGCGTGTGCCGGCACGGCGAGACGTGTCTGTTCCGTAATGCGCCCGCTGATCTGTGCGTGGCGTACTTGATGGGGCTGTGCCGCGGACGCAGTAGCCCCATCGGTGGCGCCCCCGTAGGTGGTGGCGGAGGCGGCCGCCCCAACGCTAATCGTAATAATAATCGACACGGCCACGGCGGCCAACACCAGCAGCATCACAAACACAACCACCACCACAGCCAGGGGGGGCGTAATGCTCGCCGTGACCGCGGCGCAATCACCGCGGGCGGTGTCCAGACGTGCCGCCTTCTGCACCAGGAGGTGTACGACCTCCCCGACGTTTCTGACCCGCCGCCGCGCGAGCGCTTCGAGGGCGACCTGGAGGACAGGGACGGCGCCTGGGCGGCGTGGGTGTGTCGGCGGCGCGACAGCCCAAACAGCGCGGAGTGGCAGCTGTGGCACAACGGTCCGCTGGAGCAGTTGTTTAGAGCGTATGTCCCCGCGCGGAGGCGCCCTGTTCCTCGCCAGCCGAAGAAGAAGTTGGAGGTGGCGCCGGCCGCAGAAGCGTCGGCCGCCGTGGCCGAGTTGGTAGAAGAAGAGGGAGAGAGGAATGTGGAAGGCGAGGAGGGCGCTCAGACGGCTGAGGATGAGCTGACGATCCCGCTCGCTGACGAGGAGGACGTCATGGATGATGAGGAGGATGGTGGGGAAGAGGGAGACGGCGACGCGGATGCCAACGACGATACCGTCAGCGAAGAGGTTGTCGGCAAGGAAGCCGAGGATGAGCCTGCGCCGGTGCCAGTCCCTGCACCAGCAACAAAGCTGAACCTAATGGACATCATGTCAGCTCTCAAGGGCATCAAGAAAGACCCACCGGCGAAAGCGGATGATGCGGAGGAGTAGCCCCATCCGCGAAGGCTTTCCCTTCTTGCTGCTGCTTCTTATGTTGATAGCGCCGTCACGGACGGCGGCGTTGCACGCTGGCTATCTTGTCGCGGATTACCTTTTTTATTCTTCTGGTTCTGTCTGTCGTTGATTTTTGCGTCAACGGCGAACGTGTCTGCGGTGTTCGTGCGGGCGTGTGCGTGCGTTTTCATGGCCCTCCCCCCCCTCTCTCTCTCCCTATGTCTGTGCGAAGGTGTTTCCATGTGGGTTGGCAGCCGTTTTTCGCGTTGTGGTGACGCCGACGAGAAAAAAGAAGCTTCGAGTTTTTTTTGTCGTTCTTGTCTGGCGGTTCACTTGGACATCCTGGGCGAACACATGGAGGCACGCGAGTATGTGCAAGTCCAAGCATCCCCTGGAGGCAGACACACGCCACGCACACACAGCGAGAAGGTAAACGGAAAAAAACAAGAGGCTCACGAAACGAGGGGCCCACGAACGCCTTGTACCTGTCGGCAAGGCGCATGTCTCGGATGCGTAGATGCCCGCTCTTGTCAGTGGCTGATCTGCGCAGCATCGGCTTTGGCGCTGCTGTTTTGTTTCTCTCGCTTTCTCGCACAATCCCGACAACGGGATGTGGCTTGCGGCGCAACAGCATCCACCCCAGCTGCAGCAAGCTTGGCGGCACACGTAGCGGTGAGGCTTGCTGCTCGGCGTCTATGGCCACCACCTACTGCTCATGAGATGCAATATGTGCTCTGCCTCTCCCAAGCAAGATGACAGGCGGACAAAGTGCGACCTGCTCTACAGCGTCATGTATCTCGCTCTCGCCATCTTCTCGCGCTTCTAACCACCCGCTTGCTCGCCTTATCCTCTGCAGGTGACACCTCCTCGGCTCTGGCCATGCTTCTCCCTTCTTGGCGTGTGTGCTCGTGTGCGCCGATGGTGATTCGGAGCGAGCGCACAAGAAACGGGGTAGGCAAAGTACGAACGCGCGAGGCAGGCGAGATGAACCCAAACGGGTGTCACACACCCGGAGGCACTTGTTTGCTGTTCACACCCCTGCAAGGGTGGGGAAGACGAGCCGCGTGCCGGCTGGCGCAGTCAAGCGCAGGGCCCGCCACGGCCACCATACGCCGATATAGCGCAGCTTTTCACCCCATCCCATACGACCGTACCAGCGCTAGGGATTCTGGCCATGTCAGCTTGCGCTCGGCGCAAGCATCTCGAAATCTTATCAGATGCGCCGGGTTGCTGGAGACCGCCACTGTCGCTGCCGCGGCATTTCATCCTTCGCGGCTGCTGCGCATTCCTATGATGCCGCCACTTGTGCGCATCGCGGACGCGGAGCCTACGTCGAGCCGCTCCTCTTGTCCCGCCTCGTACGGAGCTCGAGAAGACGTTGGCGACGGTGGCAAGGCCGTCATCAGCGGTACCGTTTCACCTGCTCTGGCACGGGAGCTGTCTCTTCTCTCGAATGATGACCTCATCCAGCGCATACACCGATTCAGTCGCTCCAACTTTGTTCCTGCGCAGCGGCCGCTGCTCTACGCGCATCTTAAGGAGTTCATGAAGCCTCAGCGTTTGGCGTACGCGTCTACCAAGACGGTTCAAGACCACCTTCAAGTCGCGAACGCAGCTGACATGCATGAGACATGCATCGAGCTCTACCACGCCGCCCGAGAGCACATGTCCGCCGCAGCGCTCATGCTACGGACTCCCTGTGCTTCACTAACTAATGGTTCTGCCACCGGCGTCGGGCAGCCGGATGCCGGCGGGCACGTCGGCCTGTCGACAGCGAGCGGCAGCGGCACAAATTTGGCCGCCGATGGTGCGGTGCTTGTAAGCGCGTTCGTGGTGGATAGCGCGTACGCCACACAGCGCACCTCGGAGCTCACACGACTGGCCTCCTACTGCGTCACGCAATTGCTGGCGCCTCTGCATGCCGAAGGGCATGACGCCACCACAGGAGATGCAAGCCCCGCGGCCTCGAAGGTTTTGCGGTCGTTGGCGGTTCGAACGCCGCGCGAGGTTGCAACAGAACTGTCGCTGGTGCGTTGCTTATGGCGCGCGTTATGCTTGGCAGAGTACTACAAGTGCGCCGAGGCCACCAGCACGCAGGCGGTGAAAGGGTGCAAGGAGCAGGCGCTTGCCGACGCTCTGGCGATTCTGGATGCGTGCCGGCAAGTGGCTTCCGTGCGGAGGGAGGCAGCCGTGGCGGTGCTGGCTGCAGTGGCGAACGGGCACCCTTCTTGCCACGAGCACTCATCCTCTTCAACGACAGCACCGGCGCTATCGGAGAGGCAGTCCTCGGAGTTGCTGGCCGAGGCACTGAACTTTGCTCGCTACGCCTCCCTCGACGATGATGGCGAGTTCGCCTTCTACCAGTTCTGCAAGGAGGAGGGGATTCTGTGGTCACCACAGCCGCTGTTGTGGAATGTGCGACGTGAGACAAGCGATGCCGCCTCGTCGCTGTCCTCTGCAGCCGGGGCTGGGGGCGCGAACACGTTCGCGTACAGCGAGGACGAGGTGCAGGTGTTCTACGCCGCGCTCATCGACACGTGTGCCGCAGGGCGGCTTGTCCCCGAAGCGCTGCTCTACTTCACCGAAGCGAGGCACCTTCTTGGCTGCCCACCACTCGCGGACGGCGAGGACATAGGTGCGGAGACGGTGCTGCTGCTCGGGGTAGAGGGCGGAAGAGGGCCTCGAGTCAGCAGCGTGGCGGCGGCCACCGCTTTGAAGACGTCACCGGAAGCAGTCGATGCTGTGCCGCGTGCACTGCCACCGGCAACATCTGCTGCCTCTGCTGCAAGCAGCGATCTGGGTATGTCTGCTCCTCTTTCTCCACCGAGTCAGCCAGCAACCGTTTCTTCCGGTGTGCATGGCGGCAAGGTCGGCTTCAGCACCGCCACGACTGGCTTTGCCTTGACAGAGCTTCTTCTTCACCGACTCCTTTCTATGCTACAGGCGGCCAAGGAAAACCACCACGTAGCGCGCCTCGCGCGAGCGCTCATCGCAGCAGGGGCCGTCTCGCAGATAAAGGCGCACATGTGGACGGTGCTTCTCATCTCCGCCGGCGCCGTGCGGGCGGCGGACGTGGTGCTCGCGGTGTACGGCTACGCCTTGGAGCGACTGGCCAGTCCTGCAGGCAGTGACAGCAGTAGCGGCAGGGGCTACACGACTGCTGAGGTGTGCACACTGGAGTACCTCTTGCAAACCTCACTCAACGCGCTCTCCAAGTGCCAGCTACCACGCTACGAGCAAGATTACCTCCAGCCCGCGCGCGACGCGCAGGTGCTGCATTGCACGGACGAGTTCTATTACAGCTGCCTTCTGCAAGAGGCTCACAACTCCATGTGTCCGGCGCAGCGGGCGGCCGAGGTGCTGGCGAGGATGGAGGAGGCAAAGGTACCCATGACAACGCCGATCGTCTCACGGCTGCTGAAGCTGTACCTGCGAGTGGAGGCGCCAGAGTTCATCACGGTGTACCGCCACGCCGTCGACGACCTGGGCCTGCCGCTGCGCTCTGTGTGGGCCGACCAGCTCCTGCTTTGGGCCGACCGACGCCGCTATTTTCTCTCTGCCGATGACCGTGAGTACGTTGTGCAGCAGCTGCTGCGCTCGCGGCGAGTGGCGACGGTGGCTGACCTCCAGCCCCTGCTCGGTGGCCTTCGCACACACTTTGCCCTTCTCTATTATGATCACACGCACGCCGCGCGCGAGCAGTTCCTCAGAGACGGATCAGTGCCAGTGGAGCAGCCAACTGTGACGGACTCCCGCGCGCATTTTCTGATGACACGGCCGATGAGCGTGCAGCGGGGCGTCATGGCGCGTGCGGGGACGTCGTGGGTGTGCAATGGCGCGGGTGGCGAGGAGCTGGTCGAGGAGGAGACGAGGCGACACGGGATCTTGCCTCGCATGCTGGGCGATGCGCCCCGCCGCACTCTGCATGCCCGCATCGCGGAGCTGTCGGAGACGCCGCTGCTGTTTCCTATCTCCGATGGCACTGCCGGCGCAGGCGACTCGGAACGGCTGCACGACAGGGCACTTCGAGTGTACTTGGCCGATGTCTTGGACGGACTCCAGCGCTCTTCTAACTGGGTGATATAACGGCCAGCCGGAAGCGGAGCCGTGCAGCGCAGAAAGTGAAAAACGGTCGCTGCGGCCGCCGTGGTGAGTGCTTGTGTGTTGGACCATCAAGATAAATAAATATATATATATATATATATTTTCAAGCCGTCTTGTGTCTTCTGCACTTTGGCTGTCACGTTGGACATCATCATCTCAGTTTCTTTCCCTTTTTTTACTTGCGGCGACCCTGTGCTGTCAACACACCACCAAACTGGCGGAGCGCACTTAATTGCGACACAATGTCTTGTCTTGAAGCGCTACGCCCCCCCCCCCCCCCCCCAACAGACACACACACGTGTCTCTTGCACTTAAAGCTACGTCCCTGCTCGGAGCGAACACGCAAGAGCAGCAGAAACCATGAGACCTCACGCTCTCTGTGTGTGTGGCGAAGCCGAGCAGCCCCCCTCCGCCTCCTGTGCTTGCCGAATGCCGAGCCGCTTCTGGTGGTGACACGGTCCAGCACCCACGACGTGGGGAGGTCCGAGCGATGCATTGCTGCTGATGTCGGCAGTGAGGTCGTGGACGGCGCTGCGTCGGAGCGACCGGCGACGCTGAACACGTCGGCGCCATCGACGTGATGAGCGAAGTGCCAGCGTGACTGGAAGGCGTCGCAGCGGGCCGTCGCACTGCCCGCTGGTGTGTGTGGTGGGGGGCCTGGGGCACCGCGCGAGGGGGTGCACGAGGTGGTGGCCTGCGTGATGGGTGCGGCTGTGAGGCGACCTGCGAGGCCGGGGCGGCGCTGCGGTGACTGGGTGTGCGCGCTGCTGTAAGGCATGTGTCTATGGCTGCATTGCACCACGCGAGGTGGGCCTGTGGCAGGGCCGGGGAGGGCTGGGGTGGGGCTTGACTCCTGTTGTATGGCCGGGAGGATGGGCTCACGTTGATGCAAGATGAGAAAAAAAAGCCTTTGCTTTGGGTGCCGCAATCTCTGCTGTCCAGGCCGCCTGGCCGACTGACATCCTGCCATGGTGATGAAGGCCATCTATTCTGTGTGGATCGCTTCCATTCTCTGTGGAGTGTATCTCTGGTGTTTTGTCGATCGCGTCTCTCTTCCTCCCTCTCTCTGAAAGTCTCCGCTGAAACAGCCGCAGTAGGGAAGCAGCCCGAGCCCAGGCTAGGGCGGCGTAGAATACTCCTATCTGCGTTCCCTTACAGTCACACTTATCCTCACGGCTGCAGACTTGTGGGCGGCATCATGTCGGACCGCGACGACGAAGACGATCTCCTCAGCCTCAATCTAGGAGACGACCGTGATGAGGGCGACAGCGGTAGCGACATTCGACACAGCGGCGCTGATGAGGAGGACGAGGAAGGAGGCGAGCAGCTGCCCGAGGACGTTGCCGCCAACGTCATCTTGTCCGGCAATGCGCAGGCCGCAAAGGGTGCACGGGCCCGCGGCATCAACGAGCGCGTGACGAGTGCTGTCATGACCAAGTATGAGCGGGCACGCGTGCTGGGTACGCGCGCGCTGCAGATAAGCATGAACGCCCCTGTCGCTGTGGCGCTCGAGGGCGAAACCGATCCACTCACGATTGCCGTAAAGGAGCTGCGTGAGCGCCGCACGCCGCTTATCATTCGTCGCGTGCTGCCGGACAACACGTACGAGGACTGGAGCGTCAGCGAGCTGCTCGTCGACTTTGATCGCCCGGCGGATGAGCGCTACACGAACATCTAAGGCGGATGGCGTCTGTGTGTGTGTGTGTGGGCGTGCACTTGTTTTTGAGCTCTGTGCATAAAGGGGTGGGGAGGTGGGAAGTTCGAGTCGGGATGTCCGCTTTCTGTCGGCTGTGGCGACTGTGCTGCTCCCTTGTGGCTGTGGATGCCTTCTTTGACACGGCCCTCCCTTACGAAAGGGAGGGTGCTGTGTGCCGGCGCGGTGTGTCTTCGCGTGTAGTCGTGCCTCCGCGTCTTGGCTGTGCCAGTTGCGACGGGACGGATGCGGGAGAGATGAGGGTGACACAGAGACCCAAAAAAGAAAAGCGCCGAGCGTGCGCGTGTAAAGCGGCACTAACGAGCAAAAAAGGAAAGGCTCAGACACATGCATGCACACAGCGCAGCATAGGAAAAACGAACAACGAAAACAAACGGTGGACGCCATTTTGGATGAGGTGGCGAGAGCTGGAGGGTGTTTTCCACGCAAAGTATGCTCTCTCTCTCTCTCTTGCTGTCAGTGGCTTGTCGCGGATCACATTCCCACAGTAGTTGAAACCAGGCATTGCGGCGTCTTGCCGCTGCTGTAGACGCTGTCCCCGCTTTCAGCTTCTTGCATGTGTTCTTCGCAGCTCACGCCGCGGCTGCTTGCGTCACTTGCGTGGTTGCAGCACAAGAAGACGCAGCAGTGGTGGCGGCATCGCCCAGCTTTCATGTTGGGCGGCTATGCAGGAAGCTTCTGCTGTGTCGTGTTGCACCTCGCAAATACATCGCAACTTCTGCATCGAGAGGGGCAGGGGAAAGATACTTGTTTGGGGGTCACTGGGTCGCCGCATCAACGCATTCGGAAACTGCTTCACGTCCTGGCCGGTCCCTCTCCCCCCTTTTTTATTCTGTTGGATTCTATTCACGCCATCATTGTGTAACAGCGCAAAGCATATGTAATTCGCACACGTGCCCACCCACACACCCACACCCATACGCGCACGCATGTCACGACAGCGAATAGGTGCACGCAATGTTGGACTGCGGCCCTTTCTATGTGTGTCCGAGTATCCCACTCCATGTATACTGCATAGATAAGGAGGATAGAACAACCCCACCGAAAAAAAAGA
Organism: Leishmania aethiopica; assembly: GCA_003992445.1. Lineage (NCBI taxonomy): Eukaryota > Euglenozoa > Kinetoplastea > Trypanosomatida > Trypanosomatidae > Leishmania > Leishmania aethiopica. The sequence goes on along the minus strand of RZOE01000073.1, from coordinate 377,438 downwards.
AAACAAGGCGCGAGGCTCACGTCTCTTCCCCGCGTTCCACACTAAGAGAGATGGCTGTGCTGGTGGTGGACGAACACATCGAGAGGCGAAGAAGGAGAAGGCGGAGCTGAGAGATGACGGACAGCGATTAGGGTCCTGAGAACGTTTGCTTTCTAGTGGCGAAGGACCCCGCTCTGCGAGGTGGTGCCGTCTGTGACCTGCTGGGCCACGGCGCAGCTCATTTCGTCGGCCACCTCTTGACCTCTCTCTCTCTCGCCGTACTCAAAGTGTGTGCGTGCGTTCGACATGACGCCAGTGACAGTGTTCCCCCTTCCACGTACCTGCCGTGCCGTGCTCGAGCCGTGCACCAGGAGTGCTGCATCAGCATCATCCATCGCTCCTATTCAGCGGAAAATTACCGAACCGCTGTCCTCAGCCGAAGCGCTCAATCGCTTGGCCGAGACGCCCCCTCCTCCGGTTCTCTGGACTCGGCTCGGCGGCGTTCTAGCGGGCTGTGGCGGACGAGCGCGCTGCTGACCTCTGAAAGTTTTCGATTCTCTTTGAAGGCCACCGCTATCACAGTGAGCAGCTCCATGCCCACAGCAGAGTCGTTTTCCACTGCCGGCTCTTCTCCCTCTTCCTGCGACTGGGGCTCACCAGTTTACAGGAGATCAAGCGGCTACCTCGCCCCGACCGCGTCCCGGAGCGACTCTTGTGACTGGCGCGTCTTGCACGTGCGGCAAGTGCGCCGCGGTCACAAACTGCAGGTGGCACAGCTGCTGAACGAAATGGTGCTCCTGGAAGCGATGGAAACGATAGTGACGTGCATGGCGAGTTTCGAGTTTCTTCCACATGTCACGCCCATTATCCCTGCAGTGGCAGCAGCGCCACCCGCTTCTTTAGTCGAGGACGGCATGGGATTGTGGATGCATCTCGCCGCAGAAGTGGTAGCGGGGCTGTGGCACGGCAGTCCGAGAACGTGCGACAGCTGTGTCGGTGCACCGCTCTCTCCTTGTCGTTCCCTGCACACGCCCACCTGTGCAAGCTCAGCGCCTTTTTGGCACAGCTGCGCAGACTCGAGAAGATTGGACGAGCTCACCCGAGCCGACGACGACGACGTCGTCATTCTCCACGCGATACCTCCTCCCGTAGTCGCTGGGGAAGCGTGCATATGGGCGCTGGAGGTCCGGCTTGCATGACCATCAAAACCCGCGCCATCTGCTGGTGGCAATGCCTCCTAGCCAGCAGACGTCTTTGAGGTGGCCTGAGGAGTGCGTCGCACAGGAGTGAGTAGGCCAAGTAACGTTGGCGAGGCAACGAATGACGAATGGTGGTTGTGTCGTCGCCCTGACCCCACCGCTGCTCTCCCTGGCTCGCTTCCTCGTGCTGCCGCTTTTGCTGCCCCTCTGTGCTCTCATTCTCTTGGGGTGTGCCGGCGTTGCAACGTGACGACCACGCCGGCGTGTACGCAAGCACGGGCACATCAGCGGCACAGGCAATGAACCTGCTGACGTGTGGAGGAGACGAACCGCAAACAAACGCCAAAGAGCGCTGGGAAGAGCAGATGCTGGTGCGCCAGCAGTGCGCGACGGCAACATTTTGTGCCTCTTAACCGCGCCCTGTATACACGAGGGGCAGTGATGGCAGCGTCAGAGGCCTCGTCGCGGGTGCACCGCGAATCAAGCAAGGGCACCCGGTCTCACGAGGTCATCTTGCGCCATTGCGCATTGACTGAGAAGCGCTGGTCCCGCCCTCGCCTGCATGTCCTATGCGGCTGTAAATGGAGCGGCATCAACAATGGGTCTTTTTTTTTGTTTTCTATCTCATTACCTTCACCATTTGCGCCCATCATGACGCTGCGTTTTCGTTGTGTGCATTACGATTTTCCCCCGCTTGACCGTTGGACGGCCCTGTCGGCACTTGCGCATCACACACACACACACACACACACACACACACACATAGACAGCCGCTCGCGGTATCTCTGTGTGCTTTTCTTCGCGAAAACGGAACGGACAAAGATGCGACGACGCGAAGAGGGCAATGCCATCACGACACAGAACATCGTTAGCGGCGACGATATAAACAGTGAGAAAAGAAAGGGACCCATCGGCGTTTTCGCCATGAGACGGGCATTCATCCATCGATGGAAGCGTCGAAGAGTGAAGTGACACACGCCCAGCGTGCACGATAGCTGAGCGACGCGGGTTAGTCGACTCGTGACATCCCTCGAATGCAGAAGGACCCACCCTTTCCTTCCTCTCTCGTACACAGCCCGAAACACCCATACCGTGTATCAGTTGCGCCCTGCTGCTTCATCGTTTTTCTCGTTGCCATCTTAACCATCAGCTGCAGCCGGAGATGGTGGGACTACGATTTGACTTTTAGAGCATTCCCTTTTTTTTGTTGCTCCTCTGATGCTGGCATGCACCTCTCAGCGCGTGGTGGTGTCACAGGGCCCAGTACATCCCCTCCCACGCTCTCTGTGTATGTGGCGAAGTCGAGCAGCCCCCCTCCGCCTCCTGTGCTTGCCGAATGCCGAGCCGCTTCTGGTGGTGACACGGTCCAGCACCCACGACGTGGGGAGGTCCGAGCGATGCATTGCTGCTGATGTCGGCAGTGAGGTCGTGGACGGCGCTGCGTCGGAGCGACCGGCGACGCTGAACACGTCGGCGCCATCGACGTGATGGGGGAAGTGCCAGCGTGACTGGAGGGCGTCGCAGCGGGCCGTCGCACTGCCCGCTGGTGTGTGTGGTGGGGGGCCTGGGGCACCGCGCGAGGGGGTGCACGAGGTGGTGGCCTGCGTGATGGGTGCGGCTGTGAGGCGACCTGCGAGGCCGGGGCGGCGCTGCGGTGACTGGGTGTGCGCGCTGCTGTAAGGCATGTGTCTATGGCTGCATTGCACCACGCGAGGTGGGCCTGCGGCAGGGCCGGGGAGGGCTGGGGTGGGGCTTGACCTCGTGTTGTATGGCCGGGAGGACGGACTCGCGTTGAAGCAAGAGCAAAAAGCCTTTTCTCTCGCATGCTTTAGCGTGATAATTGTCTATGTGCGTGTTACGCTGCTTCTTCACCCTCCGCTGATGCCATTACCGTTAGCTGCTTATGCGTGTGTGTGCGCGCGAGTGAGTGCGCTGACCGGTGCATATCTTTTCATCGGATTTGTTCTAGGGGTGTGTCCTACGGAGCGAAGGCGCGTGCGCACGGACGTGTGCACCCCGTGCTCGGCCCTCACCTCGACCCCTTTTCAAGCATCGTGGTACAGCGACGGAGCATGGAAGAGGTTGCATCCTTGAATTCGGCGAGCACTGGGCTCACACTTTTCAGTCTCTGTCTCTCTTCCCCCTCCTCTACTCATCTTCTCACGGTGTCGTCGTCGTTGCGTGCGAGTCTACCTGCGACCAAAGTGTCTCAGCCCAGACCTTTCCCCATAACTCGCCCTCCCACCTGTCGTCGCCCACCTCGTCCATTAATGACGGCTCCAACCGCGCAATGCCTGAAAAGGCTGCAGATTGAGCTGCGCAAGCTCAACATGGAGTGGGAGCTGCCGTTCAAAGTGGGTGCCGATCCCCAGAACATGCTGCGCTGCTACTTTGTCATGGATGGGCCTGCCGACACCCCATACGAGGGTGGCCGCTATGTGGGGCTCATCGAAATTCCGTCCGACTACCCGTTCAAGCCACCAAGCGTGCAGATGTGCACCCCAAGCGGGAGGCTCAAGACAGGCATGCAAATTTGCCTGTCCAACAGCTCTTACCACCCCGAGAACTGGTCGCCGATGTGGGGGCTCCGCACTATCCTTATTGCACTCGTCTCCTTCTTTGTTTCGGAGGAGCCGACGACAGGCTCGATGAGTGCCACCGCTGAGGAGCGACGCAGGTATGCGGCGAACAGCAGGAAATACAATGTAAAGCGGCTTCATGCGGTGTACAAGCGGGTGCTTCCCGAGGCGTTTGCGGCAGATACGGCCTTCATTGAGAATGGTTGCACCTCTCCGAAGGATGAAGGCAGCAGCGGCAGCGGCGCTAGTGATGAGGACGCGACTGAAGCTGAAGAAGCACCGGCCGGCGCGGAAACAGAAGTCGCTGCGCAGGAGCCTTCGACATCTCATGAGACAGTCGTCGCTCCGGCTAGGAAAACCCCTGATAACGGAAAAGCGGGAGCTGTAGACACTGAGGCGGCAACCGGCGCTGCATCCTCCAAGCGGTCCCGTCACCACCAACACAAGAAGAGCGTTACTGGTGCTGTAGCCCAACGAGGCGGTCAGCTGCAGTGGCGCCGCTATGCTTCCCTCATTGTTTTGATCGCTATTGGGCTGGGCCTCCTGCGGCAGCTGATGTGAGCTGGTGCAGTGAACACAGATCCCTAGGCGACGAACCCCCCTCCCTTTGATAAACTACGAAGTCAACAACCCAGCCTCTCTTTGTATGGTGACGTTGCACTGTGTCTTGCGTGCTGTCGTGACCTCCAAGCGTGAGGGACAGGGTGAAAGGGGGGGGGGGGGATATAACCCCTCATGCATTCCACCTCACTGCACGTTTTCCTCTGTTGCAAGTTTTTGTTCGTACCGTCTCACGGACGTGACGCGACGGCGTCATCGGCGTACATGGAGAAAGAGATAAACCGAAGGAAGGAGAGCCCAATGTCAGTGCTCTGATGCTTGCCCCCCCCCCCTCTCTCCCCCCTCGCCCCAGCCTGCTGTCAGAGGAGCAACCGTAACAGACGTTCGCGTTGGTATTTTTTTTGTTTTATATTCCGCCCCTTCCCCTTTCCTGTTGTCTTTGTGCCACTGTGTGATGCCCTTCTGTGCTTATGTTCTCCCCTTCCGGCGGAACCTCGTTAGCTGCTGACTCGGCACTGTGCGTGTGTGCTTGTGCGTCCGTGCGTGCGCGTTTTTCATGCCTCTCCCTATTATTTGCTACCCCAGTGAAGGCAATCGCCCCAGGAAAAGAAAAAGCAAGTCTTGCTATATCTCCTCCCCCCAACGCACACACACACACACCCAGAAGACTGACAGGTGGATGCTCGCGCAAGCTTGCGCGACGTCATGCGCCGTGGCACTCCTTCCTATTCCCGCTGCTTCCCTGCATGTGCCCTTGCGGATGGAAAACAAGAGCGGAGCTGCCCCACCACTCTTCTCTCATTCCGCATCGTTCTCGCGCTATGCTCACTTCCTCATGCCCTGCGTCTCCCTCCCCTCCCTGTCTTGGGTGTCTCTCACGGGACTTCTGATGATTCTTCTCGTACCGATGCAGTTCGCATACACGTTCGGCAGCTCTTGGGTGTGGATCCATCCACTTCCTTTTCTTTGCTCACTGCCACCCTCTCTAACGACGGAGGAGGAATCAGTAATAGGAAAAGACAAGAAAATGATGCGTCGCGTCTGCAGCAACACCGTTCGTCGCAACGGTGGCTCCATGGCCAAGCTGGTCGAGTCCAAGGCGGTGGTGCAGCCCTCTCTTGTGGAGTCTCGCCGCCATCTGGAGCCGATGAGCGTGTGGTACCTCGCCTCGTGGACGTGCGTGTGGTGGTACTCGTTCTTCTTCTGGCTTCCTGTGCTGTGGGCCGACATGATTGTCCCGTCCTTTGTGTACAACAAGCTGCCGGTCATTCACTTCATCCAGGAGAAGCGTGCCGAGCAGAAGCTGCGCCGTGTGCTCGATGAGACGTACACGCAGTGGAGTACGGAGCTGGAGGCCTCGCACATCACCGATGCCATCGCTCGCACCTTCTAAAGCAGCATGCAGAGGCATAAAGCCAGGGGGCCAGGAGACAAGCAGGAGCGAGAGAGGCAACCCCGCAGCTATTAGCCTTGCCTGCTCCTGTTTCCGGCATCACCTCACGCGTTGCTGCGGATGCGGTCGAGAAAACAGGGAAGAAATAAACGGCTCAGGTGACTTGCGCGCGCGGAGGAAGAATGTGTGTGTATATCGTGCAGCGACAGACGCGGTTGTAGGCGCTATCGAGGAGAAAAAGGCGACGCTGCAGAGCATGATGGAGGAAGAATGGGTGAGACTTTGTCTGCGTGCGTGCGTGTATCTCACTCTCATTGGCCGCCACGCACACCTGAACAAAACGCTCGCCTGGGCACCGCCCGCTTCCCTTTCGTCGTTGGCGCGGTGCTCGCCGCTGCGGGCCTTCTCTCCGCGTCTTCGTCTCCGCAGTTTTGGGGTTTTCTTCTCAAGGCGTTCTCCCTTTTTCCTCGTCTCTCCCTCTGTAGTAGTTTGTAGTAGTTTAAAGGTACAGACCCAGAAGGCAACCCCCCTCCAAAGGAAAACAGAAAATGCACCCACCCAAGGAATCGCCAGACAGCAGCGGCGAGGAGCGGCGGGGAGGGGTACGCGAGAGCGACAAGGCCCCAAGCAACCGCGACACGGAGTAGTTGCTCTTGACGGATGTGAAGGTAATACAGCCCCCACTCTTGCACGCACGTGTGTACAGGGTGAGGGAAGGGGGAGGATGTGACGCAGAGAGGAGGGCGCTAAGGACAACTTCTTTCCTTGCTCCCTCTACGCACATGTGAGGCCTCCTTTCCTCTATGACGCTCATGCGGCTTCCGTTTCTCTGCTGAGGGGGTTGGGTGGTTGGAGCGCAAACCCTCCGGCGTGGCGAGTGTTTACGCCGGCGATACAGGCAGGCACGGGTGTCTGCACTGTCGGGGAAGGGGAGGGTCTATCATGATGACGGTGGTGCCTTCCTGTATTCCTATCTATCATCATCTTTCCTTGCACTTCCATTTTCGTTTCTCTTTATCTCTGTTGTTTCCCTCCTCCGCGTTTACACAGCGGATCCTGCAAGGCGTATCGCTTCTTTCTTTTTTTCCTCCTCGAACCACGGGCGGGAGGGCACGGGCGGGGGCGAGAGGACTGTCTTGGCGCCCCACCGCCTCCTCCTCCTCCTCCTCCTCCTCCTCCTCTGTGTGTGTGTGTGTTTCATTTCGATTTGCGTTGTTTTCTCTCCCCCTTTTGACGCCGTCTCCGCCGCGCACGCGTGCGCACGTCGGCCGACACGGGAGAGAGAGAGAGAGAGAGGGGTAGATAATCACCGCTTTCTTCTTCGCTTCGCTACACTTGACGGCCGCGCGCCTGTCTGTTGAGGTCGAGGGAGGGAGAGGGAGAGGGGTGGGTGGGGCGTGGTGAGCAGACAACCCGCCGACAGCTTTGTTACAGTATATCCAATCGGAGCACAAGCCTTTCAGACGGAGAGCTATTTGTATCCTTTTCCCTGTTTTCTGCTGCGCCTTCTCTCTTCCGGGCCACCTTTCAGCGCCGCGACAACCCCTTTTCCTGTGCGCTGTGCTTTCCTCCGTGGTCTTCGGCCGATTTCCTTGAAAGCTCTCAGTTTCCTTCGCATCCGTTGTACGAGCTCCCTCCCTCTCGCCGGCCTCGATCTCATACATAGACTCCCGATAAGCACACACATAGATAAACACTACATAAACTGGGCAAAAAGGGCCGGTGGCCTTCGCGTCTGCCGCACCACGGCATAAGGCATGAACGACTACGCAGCATGGCGGTCTCGTGTGATGCACGACACGTGCCGTTCCTCACCACCACCTCATGACGCCCACCCGTCCACCTCAGCGGGGGCGGCTGCTCCTACTGCGCCACATCCCCCACGGACGCCGCTGCCGTCCGCTGCCGAACCTTCCTCCTCCTATGTTCCAGCGTCTTCAGCGGCCGCTGCGCCACCCCTACTAGCATCGCTGCCTATTGGGGAGAGTGGCGGCATGGCCTCCTTCAACTCACTTGGGGGTGGTGCCGGCGACCCGGCAGAAGCAGCGACGCGTCTTCAAGAGGTCCTGCGGGACATCTGCGCGACGGAGCGGCGGCAGGAGAAGACGTGGCTGAATGTGCAGCCCTGCGTCCTGAACGCGGTGAAGCTGCTCGCTGCAACCGCGCAAAGGAGCGCGGAGCGAGTGCGGCAGCTGGAGGATGTGCTGCAGCGCCTTCAGCAGTACACGACTGTGCTCGTGCGAGATCGCGAGGTCAAGGAGGAGCGCTATCGCCTGGATGCCGCCGCGCACCGCGAGGAAGCAGACGAGTTGTGGAAGCGCCTGCTCCGTCTCGAGGCCCAGCAACAGGTACCGTCGCTGCAGATCGATCAACGAGCGTCGGAGGCGTTCAAGGCAAGTTGCGAGGTGGCTGTGGAAGCTCGAGTAGCCCCGCTTCAGCAGGAGCTGCAGGGCCTCCGGCACCGGCTGAAGGCGTTGGCGCTCTCACGCCCATCCTCTTCCCACTACAACCGTCACGTGCGCTCGAGCAGCGTCGCCTCCAACTCTTCCGCCTTAACGATGAGGGGCCACTATTACGCTGGCAGCGATGGCGTGGCCGCCTCACAGCACCGCCACCACTCGGCCGCCTCGTCCTCGAGCACCTCCTCTTTCTCCTCGCTCGCATCCTCGACGGCATCTTCGCTTGGCCGGCACGAGCAGTGCCCTCGAAGACGGAGAGTCGCGACGACAAGTGCGCCTACATTCACCCCGCGCGCACTTGCGTCAGCGACTGCTGCCGCTTCTCCCAGCACGCAGAAGATGATGCGCGAGGTGCAGCGGCTGCGGCGACAGTGGCAGCAGTTTCTGCAGTCTGTGCCGGCCGCATTGGCCCAGGGCAAGGGCTCGTGCGGTGCTGGCCTTCGCCGCCGCGACATCAGCGACTCCCCCAGTCGCCGGCTGTCGCGTCGGACATCAAAAGGCGGCCGCCGTGACTTGACGGGTGGGCTCAGTGACGTGACGAGGGCGAACGGGGAGGGCATGGAGAGCATTCGTGGCAATTCGCCGCAGTCGTTTCATGTCCCGGCGCATCATCCACCCTCTTCTTCACCGACGGATGCTGTGCTTCCTAAGTATTCGTCTGGCCCGACGCGTGCGCGGAGTGGCGCGAGAGCCACCGAGTTCTCTACTGCGCTGCCAGCCTCCGGCCGCCGGGTTCGGTGGTACTGGTTGGGGGATGCACATAGCCACTTCTCCACAGCCATCCGCCGCGCAGAAAACGACTTCGCCGCCGCGAAACCGCTCAGCGAGCGACCGCAGCCGGCGCTGAGCGGGGTGAGTCCGGCGCTTCCGTGGACGGAGTGTCACGCCTTTGACGGCCGTACTGACTGCTGGTACAGCCTGGGGACGTGGGCGGCCCACCGGCGCCACCTACGAGAGGTGGAGCGGGCAGTGGAGGAGGGTGCGAGCAGGAACAGCGGTGACGTTCGGCTGGGCTGGCTGAAATGGACGTTGTCTCTCGTCAGCTGGCCCGACACGTCAACGATGCTCGTGCATAGGGCCGGCATCTACATGGTGCGCGTGTGTCTCGTGCGTCACTGCGCATCGGCGAGCCTGTGCAGCGGGGCAGGGCGCGCAGAGTCTGTCGGCCGCGACTGCGGCAGCGGTGGTGCGCTGGCGCTCTGTGTGAACGGTGTCGCAGTGGCCGGGTTGCGGGAGGTGGTCACGCACGCGCTTCTCTACACTCACCCCGCCGCCTCTCCTGCCGAGGCTGCCGCACCGTGGTGGGTCACGCGAGGCAGATCGCGCAGCACCTGTGCTTGTGCAGGCAACTATTGCTCTGCCGTTGACGGTGCTGCGCACTCGCCCGCATGCGCATCTCCTGGCGGGACACCCTCGCGGCGTCGCTTCCACGCGGACATCGCCGACGCGACTCAGCGCCAGCGGCCCTGCTGCGAACCAGCGCAGCTACACACGAACACCCTCACCGCCTGTCTCTTCCTGCCGGCGGGTGCGACGCTGCAGGTGCGCTGCCGCGGGCTGCACAACACCAAAACGATCCACGAAGCCTTCTGTGAGCTCGAGTACGTGGTGTGAGGTGGTGATCGGCGCACAGACATATGCACAGAGTCAGCCATTTTCTTTTTCCGTCTTTGCCCTCTTCCCCCCAACTACATCTCCGTACCCGGAGGCACGTGTCTGGGCGTGCCCGCGGGACGCGTGTGTGTATGCGTCTGTACTCGTGCGCGGCGCAGACAAGGACAGTAGTTCGGGACAGCGAGAGCGCAGATGATGGAGAGGCTCAACGCACTCGGGATGTAAATGGGTGGGTGCACCACTGCGGTTGTCATAGACGCAAACAAGGATATACCCTGCAGAACCGCATGAGACACACAGAACCGTAGAAATCGCCTCACAAGAGGAGCGCCATCCGTCTGCCTGGTGACAAATACCTACGACGCAGCGCCCGATCGCAAGAGCATCACTGAGCGGCTGCATTATGCGTTCTGCGCGCCTTGTTCGCGGTGTCTTCCGGGCCTTATGGCGCGATGCGAGTCCTTTGCCACTTTGGTTTCTGTGTGATTTGCATGACCCTTGGCGAAGCCATACACGAACGCGATGCAGCGATGCCTCATTGACCCCCCCACCCCACTGTCTACCTTCCCACACCCCAAATCTTCTCTCCTCTGTCGCCCTCACCCCTGTGCTGGTGTGTCTCTTCGTACCCGTACTTGTCCCTCTCTCGTCTCTCTCTGAGTGTGCGTGTCTCTGGCGCATAGAGCATCAGTCTCGTAGGCTTGACTGCTGTGTTTGTTGAGAGTGCTGTCGATGCGCGTGTGCTCGTGTGCGGAGGTAGTCGCTTGTCTCTCGCCTGTTCTTTGCTTTTTATAAGGAGCACCCGTTTTTCACTTCCCCACCCACGCCACACACTGATCTCTCTCTCCTCTCTCACGACAGCCAAAGTGCGAGACGGATCGCCGGCATCCGACTCTCTGCCACGTCGCATTCGACTAACTAAGCGACTTTGAGAGGAAGGCGAAAAGCACGCAGGGGCACAGACACGCATACACATAGGCGGTGACATCATCACGGCGAGTGCAGAGCTTCATTGCCTCAAGCAAGCGTACGCGAGCCACAGCAAAGCAGAGCAAAAAAGAAAAGAAAAGATGGGTCAATCCAACGGCGCAGCGCTCGCCAAGGACACCATCGCGTCTGAGCAGTTCCTCAAGTACCAAGAGGCGCGCCACCGCATCGTGCACCGCGCCTTTGTGAAGTGTGTCGTGCCATCCTCGAAGGGCAAGGATGACGGGTACGACCTCACACCAGAGGAGCGCATGTGTGTGGAGGAGTTCGCCATTCTCTACGCCGGATTCGCCAAGAAGGAGTTTCTGCACTTTAGTAGCCTGTATGAGCAGTACCAGCGCGACCAGTACGAGAAGATGCGGTTGGAGGTGATGCAGCAGCAGGCCCGCAAAGACATCCAGCATTGATGTGTGCGGCCCTGAGTGGCGCGGATGCAAGGCAGGGCCGGTGAGGGTAGAAGCGTTCGCACTTCTTTCCTCATGCCTCTCAAATTCTTGGGCTTGCCGATGCGTGAGCTTGCGTGCGGGTGCACCATCTGCTCTTTGGTGCCGTTTTCCGGCAGCGCTTTGTTGGGTATGGGGAGTCTGCCTCCCCCCGCTGATGACCCACGCAGACGGACACGGGCGCAAAGTGCAGTGGATGTTTCGCTGCCGTCTCCCCGCGCCTTTCGCGCTTCATCAGCTGCCTCACAGTTTCTTCCCGTTGCTCCGTGGCGTTTTTCTTTTGTGTTGTATGTGGCCTGGCCGTGTTTCACATCATCATCGTCAGGCTCCTCACGCCGGAGTTCGCGTACTGTGTGCCTAGTTCATGTACGCATCGGACAGATGAGGCGTTGAAAGGGCCCACATAAGAGCCAAAAAAAGAGGGAAAACAAGAAGTAAGCTGGAGCGAGGGTCAAGGTCGCATGCGCCACGTAATGCATGCGGGCGCGGTGTGTGTGTGTGTGTACGCGTGTGTTTATGTGCACCGCATGCGGTTTTAGGCACACGCACACACACACACACGCTGCAGGATGGAGAGGCGCTTCGTGGCAAACAGTTGCCATGACGCGTTTCTCTTCCTCTCTGCTTGGAAGGTCGGCGTGCGCTCTCGCTCCTTGGCGCACGCGTTTGCATGTGTGCGTCCCCCACTGTCTGAGCGCAAGCTTCCGCATCTTGCCCTCATTGAAAGACGAAAAAAAAAGGGAGCCTACACGCTGCACAAGTGGTGGGTATTCTCTCCTGCCAAGGAAGCAGACATCGACGTATGGGGATGGGGCTGTGTGTACGCAGCCTTACGTGTGCCGTCCTCTCACATCGAACTCGGCACCCTGCCTTTACTTCGTCTCGTGTCTCTCTCTTCTTCATGTTTGTTCTTCTCTCCCCTCCCTGGTGTGCGGCGAACGCACCTTACCGCGACGACGACGACACCATCATGACCTCGACTCGGGGTGCTGCAGCGCAGACTACATCATCTTGTCACCTGTTAGCGCACATTCACAGCGGAAACTCACAAAGCAGAGTGCCAGCGCGTCTGTTAGACGGCTTTAGTATCCCCAGTGAGATGCATTAGCCCCTCTCCCTCTTTTTCCCCGTTTTCCTGCTCGTCGCTCTGCAGCCTATTTGTGGCTGGACCGCCTCTCTCCGTCACCGCAGTCAGCCACACACACACACACACACACCCACACACCCACACACCCACACACGTCTCTTTTCCGCTTTAAGCGAATTCTGATGTGCCTTCCTTGAAGGAGCACCGCGCATCGTCTTGCTTAAAGTGTGCCATAACCGCGTTGCTCTAAAGACGTTCTTCGCCGTCCTTCCGCAACAGAGGCCAGCGCCGCAAGCACCCATACGTACCGGAGGCACATCAATACATTCCTCTCTTCTTGTCAGCCCTACACCCTCGCACACAGCCCTCGGCGTCGAACACTTCTCGTGCACTGGTGCGTCTCTCTGGCACACGGAGGGAGAGGAGTTCGCACGAAAGCGAAACGGAAGCGGTTGTCTGCACAAGAACACAGTGAGGCCCTTCGCAACACCGCTTCACCTCGCGCATAGATACACACATACACGCACACGCACACGCACACAGGCACAGGCACAGACACAGAGAGGCACGCCTGTTATTTCGCTTTCTGTTGGCGTGAGTGTGTGTGGCGTAAGCGATCTCTGACGTGCCTCTCTCTCTCCCTCTATATATATATATATATATATATATATATAGTATCCGACGACCTTTCCTGCTTCAGCTGCTTTTCGCACTCTCTGCCTCTCTTTGCGCGTGTACATCGATACTGCTCGGGCGGCGGGGGGAGGTGAGGCGTCCTCCACAGGGTCCGCGAGACACACAAGGGCAGCACAGGCGAGTGGCAAATACAGAAACCCTTCACTAGAGAAGATTCCCATACATGCGAGCAAAGATAGACGACGAGAACTCGTCCGTGGCCGTCACGCTTCTGCCTTTAGCACAGGTGGAGCTTCTGGCCAGCTCTCAGCCTCCTACACGCACCGGCGCCGTGGGCACCATGGCGAACACTGATGTCATCGATGCACCAGGCAATGATGCAGGCAGCTCTGGTGGCGGGAGCGCGCCATCTTCGATGGCTACGACGACCACAACCAACGCAGTCTTCTACAACCCCTCCGCACAGCTGCCGACGCCGCCACCACTGCATCGGAACTCGTCGTCACCGGCGCCGGCGCCGATGCAGCATCCGCAGCACGAGGAGCCGCAGCGACTTCGAGCTGTGCCCTACTTTCCTGCGTCCTGCGAGTCCGACAGCAACGAGGAGCCTCTCTTCCAGCATCCCCCACCTGCAACGCCCAGAGCACCCCTTCGGCAGGCCCCGCTGTCGGGCCGTGTGTGGGGCGCCGTGAGTGCGACGCCGTCGTCCGCCGGCTTCGTTAGCGGTGGAGCCGCTCCGTACGCTTCCCTTCTCCACACCTCATCCACCCCGACCGTGGCGGACACAGAGACGTCGAGCACAATGGCGGGGCATGGCTTAGTTGTCGGCTGTGAAACCTCGAATCGCTGCCTTCCGGCGTCCATCAAGGCGCACCCCCCTGCGTCCGCCACTAGCCCTGCAAGCATACACGGAGGCTACTCGGACAGTGGCAGTGACTCTACGGCAACGACGACGGTCGGAAATCATAGCAGTTGCGGCCGCGGGCTGCGACGGCCTCCGTTAATGACGGGGCCCAACGGCGCGGCAGTGCCATTGGCGTCACCGATGTTCAGTGGGCCGCAGGGTCGGTGGGTAAGGTTGTCGGGCGAGGAGAGCAGCAGCGGCTTTGCAACCCTGACTGTGCCTGCGGCGCCCGCCAACTTGGGGGACACGGTACTCGTCGCCGAGCCGCCGACACCAACGAAGCAGCGTCGCACGATCCACACAGGAATGGGCAGCACGGGAAGTCTCCCATGCGGAGGCATCGGCGCCGCTCCTCGGCTGTCCACCTCCGCCGCCGCCAGCACCGGAACCTGCGCCTCGGCTGCTGCCGCAACGTCCGCCGCCGCCGTTGCCGGGGGTGCGTCACCAAAGCCGTCTCTGCGCATTGCCGCGCCACTTCGAGGACTCGGCTACAACCCAGCCGCTAGTAGCGCATCAGCGCCTGCCTCGCGTGCCACCACGTCGAGCATGAGCACCGCCCCTCCACCGCCGTCCTTCAAGTGCTACCGCCGCGAGGGCAGCCGGAAGCGGTCCGCCGACGTTCTGTCGCAGTTCAGCGCACTTGACCTTGACGAAACACCAGCAACGCCTTTCGCGCAGACGGGCACCGGTCGCTTTACCAGCATCATCCACAACGGCAACGGGCACAACGCGTTCCCATCGCAGCCGTCACCGTCGACGGCTTTCTACCGGGGCGCCGGCGGCGGCAGCAATGTGATCGGCACCGTCTCCCCTCTTATCATAGACTACGCCACACCTGTGGCTCTGTCTCAGCAGATTGGTGGCTCGAACACCTTCTCGCAGGTGCTGCTGCATCCATCTCAGGACGTTCTGGACATGTCGCAGGCCGAAACGGAGTGCTCGAACTTCTTGGCGCGGCGCATCCTAAACGAGTACAACGAAGTACGACTTCTCGGCAGCGGCTCCTTCGGCACGGTCTCCTTGTTTAAGGAGATCAGCTCAGGTGAGTATGTCGCAGTGAAGATGTCGCCGCCGCTGCGGACGCCGGAGATGGAGCGGCGCTACCGCCGCGAGCGGTCCGTGATGGGCATGGTGCGGGGGCTGCCGCACGTCGTGCAGCTCTCTGCCGCCTGGGAGAAGGTCGGGTGCCGCGCATGTATCTGCAGCTGGAGTACTGCCCTGGCGGCTCCGTCGCGTCTGTCGCGAACGCGAAGCAGAGCCGGAATGAGCCCTGGTCGGAGGCGGAGGTGAAGGTATTCCTAGCTCACATGAGCATCGCACTCGATGCGCTGCACCGCGCCAACATTGCGCACGTCGACTTCAAGCCGGACAACGTCCTCGTCGATAAGGACGGAGCGTACAAGCTGTCTGATTTCGGCTGCAGCGTGCTACTGGATGAGAGAGGCCGACCGAGACCGGAGACGCGGAACGGCTACGGATCTCCGGCACGGGGCCAACGAGCTGGCGGGGTCGGAGGTGTCGCGTGCGGGAACCTGAACAGCGGACCTGTCGTTCACACAGGTGCTGGCGCTGGCGGGCTGGGCTCTTCCGTGGACTTCAACAGCTGGAACGAAGGCAACGAGTTGAGCACGATGAGCATTGACGAGGGCGACTGCCGGTACCTGTGCGCCGACATGTTGAATGAAAAACAGCACTTCAAGGCTGGTGACATGTTCTCGCTGGGGATGTCGCTTTTCGAACTCATGTCAGGCCAACCACTCCCCCGCAATGGCGATCAGTTCCTAGCGCTCCGCCGCCGCGTGCCGGTGGAGGTGCTGCGCCGCCGCGGATACTCGGCCGACCTGGTGGAGCTTGTCGTGGCGCTCCTGCGTAGCGATCCCCCACAGCGACCCACTGCACGGCAGGTTCTGCAGTACCTCCGGCCCTCTTCCGAGGAACTTCAGCTGCTATCCAGCTCCTCGGCGATGCAGCGGTGGACAGAGAGCGCTGAAAGCTTTTGCCAACTGCAGGAGGAGGAGCGGCAGCAGCCACCGCTCGGCAAGGATGGTGTCTTGGCTGCCACCGTGGACGCGCTGAGGTGTGTGAGTGCGCTCACGGAGGCATCGATGTGGCTCTTCACGACAACTCAGCAGGATGTGCACCGACTCGCTGCCCCAGCAAGCGCTGGCAAGGGAGAGGAGGAGGAGGATGAGCGGCGCCGTCAGCAAACTCAGCAGTCACAGCCGCAGCCGTTGCTCCAGCTCCCTCGTGGGCAACAATTAGAAGACCTGCCCATGTCTCCGAACCAGCGCGATGAGGCGTGCACGCCGACAGCATTGAATTACTAGTGTCCACGGGTATCGCTGCTGCTGCGCGACACGGCGAACAACCCGTTCATGTAGCTCTTTGCCTCTGGTGCTCCTGTGCACTCCACACTCATGTACACCCAGCCTCTGTGCTTGTGTGCACCCCTCCTCCTCCCTTCCCCTCCCAGGGGGTGGGGCGGGGTGCCGACTCTGTGGCCAGCATGTTGGCGGGCGGTGCCCTTCACAAGAATCTTTAGCTTCTTTCTTGTGCGGATTCGCTCTTTTCTATTATTAGTTTCCTTTCTTGCGACCTTCCCCCCCCCCCCCCCCCCCGCCTCCCTGCACCATTTACTTTTCGGTGATCCTGATCTCTTCCAGCCATGTCGACGGTCGAGTGTGAACGTGTGTGTGTGTGAGTGCGTCTACGCATAGGCTGTGCTTTGCTGTACGGCGTCGGCGCCTCTCATGCGCCCTTTCTCATACCCTCCCTGCGTCTTCCTTCCCCGCGGCGGCGGAGGAAGGAAGTACATACGGAGAAACAGAGCGAGAAAGGGGAGGGAGGGGGAGGGTGACGACGAGGACGCGAGCGGCTCTAAGCACTCCCCGGCACCTACGCATTCGCTTCACAATGCTTGCCACCTTTTCCTTTGGACTTTTCGGATCTTTTTTTCTTTTTTTTCTTTGCACGGCTTCATAGATCGTTTGGGCACACGGAGGATGCTTCTTCCTGCGCCCCTCCATCGACTTTCCCCACCCCCTCTCTGTCTTACTCTCTTGCGCGCGGTGCTTTTCTTTTCTTTTCCTAGAACCCTCGTGACAAGAAAGGGGGTGGGGGGGGGGGGAAGCGCACCTCTCAGTGCGTGGTGGTGTCACAGGGCCCAGTACATCCCCTCCCACGCTCTCTGTGTGTGTGGCGAAGCCGAGCAGCCCCCCTGTGCCTCCTGTGCTTGCCGAATGCCGAGCCGCTTCTGGTGGTGACACGGTCCAGCACCCACGACGTGGGGAGGTCCGAGCGATGCATTGCTGCTGATGTCGGCAGTGAGGTCGTGGACGGCGCTGCGTCGGAGCGACCGGCGACGCTGAACACGTCGGCGCCATCGACGTGATGGGGGAAGTGCCAGCGTGACTGGAAGGCGTCGCAGCGGGCCGTCGCACTGCCCGCTGGTGTGTGTGGTGGGGGGCCTGGGGCACCGCGCGAGGGGGTGCACGAGGTGGTGGCCTGCGTGATGGGTGCGGCTGTGAGGCGACCTGCGAGGTCGGGGCGGCGCTGCGGTGACTGGGTGTGCGCGCTGCTGTAAGGCATGCGTCTATGGCTGCATTGCACCACGCGAGGTGGGCCTGCGGCAGGGCCGGGGAGGGCTGGGGTGGGGCTTGACCTCCTGTTGTATGGCCGGGAGGATGGGCTCGCGGTGATGAAAGCCTCTTCTGGTGTGGCTTGCGTGCCTGCTGCGCTGTCTGCGTGTCTCACTGCGAGCCTCGTTGAAGGATGACGTCCGTCGCTGCTGTGGTCGTCGTGTGCCTTGCATGTCACGCCGTCCTCTTTTCCTTTTTGTTCGTCGGGGCTGTCGCCCCCCCCCCCCCCCCCCCCGCCTCCTCAAAGCGGGCTACGCGGGTGGCCAGCAAGCAACGCTCCATGACCATCTAACATCGACTCTGCTGCAAAAAGATGCGCGCCGTACAACATGCCTGTGTGTATGTGTGTGTGTATATATATATATATATGTGTGTGTGTGTGTGTGTGTGTGTGTCTTCGTGTCTGTGCGCTCTCAAAGCACCCATACATCGAATCTCGCGCTTGCGTCGCTCCGTCGTCTTTTTTTCTTTCCCTCACCCATGCACTGCTCTCTTTCTCTTGCCATCGACAGGCACGTTCAGGAGGGGAGCGTTTAGTGTGGAAAGCAGCTAGAGGGGAAGGGCAGGTGATGTCCCGCGAGACAGAGCGAGCCGTCTACACCTCATCGCACATCGTTCTCCGGGATGTGCCGCTAGACTTTCTTAATGGCGAAGCCACGCGACGCCTGTCATTGAAACATGATGAGCGCTTTCCTCTCTTGTGCCTTGCTATCCCTCGCGATGGGCTCAACCATCTTCCTGCTGCTGCTTCTCTCACTTTTTCTGTTGCTCTCTCTCTTGATAGGCTCACCGCTATGGTACATCACAGCGTGCATACGTGCATGTGCAAGCAGATCTGTGTGCGTTGAGCCCGAGGTGTTGCAGCCACGACTCCTTTGAACTTCTCGGAAAGGGGCGCAGGAGGGGGGGGGGTCGGCGGTGAGTTGCCACCACTGCGGCTCTCACATATACGGATGCACAAGCGCCTTTTCGTAACTGCGTGCACGTTTTCTGTTCCCTTCTGGGAGTCTCGCTCAAACTGCGAGCAGAGAGAGTGAGTTTTTTGTGTGGTAAGCTGCCTTCAAATTGCGTGCGCGGCAGGGGACAGGAGAGTCAACGCACTCGCTTTCTCTCTGTCTGTTCCCGCCCCCTTGTAGAGACTTTCTTCCCCAGCAATGCTCGACTCGCCACCGGCGTTGTATGCCAGCCAGGCGCCAGTTTCTGCTGGTCTCCAGGCGGAGGCGGCGGAGACTATGGGGTCAACGCCCGCCCGCCATGCGATGCCATTCTACCCGGTGCTCATTGAGGTTGCCGGGAGCATGGACGACGCAATTGTGCGCGATGTGACGCAGCGCCTGCGTCGCTACCGAAACCGCTATCAGCCGCTGCTGCGGTGCATGTTCACATTGGTCGCCACCACCGTCCCAGAGGCGCGGCTGTTTGGCGACGACAGTGCTGCTGCCTTAGAGGCTCCGCCCCACCCAACCACGGCAGCTGCGGGCCAGCTGTTCACTGCGCCCAAGAGCGCGGTGTCCGTCAACAAGACCTACCCGCTCGTGTCGCGCTTCTATCCACGTCAGCCCGTATGCGCGCAACAGAGGAGTTGCAGTGACTACACCGCTGGTGTGGAGCCGGCCGCGCTGCCCAGTGCGTCCACTGGTGCCCTCCAGCCGTGCTGGATGGACGACCCAGCGACGGCGGCGCTCGCTGGTGTCACCACCGCTGCCGGCTGTCACGAACGTGCCGTTCGGAGGCTTGAGGACTTCATGGCGTATCATTTCCTGCCGCTCGCCCTGACGCACAACTGCTCCCCACCGGAGGCGATCTCTGCATCGGCCAAGGCGTTCGTGTTGCGACACTACGTGAACGAGGCGAGCCGCACGTCCTCGTTCCTGCTTGCGGATCCCTTCTACACCTCTGCGAGTGTCCCGGCAGACGCCGTTGCAGAAGCGGCCATCATCGACCCGCGGGCAGAGCAGCTAGAGGCTTATGCCGCGGACCTGAGTCGTTTTGGTGTCACCCTCAGCTGTATCATTTTCACGCACTGCTACGTCGACGGCGCCTCGGGGCTGGCTGAGCTCATTGAGAGCTTCCCGGCTGCCCGCGTCGTCTCCGGAATCCCTCTCGGGCCCGCCGGCACCACAGAGGACGTGCAGCTGAGCCCTCGCCTACGACTCCGAACCGTGCGGGTGCCTGCCTTCTCACCAGAGTGTTTGCTCGCAGAGATTTACTTTTGTGAAGTGCTCAAGGGTCTGTGCACGGGCGTTCTGTGGAGCACCGATGCTGCACCTCGCTGTGACCTGCTGCAGTGGTCTGCTTTTCCCCGCGAGACGGGACACGTACCTACGCCGCCTTCCTCCTCCATCAACGGCGGCAGTGGTGACCGCGACGCGGCCCTGGCGCACACTCACGAGATGCTCAAGAAGTACTTGTTCGATGCCTACTTTTCACCGCTCTGCGCAAGTGTTCGCGGGCCGAGTCGGCCAAGCGGGAGAGCCGCCAAATCGGCCCGCACCGATGAGGCTCTGGCGAACCAGGAGGAACAGATGGAGGAGGTGACTCCTGAAAGCGAAGCTTTGGTGCAGGTTGTGCTGCTCCCCACACACGGCGGGTACAACAACGTGACGAGTCAGCTGGACCTCTACTGGGCGGCGCATCTCGGCGACCTGACTCGTATGAAGCACTCCCGCGCCGTTATCGACGCGCTCGCCACGACAGCAGAGGCTTTCTCCAGGTACAACAGACGCTTACCACCGCTGCCGCACCCGCCGTCCTTCGATACCAGTCGTGTGGTGCATCTTCGTCAACTACTTGCGCTACTACGGCCTGAGCAGCGGGCAACATGCTTGGCGCAGCTTCCTGCCGACATGCAGCACGCACTGCGGTACTCCTTCGACCCTTCAGCCGCGCACAGTGCACTCGGCGACCCGTCGAATGCGTCTCGCCGGCAGTTTGCTTCTTCTTCGTACGTGAACCTTGTCGACGTGCGCGATGCCAACGACTATCACGCGCTGCACCTCTGCGGCGCCGTCAACGTACCAATGAGCTTCCCGAGTGCGGCCTATGGTGCCCGGAGAGCGGAGTTGTGGCTTCAATGCGTAATCGTTCCGTTTCAGCCTATTGTGGCCCTCTGTGCAACCGAGGAACAGCGAGTCGAGTTGTCGCGACGCCTCTCAGCGCTGTCCCCAGAGAGTCGCGTGCATGTCTTCACGCTGGCCGACTTCTCAGACGCGTTGGAATTCCTGGCGGAGCACTCGACGCGAGGCGGGCAGGCAGCTACAACGGAGCTGCCGTGGCGTGAGGTGTCGTGCGACGTGCCCACGAGTGTGTCTGTCGACGTGCCCCTTCCTCGCAACCTGCTTTGGATCCAACGCGACGACGCGCCCGCTAACTTGACATCGTACGAAGACCTCACGGCAGCTGAACCCACCGATACGCGCGTCGTGCTCGATGTGCGGACGCCGTACGAGTTTAAAAACGGCTCACACCAGCACAGTGTGCACGTGGGGCTGGATCAGCTATGCGCCATGGTGGTCGAAGACGCCGTCGAGGCATCGCGGCCGCTGTCGCAGTGGCACTGCAGTAGCTCACCAAAGCTGGCGGACGCCTATATGAAGAGCATACACACAGCGGCGCTCATGGCGTGCCTCCCTGTCGTGCGGCAGGAGGCGTCTCTCTCCGACGTCGTCATCTACTGTGCTGGTGGGTATCGCTCGCTAATCGCGTCGTCGCTGCTGCAGCGCGCCATCGAAGCTTCTGCCACCCCTGCGTGGCGCACGTTGCATGTTTCCAACGTCTCGGGTGGCGCCTTTCAAATCATGACGCAACGGCCGGACCTGTGGCAGGTCAAGGACCGCTCCGTTGTGTGTATTAGCTGACCCAGGTAAGAGGGGGGACATGACGAAAAAGAAAAAAGAAAAGTGACAACAGCAACGACGTACGCCCCCCTTCCTCCCCAATCCTTTCGGTGTCTCTCGGAAGTCGAACCTGCTCGAGACGCCGCCCTCAGCTTCTTCACCATCTCCGCATACGCGTTTTATGTTTGCGTATGCATGTGCGTCATCTCTCTCGCTCGCTCTCTCTCTCTCTCTGGTGGCGCATGCCGCTCGTTCAAAAAATAGACGCGCATTGCAGAATGCAAATAAAATAGGGAGAAAGAAGAGAGGGACCGCAAAGAAGTGCGGCTTGACTGTCGGCCCGGGGAGGAGGCGCGAAGTGCGCCATCCTCTGGATTTCTCGATGGAGGCATGGGCGTGCGTCCCTTGGTGTGTATGACTTATTCCATTTTTGTATGACGCTCTTTGGAACAAACCACCCCCAAAACAACAACGGAAACAGAGCGCCCATCACGCACGTTCGTTCCCTCCCCCCTTCTTTCCCGGACGACAGAAAGAAATCGAACGCTGTGTGTTGTGGGCTCCCCACCCCCTTCCCCCACTTCTCGACCCTTTCCTTTCTCTGCCTTCTCGTTCTCTCGAAAGCCTGCGTGCCTCGTGCGCGCACGTCAGCGACTGCCGGGCCTCATCATTCCAAGGAAGAGAAAGAAAAGGGAGCGGAGCAGGAGGGGAGAGAGGAAGGGAGGGAGGGGGGAGAGGCTCATGCGAAAGACGTGTGCGTATGGGTGCCACCTTTCCGCGGTATCCAAGGACTGATTTTTTTTACTGGATTCACACACAGGAACGCTAGGCGCAGCTTTATGAGCGCGTCACGTACGCAGGCGCTGAGCCTGCACATCGAGACCGCAAACATAACAAGGCATGCGCACCCCTTTTCTTTTTCTTCAATGTTTCGTCATCTCTCTCTTCTCGGGTGGTGTTTTGCCTCCAAGCTAGTGTGCTTGTCTGCATGCTTGCATGCGCATGCGCATGCGCCTGTGCATTGTGGCAGGACACTCGTCCAACCGCGCATCACACCTCTCGCGTAAGCCGTTCATTTTCTTCGATAACCTTTAAATGGTAAGAAAAGGGGTATGCAGTTCTGGTATCGTATCATTTAGCAGAGGTCTGTGCTTGATTAGAGAATTCGTATCTGCTTCTCTGTTGTTGTCCAATACCTCTCTGGCTCTTTGGGTGTATCTTTTTCATGCCGTCGCAATCGACGGCGCTCACACGTATGTGGATGGCATGTAGGAGGAGGAGGTGGGCGGTTGCATTGCACCTTCCTCCGCCCCCCTCCTCCCCCCTCTTTTGAGCGCGCAAGCCATCTAAGGTAAAAAAAGAAAAGGACATGCACACGCAGAGCAGGCTCGTGTGTTCTCTTCGTTCCGCATGTGAGAGCGGAGAGGAACGTGAAGTTGAGCATCAGCTGGCCACATACACAGACGGGTGGGGGACGAGGGCGTGGATGCCAGCGGGCAGACCGAGAGCACGGAAGAGGGCAACGGCATAACCGTTTTTCGCCCCTTAGGTGTTTACGCGAGAACCCCACCACGCATCCTCGCGGACACTCAGATAAAGAGTGTGCGCTCTCTCTTTCTCCGTCGCGTTTCTTCTCCTCCTCGAGGCCAACCGAGACACCTTTGCCGAACAACGGCACCCCTTAAGAAGAACGCACGTCTTCTGTCCCCCCACTTGTACTCCTTTCTCGCATGCATCCAAAGATGTACTCTTTCTCGTCATCGATGGACAGGCCCTCAGGACGTTCACCTCCTTTGCCTTGCTTTTTTTCACTCCAAACCTCACGCCCACTCCTCCCTCCCGGCCACTTTCTCTGTCTTTGATCGGCACTCCATTTCCCCAGATTGCGTCCTCCCTTACTGCCCTCCTCACCCATCGTGCACCTCGCACACTGTGCATGCACGTACTCCATCGGCTTCTCTCCGCCAACTGGGAGTTTCTCCTTCCCTCCTCGCTCGCAACCGCACATCTTTCACTCCTCAAAGCGCGCCAACATTCAAGCCGACACATGCGCACACAAAGGCATTCCTTCTGCTACACTGGCGAGACGCAGCGCTGAGAGGCATTGCCGGCAGCCGTCTGCGCGCTGTGGGCGGCACGGGTGGTGCGGCATGCGTCCGAGTGCTGTAGAGTCTCTTCGTTTTGTGATTGCCTGCCCGCCTGGAGCGCTGGTGGCGGCGGCGCGCGTTTTGCGTTGTCGCGCCCCGGATAGCGCGGTGACTGCGCCTGCGGGACGGTCCACCCGCCGTCGTCTACGGAGGAGCGGCGGGAGACGGCCCGGGGTGCCTGGTGGCTCGTGTGCGCCGCACGCGCCCGCCGAGCGTTTTCGGGGACAGCCCCGACGCGCACGGGCGCCTCGTCGCCCGGATGCCGGGGCCGGCGGGCAGGGTGGGGATGCTCTGGGCTGGCAAGAGCGGCGGCGCCGGTGTGATCCGTCGTGGCGCCGCCGCGCGGCCGCTGACGCTGGATGCCGGCACACCATGGTGAGGGTCCGCTTCGAGGACGATGCCGCCACCGCCGCCGCAGCGGTGCCGTCGGGCGTGTGGATGACGGGCAGCGCTGCCTACGCGCTGCCGTGGGGCAATGGAGAAGGGGAGCTCTCTGTGGCGTCTGAGCGCGGTGTGGCGCGGGGGCAGCCGTTTGCGGGGTGTGCGCAAGGGCGCTGTGGCGCTGGAGGGCGTTGTGCAGTGCGGCCGTTCGGCAGCACGCATTTCCACGCGGCCTCCCGGTGCCGGTGGCGGTGGACGCGCGGTGAGGTGAGGGTGCGGGCAGCGATGGAGCGGCGCCCTCACGTGCTCCGACCCCCGCCGCCGCCCCCCTCGGCGAGCCACGCACACACGCGGCCGCTGCGGCCGATACCTGCTGCTCTTCGTTTCGTTTCCGTTTCGTGGCGCAGAGCTGCTGCGGTGCAGTCTCTGTGCGCTTGCGTTGCGTGCGTGTCGGCGGTGTCTCTATCCCTGCCGCCTGCACTGGACGTGGTGGGCGGTGACGGCGCGGCGCAGGTGGTGTCGGCGGTGGTGTGCCGCGCGTGAGAGCCACTGTGTCCTCTCGCGCTGCCGTCGTCGATGCGCCTTCTGTGGACTTTTTGGTGGGGGGATATGCGAGCGGCGGCGGCTGTGCTGAGTGGGCGGTGCTGCTACCCTCCTGCACACACGTACACAGCGGCCCCTCGCCCCCCTCCTCTGCGCACGCCGCTCGAAAGGCCTCACACAGGTGCACCTACGGCAACGCGGAAGGGGGAGAGCGGCGCCGAGAAGCAGCGGCTCTCTGCACTCTCGCTCCCCCGAACGTCGACCTCGCTGTGCGCGGCGCGGTTGCTTGGCTGCCGCAGCCACACGAAGGAGGTGGCGCAAGGCCGAGGGCAGAGGTGTGCGCTGGTTGTGTGCGGGCTGTGTGCGGCGCGAGATGCCTGCGCGGCACAGCAGAGGCGGCGCAAGGCTTGCCAGGGGGGTGGCAGGTAGTAACCTCCGTCCTCTCCGCTTGGACGCCTTCAGCGGTGCTTCCGTCTCGCCCTCGCTGCCGTTGCGGCGCGTGTCGCGTCCGCCGGCCGCCTCACCGTATGTGTGTGCCTTGCGTGCATGCCGGGAAGTGGCCCATGTGCCCCCCCCCCCCGTGCGCGCTTCGCAGCGCCACGTCCCCGTGTCCTCGCCACTCTCCCCGCATTTCTCTCTCTGTCCCTCCCTCTCTCCTCCCCCGCTTTCACTCCTGCCCACACCCCACGCCCCACACCCGTCCCCCTCTCACCACACACACACACGCACACATGAACGGCACCGTGTGCGTGCACGTGCACCAACAACGGCAACAGACATCCCCTTGCCAAGCCCCGACTCACTTCCGCTCTCGCCTCGCTCCTCGTCAGCTCTGTCGCGCAGTCTCGGCCGCCCTGCCGTTCTTTCTCCCGTGCACCTCCGCGTTGCCCTTGTCAGCTGTCGGCGTTGTGGATTCGCAAAAATGGCGCGCAACATCGGCATTGTCATCTACGTCATCCTCCAGTTCATGGCGTTCTTTTTCGTGCTGGTGGGTACGGCGATCGACATGTTTCGGGGCACGATCAATGAGCCTAGACAACCCCCCTACTGCGTGTCCTTATGGGGTATGAAAAGGAGCTGTTATAACACCTCCTACATCCTCAAGTCAGACCAGCTGTGGAGAGACTGCTCTGGCCGCCGCAACCGCTTCCGCGCTGCACAGGCATTCGCTGTCATCTCCATCCTCGTGTACGGCGCGGCGTTCGTCCTGGGCGTCCTTATGCTGTGCTTCCACCTCTTGCTGCGCTGGGTCTGCCTGGGTCTCAACGTTGCTGGCATCGTCACCTTGGCCATTGTCTGGGTGTCCATGGTGGTGACCTACTACAAGGATGAGGGTGGCTTCTGCCCGAACCTTAACAGTGTGCTCATGTATGGCGTGGGCTTCGCTCTCTTATTGGTGGCCTGGTGCCTGAATATCATCAACATCGGCCTCTTGCTGCTCCCCCTCGCGGATACCCTCTTTCTTGGCAGTGCAAACAAGGAGCCCTCCACAGGGCCCGGGAGAAGGAAGTGAAGTGAAGGAGGTGGCGGGCAAGCTACTTCGACTCCGCCGGCTTCTCCGCATAGACGCCATGGTGGAGGAGCCGGCGGAGCTGATCGCAGCGAGAGAGGGGAGGGGGAGCAAAGACGCGGACTCTCGTCGCTGCCTCTCGCCGGCCCACCTCTCTCGCTGCCGTCTCTCGCGTGTGTGCGTCCTCCCACGCGCGTCTGCTCGGGGGAGGGGGGAGGAGCTTTTCGGCTTCCTAGCGTGCTCTTCCCCCTTCTCACGTGCGGGGCGACCTGCGCTGTGTAGCGGGCAACGCGCGCCTGGCGCCGACAGGCCCATCCATGCCCCGTCGCCCCTCTGAGCCCCTCGCCCTCGCTGCCGTCTCGGAGTCGCCCCCCTCCGCACTCACGCTCTCCCGGCGCACCGCTGGCGAGGCGAGGGAGCAAAGGAAGACGCGGGACGCCGACGCGTGCGCTGCAGGCCTGGAAATGGAGGCGGGAGGGGGAGCGAAGGGGGGGGGGTGGCGGAGGTGGGCACGGAGGGCAAAGGCAGCGGTGTGGAGAAACGGACGCCCTCGCACGGAGGACGGGAGGCGCCACGCCACGCCGCATCGGCCACCCGCCCCCGCACCGCCCCCCACCCCCTCAACACCCCGCAGTCGCGGTGGCGCGTCTCTCTGGTGTCTCTCCCTCGCGCCCGCTTTGGCCCCCGTTGCTGCCGCTCCCCCCTCGCGCACGCCTCACGCGCTACCTGAGCGGCGAAGGGCGGGGAGGGGGAGTGGGAGAGGGGGCGGTGGGGAGGTGTGGGAATGAGGCGGGCTGATGGGAGGCGCGTCGTGGCAGGGAGAGGACGGCGTCTGTGCGCAGGCGCACCCACGCGCGTATGCTGCCGGTGTTTTCGTTTCTCGTTTCGTGTTTTCGCTTGATTCGATGCTTGCATGCTTCTTTCGAGTTCTCTCGTTCTCGCCTCTCTCCCTATGCAGAGAAGAGTCGCATGGACGTGTGCGTGTGCGTGCCGCTCTGCCATTGTCCCGCTGTGTCTCCGTGCCGCTGCCCTGCTCCTCGTCCTCCCCGCCCTCCCTGCGCGTGTGCGTGTGCGGGCGAGGGCGGCTGATCGAGGGGACGACGAGGCGGAGAGCAGCCACGGCGCCGCGGCGCTGGGGATACATGGATAGTGTGCAGGAGCAGCGGGAGAGGCACGCGCGCGCACTCTGGCAAGGGAGTAGTGGTGCGGGGGTGCAGGGGAATACGCAGCGGAGCGAGTGGGTGCGGAGGCGGAGCGGAGGAGAGGCAGCGCTGCTTCTCTGTTCGCCCCGCTTGCGCTCGACTCGAGTGCGTCTGCGTGTGCGCCCCCTGCGGCCCTCGGCCCCCTCGCCTCTCTTGCGCGCTTCGCTTCGTTTGTTTCGTTGCTGTGGCTGTCTAATTAGACCATCGAGTCGTCCAGAGTCCCGTGTGGAGATCATCCACACCATATTACGGCATGCGGCGGCTTGAAGAGACCGAGGGAGGGAGGGGCATGGCGTGCAGGCGGAGGACAGGTCTGAGAGGGCCCTGGCCTGAGGCTGGCCAACCGCCTCTTTGCGCTGGCCCGGCATGCACCCAGACCACCACCCCTGCTGCCTGCACGACACACCACCGCCTCCGCCCTCGAGCAGGACTCTGAAGGTGGTCCTGTGGGATGATGGCATGCAGTGCACCCGGGTCCGTGCGGCGCCGGTCGCGCAGCACGTGTGCGAGGAATGGACGAGGAAGGACAAGGTGGCGGGCCCGCTAGCGGCATGGCCCGATGCACCGGCAGAGCGGCTCGTCGTGGACGACCCGGATGCGGCCGCGGTGCGACAGGGGGGTCGGTGGGCTGTGGCTGTGTGCGCACACGTGTCGACGCGCTGTTGGTGGAGTGAGCCGTTGATAGGGAAGTGCTTTATATGTTCCCTGGCAGGCACGCGAGGGAAGAGGCAGCCACGGCAGCCACAAAACGACACGTGTATTATATACACATATATATATGTATATGTATATGT
The DNA here is from genome assembly GCA_003992445.1 of Leishmania aethiopica. NCBI lineage: Eukaryota > Euglenozoa > Kinetoplastea > Trypanosomatida > Trypanosomatidae > Leishmania > Leishmania aethiopica. The sequence continues at coordinate 349,546 of RZOE01000073.1, read as the reverse complement.
ATATGTATGTATATGTATGTATATCTGTATCTGTGTAGGTGTGCACCAACAAACCATCAAAACACCCCACACTTTGTTTTCCCCGCCGACCGCCGCCCCTTGGCCTCGCCCGAGCGGACAGGGTGCGTGCGCGTGCCCCCTTCTCTCCTCGCGCTTCTCCTTTTCTTTTCTCGCGCTTTCTGTCTTTCATTATTGTCTCCGTTCCTCGACTGACTCACCCCAACAGCGTCACCGCCGCCATTGCCGCCCCCTCCTCGGCGAGAGGGGAGGGGCAGGGGGAGCGCCGAGCTCTGTGGTGCTGCCGAACGGTAGGGCTGCGCTCTCGCGTGTCGGCGTGTGCCCGCGCATCTCTGCATGCATGCATGTGCATGTGTGCATGGCTAGGCGTGCACACGCGTGTATGCCCGTGTGCGTGACTATGTGTGAATGCGCACGTGCGCCATGCGGCCACGCAGGCCCTCTTTGCATGGGTGCCTCTTGATGTGCCCCTCTCTCCTCTGTCTGCTGCACCCTCGCGCCCGCCTCACGGGTGCCCCTCGGAGAAAGACGGCGATGGAGGGGGGCAACCCTGACGTGAGCGCGGGCACCGGCACACGGGAGCCAGGAGCGCACATGCGCACACAAAGGCATTCATTCTGCTACACTGACGAAACGCAGCGCTGAGAGGCATCGCCGGTAGCCTTCTGCGTGCTGTAGGCGGCACGGGTGGTGCTGCTGCGTGCGCATCGCCTGAAGCAACTCAGCTCTGTGGTTGCTCCCTTGTGTCCTCGCCACCCTCCCCGCATTTCTCTCTCTGTCTCTCCTCTCTCCTCCCCCGCTTTCACTCCTGCCCACACCCCACGCCCCACACCCGTCCCCCTCTCACCACACACACACGCACACATGAACGGCACCGTGTGCGTGCACGTGCACCAACAACGGCAACAGACATCCCCTTGCCAAGCCCCGACTCACTTCCGCTCTCGCCTCGCTCCTCGTCAGCTCTGTCGCGCAGTCTCGGCCGCCCTGCCGTTCTTTCTCCCGTGCACCTCCGCGTTGCCCTTGTCAGCTGTCGGCGTTGTGGATTCGCAAAAATGGCGTGCAACATCGGCATTGTCATCTACGTCATCCTCCAGTTCATGGCGTTCTTTTTCGTGCTGGTGGGTACGCCACTCAGCATGTTTTCTGAGGCGGTGGAGGAATCGCCGAACAGGGGTTGCTACACCCTATGGGGGTTTAAAGACGACTGCAGCCGTATTCGGCAGGACGAAAAGTCGGACCAGGTGTGGAAACTCTGCGTGGGCCGCCGCGACCGCTTCCGCGCTGCACAGGTATTTGTTGTCATCTCCATCTTGGTGTACGGCGCGGCGTTCGTCCTGGGCTTCCTTATGCTGTGCTTCCACCTCTTGCTGCGCTGGGTCTGCCTGGGTCTCAACGTTGCTGGCGTCGTCACCCTGTGCATCGTCTGGGCGTCCATGATGGTGACCTTCAACAAGGATGAGGGCCCCGGTTGCCCGGCGATGAAAGAACTGACGAAGCTAGGTGCTGGCTTCATTCTTTTATTGGTGGCCTGGTGCCTGCATATCATCAACATCTTCGTTGTGTTGATCCGGTTCGAGGATCAGAAGGTTGATGCAAGCGGGAATCAGGGGGTATATACAACAGGCGGGAAGGAGGAAGTGAAGTGAAGGAGGTGGCGGGCAAGCTACCTCGGCTCCGCCGACTTCTCCGCACAGACGCCATGGTGGAGGAGCCGGCGGAGCTGATGCCTGCGCGAGAGAGGGGAGGGGGAGCAAAGACGCGGACTCTCGTCGCTGCCCCTCGCCGGCCCACCTCTCTCGCTGCCGTCTCTCGCGTGTGTGCGTCCTCCCACGCGCGTCTGCTCGGGGGAGGGGGGAGGAGCTTTTCGGCTTCCTAGCGTGCTCTTCCCCCTTCTCACGTGCGGGGCGACCTGCGCTGTGTAGCGGGCAACGCGCGCCTGGCGCCGACAGGCCCATCCATGCCCCATCGCCCCTCTGAGCCCCTCGCCCTCGCTGCCGTCTCGGAGTCGCCCCCCTCCGCACTCACGCTCTCCCGGCGCACCGCTGGCGAGGCGAGGGAGCAAAGGAAGACGCGGGACGCCGACGCGTGCGCTGCAGGCCTGGAAATGGAGGCGGGGAGGGGGAGCGAAGGGGGGGCGGGTGGCGGAGGTGGGCACGGAGGGCAAAGGCAGCGGTGTGGAGAAACGGACGCCCTCGCACGGAGGACGGGAGGCGCCACGCCACGCCGCATCGGCCACCCGCCCCCGCACCGCCCCCCACCCCCTCAACACCCCGCAGTCGCGGTGGCGCGTCTCTCTGGTGTCTCTCCCTCGCGCCCGCTTTGGCCCCCGTTGCTGCCGCTCCCCCCTCGCGCACGCCTCACGCGCTACCTGAGCGGCGAAGGGCGGGGAGGGGGAGTGGGAGTGGAGGGAGGTGCCACAGGAGAGGGGCGGTGGGGAGGTGTGGGAATGAGGCGGGCTGATGGGCAGGCGCGTCGTGGCAGGGAGAGGACGGCGTCTGCGCGCAGGCGCACCCACGCGCGTATGCTGCCGGTGTTTTCGTTTCTCGTTTCGTGTTTTCGCTTGATTCGATGCTTGCATGCTTCTTTCGAGTTCTCTCGTTCTCGCCTCTCTCCCTATGCAGAGAAGAGTCGCATGGACGTGTGCGTGTGCGTGCCGCTCTGCCATTGTCCCGCTGTGTCTCCGTGCCGCTGCCCTGCTCCTCGTCCTCCCCGCCCTCCCTGCGCGTGTGCGTGTGCGGGCGAGGGCGGCTGATCGAGGGGACGACGAGGTGGGGAGCAGCCACGGCACCGCGGCGCTGGGGGCACGCGGGGAGTGTGCAGGAGCAGCGGGAGAGGCACGCGCGCGCACTCTGGCAAGGGAGTAGTGGTGCGGGGGTGCAGGGGAATACGCAGCGGAGCGAGTGGGTGCGGAGGCGGAGCGGAGGAGAGGCAGCGCTGCTTCTCTGTTCGCCCCGCTTGCGCTCGACTCGAGTGCGTCTGCGTGTGCGCCCCCTGCGGCCCTCGGCGCCCTCGCCTCTCTTGCGCGCTTCGCTTCGTTTGTTTCGTTGCTGTGGCTGTCTAATTAGACCATCGAGTCGTCCAGAGTCCTGTGTGGAGATCATCCACACCATATTACGGCATGCGGCGGCTTGAAGAGACCGAGGGAGGGAGGGGCATGGCGTGCAGGCGGAGGACAGGGTCTGAGAGGGCCCTGGCCTGAGGCTGACCAACCGCCTCTTTGCGCTGGCCCGGCATGCACCCAGACCACCACCCCTGCTGCCTGCACGACACACCACCGCCTCCGCCCTCGAGCAGGACTCTGAAGGTGGTCCTGTGGGATGATGGCATGCAGTGCACCCGGGTCCGTGCGGCGCCGGTCGCGCAGCACGTGTGCGAGGAATGGACGAGGAAGGACAAGGTGGCGGGCCCGCTAGCGGCATGGCCCGATGCACCGGCAGAGCGGCTCGTCGTGGACGACCCGGATGTCGCCGCGGTGCGACAGGCGGGTCGGTGGGCTGTGGCTGTGTGCGCACACGTGTCGACGCGCTGTTGGTGGAGTGAGCCGTTGATAGGGAAGTGCTTTATATGTTCCCTGGCAGGCACGCGAGGGAAGAGGCACCCACGGCAGCCACAAAACGACACGTGTATTATATACACATATATATATGTATATGTATATGTATATGTATGTATATGTATGTATATCTGTATCTGTGTAGGTGTGCACCAACAAACCATCAAAACACCCCACACTTTGTTTTCCCCGCCGACCGCCGCCCCTTGGCCTCGCCCGAGCGGACAGGGTGCGTGCGCGTGCCCCCTTCTCTCCTCGCGCTTCTCCTTTTCTTTTCTCGCGCTTTCTGTCTTTCATTATTGTCTCCGTTCCTCGACTGACTCACCCCAACAGCGTCACCGCCGCCATTGCCGCCCCCTCCTCGGCGAGAGGGGAGGGGCAGGGGGAGCGCCGAGCTCTGTGGTGCTGCCGAACGGTAGGGCTGCGCTCTCGCGTGTCGGCGTGTGCCCGCGCATCTCTGCATGCATGCATGTGCATGTGTGCATGGCTAGGCGTGCACACGCGTGTATGCCCGTGTGCGTGACTATGTGTGAATGCGCACGTGCGCCATGCGGCCACGCAGGCCCTCTTTGCATGGGTGCCTCTTGATGTGCCCCTCTCTCCTCTGTCTGCTGCACCTTCGCGCCCGCCTCACGGGTGCCCCTCGGAGAAAGACGGCGATGGAGGGGGGCAACCCAGACGTGAGCGCGGGCACCGGCACACGGGAGCCAGGAGCGCACATGCGCACACAAAGGCATTCATTCTGCTACACTGACGAAACGCAGCGCTGAGAGGCATCGCCGGTAGCCTTCTGCGTGCTGTAGGCGGCACGGGTGGTGCTGCTGCGTGCGCATCGCCTGAAGCAACTCAGCTCTGTGGTTGCTCCCTTGTGTCCTCGCCACCCTCCCCGCATTTCTCTCTCTGTCTCTCCTCTCTCCTCCCCCGCTTTCACTCCTGCCCACACCCCACGCCCCACACCCGTCCCCCTCTCACCACACACACACGCACACATGAACGGCACCGTGTGCGTGCACGTGCACCAACAACGGCAACAGACATCCCCTTGCCAAGCCCCGACTCACTTCCGCTCTCGCCTCGCTCCTCGTCGGCTCTGTCGCGCAGTCTCGGCCGCGCTGCCGTTCTTTCTCCCGTGCACCTCCGCGTTGCCCTTGTCAGCTGTCGGCGTTGTGGATTCGCAAAAATGGCGTGCAACATCGGCATTGTCATCTACGTCATCCTCCAGTTCATGGCGTTCTTTTTCGTGGTGGTGGGTACGCCGCTCGACATGTTCGGCTTTCTAAAAAATGCCCCGCCAGCTTTCAGCAGATTGTGCGTTACTCTCTGGGGTCTCAAGTACGACTGCCACAACACCACTTACAGTAGGACTGTGAGCGATTTGTGGAGTTTATGTCCCCCCCGCCGCGACCGCTTCCGCGCTGCAGAGGCATTTGCTGTCATCTCCATCTTCGTGTACGGCGCGGCGTTCGTCCTGAGCGTCCTTATGCTGTGCTTCCACCTCTTGCTGCGCTGGGTCTGCCTGGGTCTCAACGTTGCTGGCATCGTCACCTTGGCCATTGTCTGGGTGTCCATGGTGGTGACCTACTACAAGGATGAGGGCGACGGCTGTCCGGCGATGATTATGTTCCACAGCTACGGCGTGGGCTTCATTCTCTTCTTGGTGGCCTGGTGCCTAAATATCGTCAATATCGGCCTCTTCCTGCTCCCCTTCGCGGATACCCTCTTTCTTGGCAGTGCAAACAAGGAGCCCTCCACACGGCCCGGGAAGGAGGAAGTGAAGTGAAGGAGGTGGCGGGCAAGCTACCTCGGCTCCGCCGACTTCTCCGCACAGACGCCATGGTGGAGGAGCCGGCGGAGCTGATCGCAGCGAGAGGCTGAGCGGATGCTGCGGACTCTCGTCGCTGCCTCTCGCCGGCCCACCTCTCTCGCTGCCGTCTCTCGCGTGTGTGCGTCCTCCCACGCGCGTCTGCTCGGGGAGGGGGGAGGAGCTTTTCGGCTTCCTAGCGTGCTCTTCCCCCTTCTCACGTGCAGGACGACCTGCGCTGTGTAGCGGGCAACGCGCGCCTGGCGCCGACAGGCCCATCCATGCCCCGTCGCCCCTCTGAGCCCCTCGCCCTCGCTGCCGTCTCGGAGTCGCCCCCCTCCGCACTCACGCTCTCCCGGCGCACCGCTGGCGAGGCGAGGGAGCAAAGGAAGACGCGGGACGCCGACGCGTGCGCTGCAGGCCTGGAAATGGAGGCGGGAGGGGGAGCGAAGGGGGGGGGTGGCGGAGGTGGGCACGGAGGGCAAAGGCAGCGGTGTGGAGAAACGGACGCCCTCGCACGGAGGACGGGAGGCGCCACGCCACGCCGCATCGGCCACCCGCCCCCGCACCGCCCCCCTCAACACCCCGCAGTCGCGATGGCGCGTCTCTCTGGTGTCTCTCCCTCGCGCCCGCTTTGGCCCCCGTTGCTGCCGCTCCCCCCTCGCGCACGCCTCACGCGCTACCTGAGCGGCGAAGGGCGGGGAGGGGGAGTGGGAGTGGAGGGCGAGGTGCCACAGGAGAGGGGGCGGTGGGGAGGTGTGGGAATGAGGCGGGCTGATGGGCAGGCGCGTCGTGGCAGGGAGAGGACGGCGTCTGCGCGCAGGCGCACCCACGCGCGTATGCTGCTGGTGTTTTCGTTTCTCGTTTCGTGTTTTCGCTTGATTCGATGCTTGCATGCTTCTTTCGAGTTCTCTCGTTCTCGCCTCTCTCCCTATACAGAGAAGAGTCGCATGGACGTGTGCGTGTGCGTGCCGCTCTGCCATTGTCCCGCTGTGTCTCCGTGCCGCTGCCCTGCTCCTCGTCCTCCCCGCCCTCCCTGCGCGTGTGCGTGTGCGGGCGAGGGCGGCTGATCGAGGGGACGACGAGGTGGGGAGCAGCCACGGCACCGCGGCGCTGGGGGCACGCGGGGAGTGTGCAGGAGCAGCGGGAGAGGCACGCGCGCGCACTCTGGCAAGGGAGTAGTGGTGCGGGGGTGCAGGGGAATACGCAGCGGAGCGAGTGGGTGCGGAGGCGGAGCGGAGGGGAGGCAGCGCTGCTTCTCTGTTCGCCCCGCTTGCGCTCGACTCGAGTGCGTCTGCGTGTGCGCCCCCTGCGGCCCTCGGCGCCCTCGCCTCTCTTGCGCGCTTCGCTTCGTTTGTTTCGTTGCTGTGGCTGTCTAATTAGACCATCGAGTCGTCCAGAGTCCTGTGTGGAGATCATCCACACCATATTACGGCATGCGGCGGCTTGAAGAGACCGAGGGAGGGAGGGGCATGGCGTGCAGGCGGAGGACAGGGTCTGAGAGGGCCCTGGCCTGCACGCGGCCCGCTGGGATCAAGGCATGCAGTGCACCCGGGTCCGTGCGGCGCCGGTCGCGCAGCACGTGTGCGAGGAATGGACGAGGAAGGACAAGGTGGCGGGCCCGCTAGCGGCATGGCCCGATGCACCGGCAGAGCGGCTCGTCGTGGACGACCCGGATGTCGCCGCGGTGCGACAGGCGGGTCGGTGGGCTGTGGCTGTGTGCGCACACGTGTCGACGCGCTGTTGGTGGAGTGAGCCGTTGATAGGGAAGTGCTTTATATGTTCCCTGGCAGGCACGCGAGGGAAGAGGCACCCACGGCAGCCACAAAACGACACGTGTATTATATACACATATATATATGTATATGTATGTATGTATGTATGTATATGTATGTATATCTGTATCTGTGTAGGTGTGCACCAACAAACCATCAAAACACCCCACACTTTGTTTTCCCCGCCGACCGCCGCCCCTTGGCCTCGCCCGAGCGGACAGGGCGCGTGCGCGTGCCCCCTTCTCTCCTCGCGCTTCTCCTTTTCTTTTCTTGCGCTTTCTGTCTTTCATTATTGTCTCCGTTCCTCGACTGACTCACCCCAACAGCGTCACCGCCGCCATTGCCGCCCCCTCCTCGGCGAGAGGGGAGGGGCAGGGGGAGCGCCGAGCTCTGTGGTGCTGCCGAACGGTAGGGCTGCGCTCTCGCGTGTCGGCGTGTGCCCGCGCATCTCTGCATGCATGCATGTGCATGTGTGCATGGCTAGGCGTGCACACGCGTGTATGCCCGTGTGCGTGACTATGTGTGAATGCGCGCGTGCGCCTTGCGGCCACGCAGGCCCTCTTTGCATGGGTGCGTCTTGATGTGCCCCTTTCTCCTCTGTCTGCTGCACCTTCGCGCCCGCCTCACGGGTGCCCCTCGGAGAAAGACGGCGATGGAGGGGGGCAACCCAGACGTGAGCGCGGGCACCGGCACACGGGAGCCAGGAGCGCACATGCGCACACAAAGGCATTCATTCTGCTACACTGACGAAACGCAGCGCTGAGAGGCATCGCCGGTAGCCTTCTGCGTGCTGTAGGCGGCACGGGTGGTGCTGCTGCGTGCGCATCGCCTGAAGCAACTCAGCTCTGTGGTTGCTCCCTTGTGTCCTCGCCACTCTCCCCGCATTTCTCTCTCTGTCTCTCCTCTCTCCTCCCCCGCTTTCACTCCTGCCCACACCCCACGCCCCACACCCGTCCCCCTCTCACCACACACACACGCACACATGAACGGCACCGTGTGCGTGCACGTGCACCAACAACGGCAACAGACATCCCCTTGCCAAGCCCCGACTCACTTCCGCTCTCGCCTCGCTCCTCGTCGGCTCTGTCGCGCAGTCTCGGCCGCGCTGCCGTTCTTTCTCCCGTGCACCTCCGCGTTGCCCTTGTCAGCTGTCGGCGTTGTGGATTCGCAAAAATGGCGTGCAACATCGGCATTGTCATCTACGTCATCCTCCAGTTCATGGCGTTCTTTTTCGTGCTGGTGGGTACGCCGCTCAGCATGTTTTCTGAGGCGGTGGAGGGATCGCCGAACAGGAGTTGCTACACCCTATGGGGGTGTAAAGACGACTGCAGCCGTATTCGGCAGGACAAAAAGTCGGACCAGCTGTGGGCAATCTGCGTGGGCCGCCGCGACCGCTTCCGCGCTGCACAGGTATTTGTTGTCATCTCCATCTTGGTGTACGGCGCGGCGTTCGTCCTGGGCGTCCTTATGCTGTGCTTCCACCTCTTGCTGCGCTGGGTCTGCCTGGGTCTCAACGTTGCTGGCGTCGTCACCCTGTGCATCGTCTGGGCGTCCATGATGGTGACCTTCAACAAGGATGAGGGCCCCGGTTGCCCGGCGATGAAAGAACTGACGAAGCTAGGTGCTGGCTTCATTCTTTTATTGGTGGCCTGGTGCCTGCATATCATCAACATCTTCGTTGTGTTGATCCGGTTCGAGGATCAGAAGGTTGATGCAAGCGCGAATCCGGGGGTATATACAACAGGCGGGGAGGAGGAAGTGAAGTGAAGGAGGTGGCGGGCAAGCTACCTCGGCTCCGCCGACTTCTCCGCACAGACGCCATGGTGGAGGAGCCGGCGGAGCTGATGCCTGCGCGAGAGAGGGGAGGGGGAGCAAAGACGCGGACTCTCGTCGCTGCCCCTCGCCGGCCCACCTCTCTCGCTGCCGTCTCTCGCGTGTGTGCGTCCTCCCACGCGCGTCTGCTCGGGGGAGGGGGGAGGAGCTTTTCGGCTTCCTAGCGTGCTCTTCCCCCTTCTCACGTGCAGGACGACCTGCGCTGTGTAGCGGGCAACGCGCGCCTGGCGCCGACAGGCCCATCCATGCCCCGTCGCCCCTCTGAGCCCCTCGCCCTCGCTGCCGTCTCGGAGTCGCCCCCCTCCGCACTCATGCTCTCCCGGCGCACCGCTGGCGAGGCGAGGGAGCAAAGGAAGACGCGGGACGCCGACGCGTGCGCTGCAGGCCTGGAAATGGAGGCGGGAGGGGAGCGAAGGGGGGGGGCGGGTGGCGGAGGTGGGCACGGAGGGCAAAGGCAGCGGTGTGGAGAAACGGACGCCCTCGCACGGAGGACGGGAGGCGCCACGCCACGCCGCATCGGCCACCCGCCCCCGCACCGCCCCCCACCCCCTCAACACCCCGCAGTCGCGGTGGCGCGTCTCTCTGGTGTCTCTCCCTCGCGCCCGCTTTGGCCCCCGTTGCTGCCGCTCCCCCCTCGCGCACGCCTCACGCGCTACCTGAGCGGCGAAGGGCGGGGAGGGGGAGTGGGAGAGAGGGGCGAGGTGCCACAGGAAGGGGGTGGCGGGGAGGTGTGGGAATGAGGCGGGCTGATGGGCAGGCGCGTCGTGGCAGGGAGAGGACGGCGTCTGCGCGCAGGCGCACCCACGCGCGTATGCTGCTGGTGTTTTCGTTTCTCGTTTCGTGTTTTCGCTTGATTCGATGCTTGCATGCTTCTTTCGAGTTCTCTCGTTCTCGCCTCTCTCCCTATACAGAGAAGAGTCGCATGGACGTGTGCGTGTGCGTGCCGCTCTGCCATTGTCCCGCTGTGTCTCCGTGCCGCTGCCCTGCTCCTCGTCCTCCCCGCCCTCCCTGCGCGTGTGCGTGTGCGGGCGAGGGCGGCTGATCGAGGGGACGACGAGGTGGGGAGCAGCCACGGCACCGCGGCGCTGGGGGCACGCGGGGAGTGTGCAGGAGCAGCGGGAGAGGCACGCGCGCGCACTCTGGCAAGGGAGTAGTGGTGCGGGGGTGCAGGGGAATACGCAGCGGAGCGAGTGGGTGCGGAGGCGGAGCGGAGGGGAGGCAGCGCTGCTTCTCTGTTCGCCCCGCTTGCGCTCGACTCGAGTGCGTCTGCGTGTGCGCCCCCTGCGGCCCTCGGCGCCCTCGCCTCTCTTGCGCGCTTCGCTTCGTTTGTTTCGTTGCTGTGGCTGTCTAATTAGACCATCGAGTCGTCCAGAGTCCAGTGTGGAGATCGTACACACCATATTACGGCATGCGGCGGCTTGAAGAAACCGAGGGAGGGAGGGGCATGGCGTGCAGGCGGAGGACAGGGTCTGAGAGGGCCCTGGCCTGAGGCTGGCCAACCGCCTCTTTGCGCTGGCCCGGCATGCACCCAGACCACCACCCCTGCTGCCTGCACGACACACCACCGCCTCCGCCCTCGAGCAGGACTCTGAAGGTGGCCCTGTGGAATCATGGCACGCAGTGCACCCTGGCCCATGTGACGCCGGTCGCGCAGCACGTGTGCGAGGAATGGACGAGGAAGGACAAGGTGGCGGGCCCGCTAGCGGCATGGCCCGATGCACCGGCAGAGCGGCTCGTCGTGGACGACCTGGATGTCGCCGCGGTGCGACAGGGGCGCGTGTGAGCTGTACGTGAATGCGTACACGTGTCGACTTGTTCGTTGTAGAGTAATTTTTCTATGCTCGAACGATTTGTTTTCCATAGGAAGCACGCGTAGCAGAAATTAATAAGTGCGACGGCATGGTGACGAGTATATATACAATACGCATGTATCTATCTATACCTAGAGCGGTGCCCAAGCAAACCATCAAAACGCCTCACAGTTTGTTTTCCTCGCCGACCGCCACCGCTTGGCCTCGCCCGAGCGGACAGGGCGCGTGCGCGTGCCCCCTTCTCTCCTCGTGCTTCTCCTTTTCTTTCGTTGCGCTTTCTGTCCTTCACTGTTGTCTCCGTTCCTCGACTGACTCACCCCAACAGCGTCACCGCCGCCATTGCCGCCCCCTCCTCGGCGAGAGGGGAGGGGCAGGATGAGTGATAACTGTTTTGGTTTTATTTTCCGTGCATGTCTGTGTGTGTGGTTAGAGGATCGGGTCTTCGATGCTGTGTGTGTGTACGTCAGGGTGTTGCGTTTAATGAGTATCGAAGAGGGTGGAAAGGCTCAGCGTTTCGCAGAGGGTAAATGGAAGGTGAACAACAGCAACAGCGTGAAAAAAAAAGAGTCCAGGAAAAGAATAGAATGAGCCAGGGGACCATGAGAAACGAATGCAGGCAGATATGATGGAAAGGGAGAGGTTGGGGGGGGGGGGTGGCGGAGTCGCCCTCCTTTTCCCCAGAATCAATAAAAATATATTAAACAGGTTTCGACAGGAGGCGCTGCAAAACGACGCAAGAAGGTCGTTGGCAAGTTGTAGCAGCCTGCGGCTGCGCGTTTCTATCTCTCTCTGCATTGTTTCCTCTTTTCGGTTAGCGCATGCTTAAAGTGTGTATGTATATATATATATATTTATAAAGAGAGAGATTCGTAACACGGTTTTGATCATCCGCATTCGTGTGGCTTTTCGCGGTCTCTCTCTTTTTTTTTGCTTTCTGTTTTCTTGCTTGTGTGTGGATTTCATCCGCCTAGGCAGGACAGGGACCAACAGTGGAAGAAAGAAGAACAGAAGCACTGATGAAGCGAAGAGCGACGCGGGCCAGGGGGGGGGGGCGTGGAGAAGAGACGATGACGTAACGAAGAGATCGAATGGGCAAACGCATGATCGTTTCACCCCACCCCCCACCCCCTCAAAGAAGAGAAACATAATATATTCACCCGCACCAGGGAACGGGCCAAGTTCGAGACGATGCCGCTGCAGGCGTGTGCGCCGGTCGCGGATGGAGAGAAAAGGCTAGTGGAGGGTAGGAAGGGAGGGAGCGACACCATCTAGCGAAGGAAGACGAAGGTGATCGGGCGGGTGGGGGATTTTTGCGTGTGTGTGTGTGGGGAGGGGGAGAAAGCCGAGGAAATAGGCGAGGAGCAGGGGAGGGGGAGAAGGGACGGAAAAGGAGCGGCCATCGTGCTGCTCCGTTTCCCTGCCTGTTTGCTTCTTCTGTCGTCCTGTTTCTTTTCCCCTTGTGCACTTTGCCCCCGACACCTCTTCACGTCTGCCTTTGCTCGCGCCGCAGTGTTCGAGACCTCTCCTTTCACCTAACCTCGGCCCCCACGTACTCTTTCCCTTTCCTTCTCTCTCAATGCAGTGCCGCATTTTCGTTCGAAGATGTGGAACGCATGCTCACGCCTCTCTGCACGGCTTTGAAGCCCCTGCTTCTATCTTTCTTTTCGCATCTGCTTTCTCCTCTTTCTCCACACGTGCGTACGTTTCGTGATGGCACGCTTTCACACGAATCTCTCTCTATCTTTACACCCTGAACGTGCACGCACTCCCCCTCCTCCCCCTTGCCACGCACTCATTCAATGCACCATCCTACACCTACGTATTGGGCGTCTCCCAGCTCTCTCCTTCGCTCTCCCTCCTTGGCACTTGCCCTCTAACGCCAGATTCCTTATATATTTCTTTTTATTTGTTCTCCCCCTCCTCATTCACGATTTTACGTTTCTTTTCTTCTCTGTGCACGTGTGTCTTTGGTTTTTCTTACTTCTTATCACACACACACACACACACACACACACACACACCGATCTAAGCACCTGCGTCTGCCCCCTCCCTCCTCCCCTCCCCTCCTCTACCTCCCCACGTTGATTGTGCCATTTCACATTTCTTCTAGGCAGAGCCGCTGACTCTTCCTCTGCACCAACAAACGTGCCACCCGCTTGCGTGCGTACTCGAAAAAATGAGCCACTCTTTTTGCCGTGTCGGCATTGCCATCTACTGCGTTCTTCAGCTCATTGTCTTCACCTTCATTTTGGTTGGAACCCTGATTGACCAGTTCCGCGTACAGAACGTGGGTGTACTCAGCAACAGCCCGTGCCTGACGATATGGGGCTTCAAGGACAAGTGCATCTCGCTCAAGTGGAGTGTCCTGACCAAGGACTTATGGAAGGGCTGCCCTCAGCGCCTGAAGCGCTTCAACGCGGCTGAGGCTCTGAGCATTGCTGCCGTCCTCATCAGTGCTTCGGCGTGCCTCATCGGATTTGTCATGCTGTGCTGCTGCCGCTGCTTGCGCTGGCTTTGCCTGATCCTGAACATTCTGGCCACCTTCTGTGGCTGTGCCGTCACTGCGCTCATGATTGACGCCTTCTACAACAACCATGAGGAAGGCCTTCAGCAGTACAACAACTCCTGCTACGCGCTCCGCCAGAACGGCTCCGTCATTCATCCTTCGGCCATCGTAGATGGCAATCCAGTGGCCACCCATTACAACTACGGTGCCGGCTTTGCCATTTACATTGTCGGCTGGGGCCTCTGCTTCATCAACATCTTTTTTCTCATGTTGCCGTGCTAAAGGGACGTGCCTCTCAGCTTCTCCCCTCCGGTCCCTCCCTCCCCTCGGCCAAATGAGGTACGATTGTGCCCTTGCGCCACGATGATTTCGCACGCAGCTGCTGTCTTGTCCCGTGCGCGGGTGCGCCGCCTTCCAGGCACGCGAATAGGGCAAAAACAGAGGTTTCGAAGACCAAACAAACAAAAAAAGCGTCTGAGGAGGCCAGCGCGATAGAGGAGATAGCACAGAGACGTCAGAGCGCGCCGGGCCTGTATGTGTGTACGTCTATGCTTGTGCGTCATCACTGAAAACTTGCACGCGCAGGCACACTCATACGGCGCATTCGCATGGAATCAAGTATATACATATACGTGTTTATCTTTCGCTGTTGCGCTCTTGTTAGCTCTTCGCCTGCTTTCCCGATTCCCCAATTTTTCGCGCTCGAATCCCGGTGATGGTGCTCGAAGCCTTTTCTTCTTTGAGAAACGTCTCTCCCTCATCTTCTTACTATTTTTTTTTGCTCTCGTAGCAGTAGTCTGGCCGTATTTTGTCTTTGCGCCTGCATTGTCCATCTCCTTGCGTATGCGGGGGTTGGCTCCTTTCATGTCTCATTTTTTTTTCTTGTACCTCGTCGTTGTGTATAGCAGGTAGACAGCAATGCTCGATTGATGGAGACGAGGCGGTGGAGAGAACATGTGTGCAAAGCATGTCGCAGGCGGCGCGCGTCAGTGGTGTTCGAGCATCGAGCGGAACACGGGAGCGAGAAAATGGACGGGCGGCCGTATAGGAAAACTGCGAAAAGTGGGACGAGGTCAATGAGGGATGAGGAGTGAGGCGAGCAAGGAAGGAAGAGGACATGCCGCTGAGGATAATCTTGGACGCTGATGTAACAACAGAGCAACGAAACGAAGCTGCTTCTGCAATGCAAAACTGCCTCCATCCCCTCTCTCGCCACACACGCGGGCACGATCAGATAGGAATCCTACGCCTCTCTAGTTTACGACCTCGTTGCCCTTTCATCTTTCACGCCGCTTTCCTTCCAGTCCTCCAACTTTTGCCCTCCCCCCCCCCAACGGCCCTCCTCCCGTTTCCAGCACGCGAGTCCGTCATGCATGTCTGCATCATACCTCTCCCTTCGCGCACGTGATCATCTCCATACAAGACCCTTCGAATGCGTCTGTCTCTCTCTCTTTTTTTTTTGGTTCTCCTTTTCTCTCTGTCTGTCGTGTCCCGCTGCCTTTCTTGATCTCAGGACGGGCCTTTAGAAAGCTCGCACACGGCGCCTGTGCCACGTCACGTGGTAACGCCACGGCGCATGTCCCTTTGTTTTCCGCGTGCCCCTGTGCCACTGATATATGTATATATATATATATGTATGCGTGTAACATATATATGTATACATATATACTTATATGTGGTGGTGCTCTCTCTTCGTTTTCATTGTCTTGACATCCGCGCTGGCGACGACGCTCTTACGTGAGGCCACTCCCCTCCCTCCCTCCCCCACTTTTTTTTTTTTTGCGGTCGCCACAGCTCTTCGTTCTTTGTTTAGATACATATTTTCTCTCGGTACACATTTGCTTATTGTTTTGTTTCTGCCGACGTCCTTTTCTGGTCTTGGTTGTCTAGCTCGTTGATGGGCTCTCTCTCTCTCTCACTTTGCGCGTGCTTGCACGTGTGTCTGTCTGCGGCCCATGCCATCTCGCCTCTTCTTTTTTTTTTCGCAGCTCTCCTGCGTCGGCATCCTGGATTCTTCTCGAAGACAAGTCATCCTCTTCCTCTGGTTCTTTCCCCCTTTTTTTGCCGTTGCCTCTTTGGTGATGATCACGCTTCCGCGACTGCTGCCTGTTTCTGCATCAGCTTGTCGTCTATGCTCCTCACATGGCTATATTGTGTGCGTGTGCTCAAGTCGTCTGCCGCTTCCATCTCGTCTGTGTGACTTTGTACCGCGCAGCAACCCCCCGTCAACGGTGCCGTGAGCCTTCACGCTCTTCGCCTTGCCTCCACCTGTCCCCTGTCTGTCACTCCGTCTTTTTACCGTTCTACAGCGTGTCGCGGGGCTTTTTGTTTCCATGTCTGTTGTTGGTGATGTTATCGGACCTTATCATGTTGCCACACTCGCATGCACATTATCTGTCCACGCACGTGTGTGCACCTGCTACTTGTTGCTTGTGCGCGCGTGTGCGTCTGTGTGTGTACACCGCCAAAAACGAGCAAGTGGTGGTGGTGGTGGTGGTGGGGGAACCGCTGTAGCGTGGATAAAGGGATGGAGGTGAAGAGGGCGATAAGTGGAAGGTGTAGCGGTTCGCCACTTTGAGATAGAAGGGAGACATATCCGAAAACACGTCCAGCGAGGCGCAGGCACTCACGCAGACAAAAGGAAAGGACACGTCAGATGACGGGGCCGCCTTTAGTGCGCAGCAGATCCCCACCAGCGAGGCTGTGCGCGTTCCGTTTCTTTTTTTTTTTGGTTTTACATGTCTTTTCTGTCCTCTCGCCGATTTTCTTTCGTTTTCTGGTATTTGTGTGTATTGCTTCTCTCTCGTTTCGTTGCGTGGATGCTCTCCGGCCTCCCACGCCCTTCTCTTTTCCACACTGCCTTTGTTTTTACATTTTTTTCGTTGTTGCTCGCTTCTTCAGCTTTCACAACTGACCGCAACCACGCCACACCCCGATGATACCCGCGTATGCACAGTTCCACCTGCGGCCCTCGACTTTTTGCGCACCTCACCGCCCTCCGTGACCGTATTTGTATTCCCCCTCTTCTGCGTGTTGCTCCACAGACGATGTGCGTGAGCGGGACTCGACGCGTGTGTGCACATGCTTGTGCGCGCCTCTCTCTCTCTGTCTTTAGGTGTGTGTGCGTGTGCAAGCGCATCTTTCTTTGCTTCTCTTCTTGGACTTCCCATTCACTACTGCGTTCCCTCCTCACTCGTAGATGATCACGGCGTAGACGTTTAAAAGCCTCCACACGCCGTTCCAGAGCCCAGGGAACAGCAAGAACAGCCAAAAAAAAGTACATACACATACAGCCGACACGAAATCAGCCGAAAATTTTGTTCCCTTTCGTGTTGTCTGTTCTATCAATATGCCCCCTCCTCCTTCCCTCCTCCTCCTCTGCACTTCTTCCAGAAGACACGCACACACACACACGCGAAAAAAAGAAACACATCAAGCAAAGGAGAAAGACGAACCAAGGCAGACGATGAGAAGAGCGAAGAGAAGATCAACGGGAAAGTATGCGTAGTTTCGTGTGACTGTGTGACTGCAGTGGAGCTTGAAAGGATGATAACCCCAGTGTGTGTGTGTGCGCGTGTGAAGAGGGAAGAAGAATATTAAAAAAAGGAGCAGCAGCCAAGAGCAAAGGCACTACTGAGCGTCCACGCAGAGAAAGTGTCAGATACCTAGCGCCTTTTTTTGTTCTTTGTGTTGCTTCTGCCTTCCTGATGTTCTCCCCTCGCGTCTTTCTCTTGTCTATGCCGCCGCCGCCGCCCTGCCTCGCCCCTTTTCTCTTTTACTTGTTTGCTTTTCTTCATTCTTCTGCATGCCTCTCCACGGCTGCGCTTGCCTCCCTGCTCCTTCCTTTCTTCGCGTTGTTTCGGTGTTTGCTTCTATTGTGCATCGTGGGCGTGTTCACCGTGTTGGTTCCGCTCCCTCGTTTTTCTCCTTCCTTTTGGTCGTCGAACGAGGAATACTTATATACCTCCTCGTCTGCCCCCTACTGAGCGTGCGAAGACCTTTTCCGACCTCATTGTCGGGCCAAGGAGTACACGAAAAAAGAAACAAGAAGGGGTGAGGGAGGGGCGAAATTGCTGACAGGCAATCATCACCGCAGCAGCTGAGACGAGCGTGAATGTAGTTTGGCCTGTGAAATCGGAGAGGATTCTTTTCGTGCCTGTTTCTATTTCTATTTTTTTTTCCATATTTCTTTCCTCGAATCCGCCAGTGATGAGCGGTTGGTGTGTGTGCGCGCGCACACACGACAATGCTCATCTTGTGTGTGCACTCGCGCCCCCAGTGAGAGAGCTAGCAGATGCCTTCCAGTTTTTTGCGTTTTTTTCGTTGCCTCCTTTCTCATTTCGTTCTTTGCGCGCGCGTGTAAGCGTGATTGTGAGTTTTTCTTTGCCTTTGCATCTGTGATACGTTCTTGCTTCATGGGTTCCTCCCGTTTTTTTTTCGTCTTTTTCTGTCGTTCTCTCTCGAGGTCTCTGACGCTTCATTGCCCACCCGTCCACCGCCCTCTCCTCCCTCCCCTCTCTCGACATCGGCCGTGTGCGAGGTTGCACCTCGTTTCTTGTGTTTTTCGAAGCCGGTGCTCTTCCTTGTATTCTGTGGGTTTCTTCCTGTTGTGTTCCCTCTGTTTTCCGGCTTGATCCATTCCCTTGTGACTCTTCCTTCGCTTCCCCCCTCTCTCTTGCTGTGTTGGCGGCTACTCGTGTCACAGTGAAACAAATCAAGGGCACGCTTCACAAGGATCGATAACAGCAACAGCAGACAGGAAGGGAAAAGGGGCATTCCTCTGCGAAAAAGGCAACAACAAAAACGTCAAGTTGGAGTAGTCGACTATGCGTGCCTGGGTATAAGCGCACCTATCTGCACCCCTCCGAGCATACGCACACCTACACCAACACCAGGCGCGGGCTCAAGGCGACCAAAATCCTCGACGCGCGATAGACAGGGATAGAGAGGAGTGATGCGGCACGTCCACGAGCGCGAGCGAAAAGCGGGCATCCGAGACTGGGCGAAGAACAAAGATAAAGACTGGGGGAGACAACGATCAAAGCCTCTCTCTTCCCTTTTTTCTTTTTTCTTTTTTTTTTTGGTCTTGTTTTGGAAAGGAGCATGAGGGGAGAGCGAAGAAAAGGGAAAACGAGCAACAATACCTAATTTCAAAAAAAAAAATACTCGGCTCTTCCCTCTTCTAATGGCTCTTAAACGAAGCGTGCGTTCACCCGCACGCGCACAGGGACAGGCAGACACACAGGCACGCAAACGGATGAGGTGTACATCATGATGCATGGAAGCGTCGTTCGTTGTGATCGTACCATGCGAAGGAAACTGTGCTGCCGCGTGCCGGTACTAACCGTGGTATTTTGCAGGCTCGTGACTTTTAGATGCATGTGCAAAGCATGTGTGAACGGCATAGTATAATCGAATCTTACTCCCTAAACCTCCACCAAATACCAAAACAAAATGGTAGGCACGGGGGACAGAGAGCTACCGGTATCGGAGTTTTGCAATCCTAGTGGCTTGTGTTCCTCTCTTCTTCCTTCGCGCCCCTCCTTTGCCCCGCACCCGCGAAGCCAAACACTGAGGAGCGAGTGGCCAGCTCATGCATCCATGTTCCTCAGCTTCCGCCACCTCACGCTGGCTACTTATCCAGCCTTTCATGCCGATACACAGCCAAGCACTCGCTTCTCGCTTTTATTTTCTGCGCCCTCTCTCCGCTCCGCTCCTCCGATGACCTGCATTACCGTGGCTGTCAAAACCCAACCATAAAATGTAACACCTCTACCTGTCTGCACGTCTTTTTATTTTGACATCGTTTTCGTTTCTGCTGCGAACGCGTTTTGGCATCACGGAAACATCCACGCACACACATGCATACACGCCTATACACACGCACACAAAGCACTCTTGAACAGATTTCTCGGTGTTCCACTTTCTCTTCACCACGTCGAACACGACTACCAAGCATACTGTGCGCCTCAGCTTTGTTCTCTCTTGAGCTTTTTCTTATTACCCTCCTCCTTTTACTTGCTTCTTTTCTTTGTTTTGCCGCCTCGTTTTGCATACATCCCCCCCTTTTTTTTTGTGGGTTGTGCAGGTGTGTGTGTGTGTGGTGTGTGTGCAGCTCCCACAAGCCCCTCTCTTCTCCCAGTCCTCTCAGCCTTCCTCGTCTCCCCTCTCGTTGCCTCCTGTTATCTTTTTTTCTCTATCACGGTCTAAAATAGAAATTGAAGGTGCTATTAAGCACATTGCATCCACATCCTTCTCTTGTGTCTGTGTGTGCGTTAGTGTGTTTCTCTTTCCCTCTTTGTTGTCGTTCTCTTTCTCCATTTTTTCTCATCTTCGCTGTTGATAGCTGACGCGCCGACTCACACCGTGCCTACACTCCTAAGGTTATACGCTCACAGACACAGGCATTGCTCACTTGCTCCTTTCTCCTCCAAACTCCGCCCCTCACTGCAACAACAACAGCGAAAAAATCAGGAAGGCCAAACAAATACACGCGCACACGCACGCGATCAGGCGCGTATCCCTCCTCTTTTTCGCATTAGGAATCTGGACACTGTGGTGGCCCCTCTTTTTTTTTCTCTCGTATAGTTTCCGTTTTCGCGCATCTTTTGTTCTCTCTTTCCGTCCACGTTCGTTCTTCGGCCCTTTTACCCCGGCCTCTCCTGCCTCCCTCCCCCCACCCAACGCACACACGCGCTTACACTGCCTTCCGCTCTCTCTCACTCACATTGTTTTGTCTTTCGGTTCTTCCGTCTGTATTCTCTGTGAGCAGCTACCCATCCCCACATACACAACGGCGGAAACGAAAGAAGCAGCACGGGCACCTCAGCGTACACCTACACCCCCAAACAGAGAACGATCCCTCCTCCCCTTCCCGCTCCAACAGCAACCAAAATGGGCTGCATTTCCGGGATCATATTCGGCATCCTTCAGTTTGTGGCGCTACTCTTCATCGCTGTTGGCACTCCGCTGGCGATGTACATGCCCCTGAACGACAGTGCTCTCCACGTCCACAACGGCTACTGCGTCTCGCTGTGGGGGATTCGCGATCGATGCTTGGTGTTGCTGTACTCGGTTAGTCCCAGCGATGTCTGGTCGGAGTGCAACGGCCGCGTGGGTCGCTTTAAAACGGCGCAGGTGTGCGCCATTTCGGCCGCCATCGTCCTCGCCGCTTCGCTGCTGGGCAGCTTTCTCGATGCGTGCTGCTGCTGCTGCATCGAGTGCGTGTGCGTTTTGCTGAACTTATTGGCCGCGGCTCTGCTTGCAATCAGCTGGGGCTGCATGCTGGATTGCTATTTGCATAATCAAGGTAGCCATGTTGTCGACAACGTGGACGTGTGCACGCGAATGAGCAACTTCACCGGCGTTGATAACGCACACCCCGAGGGAATGCAGCTGGGCGCTGGTTTTGCTCTTCTCATTGCCGCCTGCATTATCAGCTTGGTGAACATCTTTGTCATGTTTATTCCGTGCTGAAGTCGAGCTTGCAGGGACCCACCCCCCTCTGCAGAAACGCAGAAGCGCAGGATACTGCACATTGCCCCCCCCCGAAGAAAAAAACACAAAGAAAAATATATAGTGAGGGATGAGTCGGCTGAGACACCAGAGAGAAGTGTTCGCCATGCGTTGAAAGAGGGAGAGGTGAACACAAGCGCCAACTGGAAAAGCAGTTGTCCTGCACGCACAAGTGTTTTTCAAGCCACGAAAAAGAAAAGAAACAGAAAAGCCCAAGCACAAACAGCGGGAGGCCTGCGGCACTAGGTAAACAAGCACGTCGACGAAGGTGACAAAGACTGCGTGGAAATCTTGTCGTGCGCCGCACCCCCAAGAGGATTCTGCAGTTCCCCTCCTTTTTTTCTTTCGGCGCCTTGCGCTTGCCGGTGACTGTTTTGCGGCCATTCATTCTGGTGTCTGTGCTTCGGTGCCTCAATGGGCGCGCTTTTCAAAAGAGCTAGCAGCATGTTGGCCCAGCAATGGAGCGCTTATGAATCCACTGCAGTGGGACGAGTTCGCGGACCAGCAAGACAGGCAAGGACGACGGAGCAATGCGAAAGGGAAGGGTAAGAAGCGCAGAGTACAAGAAGTCGAAATGACAGCATCTTTTTCTTTGATTTCGAACTCTTCGACGCGCTGCAAGCCGTGGTAACAGGGGAGGACAGCACGCCTCTCAGTGCGTGGTGGTGTCACAGGGCCCAGCACCCCCCCCCCCACACACACACACTGCGCCTGCTAATGCGGGGCCACCTCTGGCGGTGGCAGGGTCCAGTACCCACGACGTGGGGAGGTCAGAGCGATTTGCCGCCACTGACGTCGGGAGACCAGGCCTGGATGGCGTTGCGCCGAAGCGAGCTGCGACAGTGAACACGCCCGCGCTAATCCATATGATGGGCGGAGTGGGAGCGTGACTCGAGCATACCCCACCCCGGCCCTCGCACTGCCGACTGGTGGTGGTGGTGGGTGGGGGGCCTGAGCCACCCGGAGAGGGGCTCACCACGTGACGACTGGCACGGTGGGGGCGGCTGTGAGGCGACCTGCAGCGCGGGAGTCGGTAGAGCTTGAGGCCGAGGCGGTGCTCCGATGGCTGAGTCGGCGCATGGTTGCAGCGCGTGTGTCTACGGCTGCCTTGCACCACGCGAGGTGGGGGCCTGTGGGGCCGGCCAGAGGGGTGGAGTGGCGCTTGGCTCCTGTTGTATGGCACAGTAGGGACACGCGTTGGGTGGTGGTGGTGGGGAGTCTTTGGCGCTGCAACTATGTTGATGCCCGCCTTGAGTGTGTTGTGCGCTTCATGCGTAACGGCACAGTTGCCACGAAAGTGTTTTTCGTGGTCTTGTAGGGCCTGCCTCTTCTTTCTCTCCGACCCGTATTCAGCTGCTGTGGGTGCCTCGGTCTAACTTTCACATCCGCCTCCGCGTTTTTTTCTTTTCCTTTTTCGTCGAGTGTTTTTTTATACAGCGTGTTGTGGCTATTCTATATACGTGCTTCTCCTGTGCGAGTCTTCACGAATCCCCTTCTTGTTGTTTCCCAACGCAGAGGGGCCAACCACACACACACACACACACACATATATATATATACATATATTTATGCATACATCGATATATTATATATGCCTATTTATGCGCAGTGAAGCATAAGAAACAGCTCGAAACGGATGTCAAATTTTTTTTTTTTCGTGCTTGCCTCTTCTTTTTTTTTGTTGCGGCCCCTCTCTACTTGGCGTGTTTTCTCACTGTCTGCGATGACGCGCCAGTCCTTCCACCAGCGGCTTCGGGTTCGCCTGCCTTTCTTTTTTTCCCCCTTTTTTTTCGTTGGTGTTTTCTATGTAAACGTGTCCGTTCGGCTTGTTGCGACGCACAGCAACCACAACTAAAGGGAAGAAACACGCAAGCAAAGACACATCTGGCAGCATTGGTCGTTGACTAAGATCAGCTGTTTTTCCTTGTGCCCTCCTCCCTATCTTTTTGTTTTTCTTGTCTTCGCCTTTCTCTCTCTCGACCTGCACGGGTGTGCGTGTTTCTGCCCCTGATGTTTGTCGAAAGGGTTCCTAGGGGGTGGGGGGGGGAGGAGGGAGGGAAGCTCTGCGTCTCTCAATGCTGGTGATCGTTCCCTGGGCGTGTGCACATGCGTAACGCATGCCCATGCGCTCGTTCTGTTGTTTTTTACGCACTCTTCATCGAACAGAGACGAGCCTTCGTCCCGTTTCCCATCCCCAAAACAGTCATGCAAATGCAAAGATGGGCTGGGACAACACCGAGAAATAGTGCAGTGTGCCCCCCCCCCCCCCGGATGTTCATCGCTGATGCTGGGACCGCATGCCGTTTGTTTTTTATTTTTATTTTCGTTGCTTCTTGTATGCAAGCGACAGAGCAGGCACGAAGGAGAAGGCGCCTGCAGGTGTCTGTCTTTGTGCCCTCTCTTTTTATTGGAGGAGGGGGGGTTCAACCACTGAAAACCAAAAACAAATTCGTGTCTGTGTGTGTTTCTCCCTCTCCCCTTCGCTTTTGGCTTGTGTTCGGTCCCTTGTTTGAGGCTCTTCCTTTTCCCTTTGTGCATCCCTGTTGCCAGCGATTCTCCTCAGTGCTGCTTCTCTCGTGTTTCTCGACCCCCGCTTGTTTTTGTGTTTCTCTTTTTTTTAAATTTCTTAAACTTCGCTCTTGGTGTGCTTTGCTTGTATTCCCTCCGCCCCCCTCTTTGCCCTCACCCTCTGTGCTTTTTTTTTCCAACTCGGGTTGGTGTGGTTACCTCGCATTGCCCTCCCTCTTTTTCTTTTTTCGTGCTTTTTTCCTCCGCTTTTCCTACGCATGCGGGCAATCCATTCATACACGCCCACCCTCTATGGCATCGACGGAAGATGAAGACAGCAAGCGCTCCCCCTCCACTCCCCAGACAACACTATTGTCCCGAGGCAAACCCCAGAATACAAAAAAAATGTGGATGCTGTGCTCACGGGCTGTCAAGCATATCGACGATGATATATATCATCCGAGCGAGGCATGCGGGGATCAACAGAGAAGAAGTGATGGGCGAAAAGGTCGCACAGAGAGGCACACTGATCAGCCCCAAAGTGCGTGTGTGCGAAACGTGCGGCATCTCCTGCGTCCCACGCGGTGGGCTGATGAGGTGCCGATACCCGAAGCATGGCGAGAGCTCCCCTGAATGGCACCATCGAATCGTCCAGCGTCCTGTGTGGAGAGTCTCTACACCGTATTATGGGATGCCGCCGCTTGAGGGGCCTGGGGGCGAAGCATGGCGTGCAGGCAGAGCGCAGGGTCTCAACGCCCTGGCCTGCGGCTGGCCAACCTCCTACCTGTGCTCATGCTGCCTGCACGACACACCACCGCTTCCGCCCTCAAGCAGGACGCTGAAGGTGGTCCTGTGGGATGGCATGCAGTGCACCCGGGTTCGTGTGGCGCCGATCGCGCAGCACGTGTGCGAGGAATGGACGAGGAAGGACAAAGTGGCGGGCCCGCTAGCGGCATGGCCCGATGCAACGGCGGCCGGCTCCTCCTCGCCGGCCCGGATGTCGCCGCGGTGCGACAGGGGTGAGTGGATCGCGGCTGTAGGAGTACACGTGTCGACCCGCTCTTGGTGGAGTGAGACGTTGACTAAAGGAAAGGTAGACCGCTTCAATCCTTTGCCTCTACTGGGTTCTCTTGCTCACTGCATGACGCCTTTGCGCACTTTCTTTGGCAGACTTGCATGCGTGTTCACCACAACGGGGGAAGCGCACAGCTTCCAATACGCGAATTGTGCATCTTGTCTCGTTCTGCGACTGTCTCGCTCGACCCGCCCTCCTGTGGTACAAAATCATAAGCAGAAGAAGAAACGTATGCGGACCGCTCAGCAAGCGAGCGCGGGCGTGGGCTTGTTGGTATGTGGGGAGGGGGATCGGAAAGAACGGAGTTGCGACCAGGACGGCAAAGACAGGAGGACAGCGGTTTAAAGAAGAGGGATAGCAATTCGCTGGCTTCGTTGCATTGTTGCTTTTTTTTATTTGTGTTTGCATGCGCGCGTGTGCGGGTGTGTGGTGAGTGGATGCGGTTTCGTGCTCCTCTCACCTGCGATAATCAAACGGGCTTCTCTTTTTCAGTGCCTTGCAATATATGTATGTTTTCGTTTTTTTTTTTCATTGCGCCTTATTCGGAGAATAAGGATCTCGTTTCTCGCCTTCGCTTGGCCATCTTTCAATGGGGGGGGGGGCTGTCGAGTCGTCTCTTTACTGGCTGATCCCCTCCCCGTGTGTGTGTGTGTGTGTGTGTGTGTGTGTGTGTGTGTCTGCAGCGCGTGCTGGACTACGGGAAGGGAAGGAGGCGCAAAACAAAAGGAGATATTTACGGACCATGCCCCCACCCCGCTCCCAGTAAAAGCCCCTCAACTTGTTGTTTTTCTGCTCTCTCTGTTCTCGAGCCGACATTGTCGAGAGCAGCAGCTGCAACACTTTAGATCGGGTGTTGTTTGTTCTCGTTTCTTTACCCACATGACCCTTTCTTCGGCACTGTATCAGCATATCTCTGTGCATCTACATGCGGGCGGCCCACAGAGACACGCCGACGCACAAAAGACCGACCGACTCACCGACGCGCAGCCGTGGTTGAGAGGGCTGCGCGACTTATCTTAGACAGAGATGACGACGGAAGAGAAGGAAACGGAGGCGGTAGAGGAGTGACAGAGGCAGGAGGAAGAGAGTGATAGCTATAAAACCCCCTCCCCCTCCTCCATGCACCCACGCACTACCGTCTCCTAATCCTCGTCTACTTCAGACCTCCTCCTCTTTTCCTTATCTGCCTTCTCTTTTTCTTCCGTGACGGACCCCTATGCCCACATGACGTGCTGAACACAGTCAACAACGAAGGGCGGGTTGGGCGGGTGGGTGGGTGGGAGGGAGGAACAGCACACGGTTAAACGGACACTTTCACACAAAGGAAGGATGGATATTGGGTACGCACACACACATACACACACAGTTGCATATATACATGCATGCACCCACTCATATACTTTTATGGAGTAGACATGCGCGTATGCATGCGTGCGTGTGTATGCCTCCTCCTCTGGTCCCTCCCCTCCCGCCCCTGCTTTTCTTTCTTGTCTCCTTTTTTTGGCATGTCTTCGCTTGGCCATTATGTAGACTGTTTTCTTCTTCCTTTTCTTCGCCTTTGCTCGTGTTCTCTTCCCCCCTCTCTGTGTGTGTGTGTTGACTATCACTCTTCTGCCGAGTGTAGATGGTCGACGACTGCGGCGACTGCGAGCCGAACAACGTACGGGCGAACCCGTGAGAAAGAACGATATGAAAAAAACAAAGATGGGGGGGGAGCACTAAAACTCCCTCTTTCCCTTCATAAGTGTTGCAGGATAACGTTGAACAACAGCAAAAGGAAAGAGGTGATGATAAGTCCAGACACAAGCAAACACATGGATCGCAGTCCTGATACGCTCGCCGTGTTGCCCTGCACCCTCTCTACCCCTCCTAATTCCTTTGAAAAGCGAAGAAGCTGAGGTCTGGTTGGCAGCGACGTGTTGCTCATCGACTATCTTTGGCTTCTCCCTCCTTGGCTGTGGGCAATTTATTGTCCCGTCCTAGTCTACAGCCTTTTCTTGTCCACTGTTACACCACCCCGCTCTTCATCTCTCTCCCTCTCCACGCACACTTGCTTTCTTCTTTCTTACCAACCATTACCTCCGCGCTGCATGTCCATATGAACCGCCGCTCCCCCACCTCTCGGCCCCCTTTTGCTCGCCCTTCTTCGCGCGCCAGCTGCGCACAAGCTCCCTTAGCACCAACTTAAGCAGCCGAGAAACCGCCTCCCTCCCCTCCCCTCTCTGTCTGTCTCTCTCTTACACACATACACACACACACACACACACACACACGAACATCACATCTTCACAAAGCCATTGGATCTAGCGACGATCGCGTTCCCCTTACCCCTTCTCGTCTTGTTGGTACGTACTAGTGCTGCCATGATTGCTGGCGCGTAGGTGATCATCTCGTTATCTTCCGCTGCTGCTGCTTCTTGTTTGTGTGTGTGTGCTTGCTGTGAATACTCCTAGCCGCGTGCGTATTCGTGTGCCTCTTGTGCTGCACAGTTGCTCGACCGTCAACCTTCTTTGACTGTTTCTCTCTCTCTCTTGTGCGCTTCCCTTCCTTTCCCTTCCCCCCGTTGCACCCTTCCGTTTTCCAGCATTCTTCTGCCTTCTATATTCTTCTCTTCCCCCCTGTCATCTTACACCAAACGCATTTTTTTTTTGCTTTCGTATTTCTTTTTTTTTTTTTGCGTCCCTCTCTCTCTCTCTGTGAGTGTGTGACAGGTTCACGGCTTCTGAAGGTGTCTCGTTTTCACTGTAAAGAAAAGAAATCACAGCAATCGTAGCCCAAGCCCTCCTCCTCCACCCGCGACGCACGTATAGGACGCATCAGAACAACAAGACGCAAAACTGCCACAGATTGAGTTCAGAGGTGCACTATTAAGCGTCAGGGCACACAGACAAGCGCTTCGAAAAGTATCGGCACGCCGGAGAAACGAAGAGGGTTGTGTACATCGTTTTTCTTTGTGTGTTAGCGAGGCGCTTCTCGGGTTGTTTCGCCTTTCTGCAAGCATTGCAGTTTCGCATCTCTTCCCCCCTTTCCGTCCACCCACACACCCAGCTACACAGGCATAAACACGCTTGGCCGACTCAGCAGGTCATAGTGTTGCTCTAGTATCCGCATCTCTTCCCCACCCCGCGAGTGGAGTCTCTCTCTTCTTTCTCTGGTTTTCCTTTTTCATTTTCTGTAACAGACCAACCCCCCTCCCCCCTGCGTTTCCATCTCGGTGCATCGGTCTGTGGATCCACTGCGTCCGCTTTTTGTGCCATACACGCTCCCTCCACCCCTCCCTCATCTTTCGTTGTCTCCATTCCTTCCTAGCATACGCTCCCCCTATTTATAGAAGCCGTCGGTATCGTCGCGCTTCATCTTTTTGTCGTTGTTTGGTAACGACTGGTAGACGGAAAACCTTTACCCTACACCCACCCCCTCCACCCTACACCCCCTCCACCCTACACCCCCTCCACCCTACACCCCCTCCACCCACACCCACCCACCCACCCACCCATACACACACACACACACACACACACACGTATACGCGCTGTATTTGTGCATGTATATATTTTTTTTTGGCGTTTTGGTTGCCCTTCCTTGTAACTTTTCCCCCTTCATTCTGCCGTACCTCGCCCCTCCTCTTCTTTTCCTTTTTTTCTGTGTCTTTTTTGCTC
Source organism: Leishmania aethiopica (assembly GCA_003992445.1). Taxonomy (NCBI): domain Eukaryota; phylum Euglenozoa; class Kinetoplastea; order Trypanosomatida; family Trypanosomatidae; genus Leishmania; species Leishmania aethiopica. The sequence continues at coordinate 321,489 of RZOE01000073.1, read as the reverse complement.
GTGCCCTCGCTTGCTCGCTCTCTCTTGCTGGTGTACCATCGCAAGGTTCCCGCCTGCTGAACTTCGCCTTGACTCATCACTTCTGTGTGCTTGTATTGCGTGCGCATCAAGGCTTTTCTACCTTTTTTTCTCTGTCGCCTTTTCTTCTCCTCTCCTACGTGCACTACCAGCCGTCCTTCTCAGCGGTGTTGGTGGGGTCGATTCCATTTTTTTCTTCGTGTGTCGAAGAGGGCCGTGTTCACACTCCTTCTTCGTTTCCTGTTTTGTCGTCCGACCCCTTCTCTCTCCCCCTCTCCCCATCTCCATACCGCGCCCTCCTTCTCTCTTCCATCTCTCGCGTGCCGCCATCACACTTCTCTGCGGCTTTAACGTGGTGCTTTCGTCTCGCGTGCAGCTGTGCACATATACGTGTGCGTGTATATATATATATATATGCGTGTGTGCTGATGTGCAGTGGTTGCCCGTAGTCGAGTTGTATTGGTTTTCCCTCATCTTCCCCATCTCTCTCCCGCTTTTTCTTTGCCCTCTTTCCCCCTTTTTTTGTTGTTTGTTGTGGCGCACTGCACCGGCGACTCTCTTCGTTGATTACTGCGACTGCTCTTGTTGTTGTTCACCCCCCCCCCTCCCCACCCCCTTCGGCCCTTTGTTCTTCTCTCTCGATAAAAGTACGTACATTCTATCTAATATTATATATCCTACATGGTATTTCTGTATGTGATGCATAGGATATACTACGTGTAGCATACAGTTGTGTTTACCTTTTTTTTTTCGTGTTTCATGGATTTTATGCGTTGCTGAAGGCTGATTTCACACCGACACACACACAGAGAGAGACGCAGACACCTGCCATCAGACAGGAAAGAGGAGCGACCAGCCGGAAGCTGTTTCAGTTGTCTTTTTCTTTCTTTCTGCGCGTACGCAGGGGGCGCTACATCGCCGCCAGCCGCGCACTGATCCTCCCGCCCACCTTTCTCTCACCTTCAGCCAATTTCGACGATCTTGCACACAGGAGCACCAAAAGGATCAATCCACGCAGAGAGGCAAGCGCGGAAACCAACTTGGCACACATTTAGGAACGGGTGTGCGTGTTTTGAGTGCGTCACCGTCTCTGTCTCTTCACCTGTCGGTTCTCCTTCCTCTGCGATCTTCCTTCTTTTTTTTTATTGTGTCTGCAGCCAAAGCGTTACTTCTCTCGTCTTGTGAGGACATCGGTTGTGTCGAGACGTTTTACGCTACCTTACCATCCAAACCCTCGCTTGCCTCCTCTTTTACGCACCCCGAAAACAACCGCCGACCTTCAACTGCACAGAGGTGCGACCGATAAGATCCTCCTTTGACTCACCACGAGACGACGACCTGACAAGAGGTGTGACGCTCCTTCTCTTCCTCTTTGCACGATACCGCCTCTTCGGCGCAGCTCGTTGTTGTTGTCGCTGTTGCGTTTTTTTTTCTTTCATTGTCGCTCCCTCTCTCTGTGGAGAGAGGCACGTGTGCATTACCTCTCAATTTCGACCCGATTCGGCTCTTTGGTGTGTGTGTGTGTGGAGTGGGGGGTGAGGGTGTCGTTGTAGGTTTGCTTGTCGCCCTCCTCTGTCTTCGTGTCGAGCGCGTCCAGCGGCAGCGCGTCGCCCGCACGTCGACTACCCCGCAGGCGAAAGTAACGGACCCAAAGCTCATTGCACCCGGACCAGCGTCTTTCCCCTCTTTATATCCTCTGCTGACTGGGGCGCACGGAGGAAAAGTACCGACTTCCCGCTTAAGACTCCACTTTTTGCAGCTTGCACGCTGTATACGCTATGCCCGAGGGCTCTGAAACGGGTGCGAGCGCCAAGGGCGGCTCCGCCTTTGAATGGGAGGATAGACAGGGGCCATTTGCTCCCCACCAACCCATCGCGGAGGGGCTGGTGGAACGTGGAGACTGTTGCGAACACAATGACTATAGATGTGGTCCGGCACTGCAGTCGAGGGAGTTGATCGATATGTCGCACACGTATGACGTGTATGTGGACGAGGGAAAGCTGGCACCGGTGAATAAGCCTGCCGGTCAGAGTGACAGCACGCACGGCGGCAGCGGCTACGGCAGCCACAATCCTCTGTTCAGTGCCGAGGACGAGGTTAAGAGGGCGGCGGTGCACAAAAGTGTGAGCCCTATAGCGATTTTTCGCTACGCCGACACGGCTGACCGTGTTCTCATGATTATTGGCACCATCTTTGCAGTCTGCAGCGGTGCCGGCATGCCCTTCTTCTCTTTCATATTTGGCCGTATCGCAACGGATCTCATGTCTGGCGTGGGCAGTGTCGAGCTCAGCGCGGCGAAGACGTCGTTGATCATGGTGTATGTCGGTTTCGGCATGTTCGTGGCCTGTGGTGGCCACGTGTTATGCTGGACGGTGGCAGCGTCTCGTCAGGAAGAGCGCATTCGTCTGAACTTCTTTCGCGCTGTGCTGCGCCAGGACATCGGGTGGCACGACGAGCGCAGCCCTGGCGAGCTGACCGCTCGCATGACGGGCGACACACGTGTGATCCAGAATGGCATTAACGACAAGTTGTCGCAGGGTATCATGAATGGCGCCATGGGTATCATCGGCTACATCGCCGGCTTCGTGTTTTCGTGGGAGCTGACGCTTGTGATGGTCGGCATGATGCCCTTCATTATTGTCATGGCTGCCATAATCGGCAACATCGTGTCCAGGATGACAGAGTCGTCGCGCAAGCACTTTGCGAAGGCCGGATCTCTGGCGACGGAGGTGATAGAGAACATCCGCACGGTGCAGGTGTTTGGCCGGGAGGACTACGAGTTGCAGCGGTTTGCTGAAGCGGTCCTGCACGCCCAGGACCGTGGTATCCGCAAAGAGTTTGCGGGCAGCCTTTCTGCGGCGGTGATCATGGCCCTCGTGTATCTCAGCTACACCATCGCCTTTTTCTTCGGCTCCTACCTAGTCGAATGGGGTCGCCGTGACATGGCGGATATCATTTCTACCTTTCTGGCCGTTCTGATGGGTAGCTTTGGCCTCGGGTTCGTGGCACCCAGCGCGGCTGCATTCACCGAGTCCCGTGCTGCCGCGTACGAGATCTTCAAGGCGATCGACCGTGTACCACCGGTGGACATCGACGCTGGCGGCGTGCCTGTAACGGGCTTTAAGCAGAGCATCGAGTTCCGCAACGTGCGGTTCTCGTACCCGACTCGCCCGGACATGATGCTGTTCCGCGACCTGAACCTGACGATCAAGTGCGGGCAGAAGGTTGCGTTCTCCGGGTCGTCTGGGTGCGGCAAGTCGTCGATGATCGGGCTGATCCAGCGCTTCTACGACCCTGCTGGCGGCGCCGTGCTGTGCGACGGCGTGGACATGCGCGAGCTGTGCCTGCACGACTGGCGCGACCAGATCGGGATCGTGTCGCAGGAGCCCAACCTGTTCGCGGGGACGATGATGGAGAACGTGCGCGTGGGAAAACCGAACGCGACGGAGGAGGAGGTGATCGAGGCCTGCAGACAGGCGAACGTCCACGACACCATCATGAGCCTGCCGGACCAGTACAACACGCCCGTGGGTGCTGTGGGCTCGCAGCTGTCGGGCGGGCAGAAGCAGCGAATCGCGATTGCGCGCGCACTCGTCAAGCGGCCGCCGATCCTGCTGCTGGACGAGGCGACGAGCGCGCTGGACCGGAAGTCTGAGATAGAGGTACAGCATTCACTGGACCAGCTGATGGAGAGGGGCGGGGTGACCGTGATCGTGATTGCGCACCGGCTCGCGACGATCCGCAACGTGGATTGCATCTACTACGTGAAGTACGACGGCGTGGAGGGGAGCAAGATCACGGAGAGCGGGACGTTCGACGAGCTGATGGAGCTCGGTGGAGAGTTCGCTGCCATAGCGAGGATCCAGGGCGCGTGTACTGGTAGCGCGAGGAGCGGCGCAAGGGGGCAGGACGGCGACAGGGAAAATGACTTCCTGAACATGACTCTGGACGAGGCGGATATTGCACAACTGGACGAGGAGACGCCGCGCACGGCGCGTCAGAAGGTGCCAATCGAGGAGCTCGTCAAGTGGGAAGTGAATGGTGTGAACGTTGGCTTCCGACGGTTGATGGGAATGAGTAGGGACAAATCGTGGGCTGTGGCTCTGGGTCTTCTCGGCTCGGCGGTGGGTGGCGCCGCCCGACCTACGAGCTCCATCTTGATGGGCTACATGCTGCGCGTGCTTGGCGAGTATAGTGTTAACAAGAATGTTGAACAACTACGCAGCGGAACCAACCTGTACGCTCCGCTGTTTATTCTCTTTGCGGTTGCAAACTTCTTGGGTTGGGCTCTGCACGGCTTTTACGGCTACGCAGGTGAGCACCTGACAACGAAGATCCGCGTGTTGCTGTTCCGTCAGATCATGCGCCAGGACATGAACTTCTTTGACATTCCCGGACGTGATGCTGGCACCCTGGCTGGGATGCTGTCCGGCGACTGCGAGGCCGTGCATCAGCTGTGGGGCCCGTCGATTGGCCTGAAAGTGCAGACAGTATGCATTGTCGCTGCTGGGGTTGTGGTGAGCTTCATCTACCAGTGGAAGCTTGCGCTTGTGGCACTGGCTTGCATGCCGTTGCTCATTGGCTGCAGCCTTGCTGAGCGTATGATGATGAACGGGTATACAAAGAGCAGGGAGGGTGACACAAGCGACACGATTGTGACGGAGGCGCTGTCGAGCGTGCGCACGGTGACGTCGTTCAACATGAAGGCGGATCGCGTCGAGGCCTTCGAGGCAACGCTGCGAGTAGAGACGCCGCGCAGTGTAAAAAAGGGCATCATTGCCGGCAGCATCTATGGCGCCGCACAGTTTATTTATTACAGCGCCTACGCACTGTGCTTCTGGTATGGTAGCAAACTGATTGACAGGGGCGAGGCGCAATTCGCGGATGTCATGATCGCGAGCACTTCGATCCTGTTCGGTGCGCAGAACGCCGGTGAAGCTGGTGCGTTCGCGACGAAGCTGGCGGATGCGGAGCGCTCTGCGAAACGTGTGTTCAGCGTGATCGACCGCGTGCCTGACGTGGACATCGAGCAGTCCGGCGACAAGGATCTGGGCAAGGGCTGTGACGTTGACTTCCAACAGGTGCAGTTCATCTATTCTGCGCGACCGAAGCAGGTTGTGCTTGAGTCCGTGAACCTGCGGTTCGGCGACGGAACGGTCAACGGGCTGATGGGGCAGACGGGGTGCGGAAAGTCGACGATCATTCAGATGCTTGCCCGCTTCTACGATCGGCGCTCTGGGCTGATCTGCGTGAACGGGAAGGACCTGTCGTCACTGGACATCGCGGAGTGGCGGCGCAACATCAGTGTTGTGCTCCAGGAGCCGAATCTGTTCAGTGGGACTGTGCGGGAAAACATCCGCTACGCGCGCGAGGACGCGACGGACGAGGAAGTGGAGGAGGCCGCGCGGCTTGCGCACATCCACTGGGAGATCGTGAAGTGGCCAGATGGCTACAACACGGAAGTGGGGTACAAAGGCAGCGCGCTGTCTGGCGGTCAGAAGCAGCGCGTTGCAATCGCGCGGGGGCTGCTGCGGCGACCGAAACTGCTGCTGCTGGACGAGGCGACGAGCGCGCTTGACAATGTGACGGAGGCGAAGGTGCAAGAAGGCATCAACGCGTACCAGGCGAAATACGGGGTCACGTCGGTAAGCATTGCGCACCGGTTGACAACGATCCGCCACTGCGACCAGATCATCCTGCTAGACTCTGGGCACATCATCGAGCAGGGCAGCCACGAGGAGCTGATGGCGCTTGGCGGGGAGTACATGATGCGCTATGACCTGTACACGGGCGCGAGCTCGTGAAGAGGGCTGGGTGCCGCACGACTGCACTTGCCCGCGGCCGGTTTTTTGCTCGTTACCGATTTTTTTTGTGCCCTGCTTCTACCACGGAGGGATGTTGGCTGGTTTGGGGCGACGCTTTCGTGCGTTTGGCTTCGGCGGCGCAGCTCTTGCATGGCGCCTCTCGCTTACCATACGTACCGTCGATGTCTTGGGCGCCATTAGGGGCCGCTTGTGTTCCCGGGATTGGTGACGTTGTGTTTTTCATTTCTGTCGGATTTCACCACCGGTCACGCGCTCCACTTGACACGGCCAGCTTGCTTCGCTATCAGTTTTTTTTTTCTTGCTTCGGCGCACTCGTGGGGCTGCTTGCGGCTACTACACTTCCTCTTGTACTGGCTGTGCTGGCTTCGGGAGAGTTGTTTCGCATAGTGCTGACGCCCTCGGCTTGTGCTGGTGTTGTGGGCAACAAATAAAAAGAAGGTGTGCGAGGCCTGCGTCTGCCTCGGACGGTTTTGCTTGCTCTCTTTTTTGTCTTGTCTGCCGCCCCCCTCCCCACCCCCTCCTCCCCCTTCCACTGGCGTACATGTCTTTGGAAGCTCGCTCTCTCCCCTTCCAGCGGGCCCCTCTGCTTTGCTGATGTATCCGCTCGTCTCCTTCTTTCCTTGTCCCCTCTTCCGTTGCAGGAACCTCCACTGACGAGCGAAGAAAAGGGAAGGGGCATCGCAGAGTAGCGTGGCGGAAGGGAAGAAGCGATAGGAATCGTACACGCGTGCACGAAGGCTAGAGACAAGCTCGATGTCAGTGCTTGAGAAACGGATGCTGTATAAAGGAGGCACTCGCGGGTGCTCAACGCCACTCTTCCTCCCTCCCACACGGTGATCAATGGCCTTCCCATCTGTTTCGCCTTTGTTTCTCTCTTTTTTTTTCTGGGTTTTTTTTTTCGCTGTCTATGCCATCTGATGCCTCAGCAAGGCACTAGGTGAAGGAGAAATAGCTCCTTTGTTTCCCGCTTTCCTCTGGCCCCTCATCTTGCTGGGGGACGTTGCATACGCAACGGGGCAAGGGGGTTGACCCGAGGCTGCAGGGGATGTAGAAGTCCACCGCCCTCCTACCACGCTTCACCCCCCCTCCGCTGCCGCTTTCTCTGCCCTTGATACCGCGGAAATGCCCGCACCGCTGCTCGGCTGTGCTGCGCGTGTGTGTGTCGGCCTCTGCCTGTGCACGTGTATGCGGTTGTGTCTGATGTCATTTGCAGGACAAGGCGTTCCCTTTTTCCCTCCCCCTTTCTGGCGTGTCCCTAAGCTGCTTCCGTTTTTCTCTCTTCCGGCCCCGACTCTCTTCGTCCCCGCATCTCTCCTGTCTTCCTTTTTATTTTCGCTGTGCATATCCGATGACTCTAGTGTCAGAGGCGAGTAAAAGAAGTGGTGGTGGGGGGGGAGGGGAGGGTGTGGATGTCGGGGTGAGAGGTCGAGAAGGAAAAGATATACGAGAATCGGTGAAAATGGTTTATGTGCGTGTCCATATCCTAATGAGGAGGTCACGGTACAGAGAGCGCAGGCAGCTCTGCCGTTGGCGCGCACCTCGGCAGATACGGTCGCCTCCAATATAGTGAAGCTGTTCCTTCCCTCCCCTCCTCCTTCGTCCCTCACCCCTTCTCTCCACACACAGACACACGCACACTTTCGACTGGATTCGTTTTCCTTTCCCCGTCTCTTCTAGCTCACGTAGAATGTGCATAGCGTTGTGTTCTGTCTCTCTCTCTCTCTCTCGCTTGAACGAGTGTGTGCGCAAACTATCTCTCTTTCTATCCTTTGCGTGTCTGTTAGGCCTTTGTTTGATGCTTTCTTTTTCCCCCTTTTTTATTTTCGTCTCGGATGGTTTCTGCGTGTTTCGATGTCTCGCGCTCTCCCTCGCTTCTCCCTCGCTTCTCCCCCCTTCCCACTGCATCTCCCTACTGTTGCTTGGACTTCATTTGGGTTGCGCCGTCTTCTGCTCACTCCCCAGTGTTCTCTTCTTCTTTTCACTTCTTTCATGTGTTTTGCTGGGACGCGCCAGTTGCGTCATGCAGAACAGATAGGAAGATGACAAGCCAGGGAGGAGGGGGGAGGGGGAGGCAGAGCCCGAGAAGGGGCGCAGAAATGCAACCGCGCATGTGCGCACTTGTGCCTGTGGGACAGGATACAGGAGGAGCGAGGGGGGATCGTGGTAGACCAGGTCCGGACGTCTCCGCTTCGGAAACGGACTTGCTCGATGCTGAAGCGGTGCCATTGAGAGAGAACAAAAATTTGAGCCCCCTCAAGAAAGGAACGGATCCAGGGTCAAGGATAGCTGGCAGGGGGAGGGTGGAGAAGGTGGAGCTGTCTGTGAAGGTAGAGACAGGGGGTTGAGGATGGGAGGATGTCACGCGAAATAAAAAAAGGTAGAGGGAGTGTGTGGGCGGGGCGGGGGGGGGGGGGGATACTAGGTGTGCTTGCGTGCACTAAGCTATCAGATGAGCTTGCTGCCTTTTTCATCTTACGTTGTTCGTTTGCGCGCCTCACGGCTTCTTCGCCTTACTTTATTGTTCCGCACTGCTGCCGGCCCTCCCTATGTCCACTTCCCACTCAGTCGCCCGTCGCACCGGATGGACCGTCATCTAAGCCTTGGCTCCGTCAGCCGCCACGGATGTGTTTCTATTCTCCTGCTAGCGTATTTTCTTCGCTCCTCGTTCGCGTCGCTTCCTCGGGCCTTCTTTGCCTCTGTGCGCCTGTTCATGCGCATGATATATCCATATATGCGCATGTCTAAACATATATATATATATATATATATATACGTGTGTGTGTAAGCGTGTGAGCGGCATGCCGGAAGGTGAGCCGTATGAGCTCGCAATCGGGGCGGTAGCGCTTGCCTTCACGAGTTTCAAGCGCATCCCCGATGAGCAGCGGAAAGGCAAGAGACGGCACGTCCAACCAACAAAAAGAGCGAAAACGAACAACTTGTCGCGTACTCTTTACAGTTTTTGCTTCTACTCGTCAACGCACGCGTTTCCGGTGAAGCCTGCCATGTGCGCGGTGTGCGTTCGTGGCGGTGGAGTGGAGTATCCGATTTGTGGCAAGGCGCTGGAGATTGCCGCGCCATCGCTTCCAATATCGCGGTCACTGACCACCTGCAGCAGGCACCGCGCGCCTTTTTCTCTTTTCGTTCTCTCTCGATGCCCGCACTCTCTCGGGAGCTTCTTGATGTGACCAATATCACCTTCGCCTTCGCTGTTTCTCTCTCCTTTCGCTGAGGTTCGAGACACACTGCTGAAAGCTCGAGCTGGAACAGCGGCGCTCATGTGTGAGTGCGAGGGGGATCGAAAGACATAGCTTTACTCACAACGATCGCGTGCAGCTCTTGCTTGCGGTGTGCCGTTTCAGTCGCATCTTCTGCTGTATTCTTCCTCCTCCTCGAAGGTAAGTAACGGAGCAGTTAGGTCGAACACACAGACACAGACACAGCAACACACACACACACACACACACACACACACACACAAGATACCTCCACGATCAGATGCTCAACAAGCGCATTCAGCGCGCATCTCAACATTCCAGTGCAGAGGCTGTCACTATCGCAACTCCCATAGGCCTCCGCAACGGTGGTCCATCGACCCCATCCTTCTATCTGCATACATCTCTTTCTCTCTCTATATTGCGCAGTTTGGTGCTCTAGTTCTGGCTGCTCTTGAAAGGGGGAAGAAAAAAGGGGGAAAAGAGACACTGGGATCTCGACCAATCACTTTTAACAGGTCGGATTGCGATGGCGTCTGACTACAAGCAGCGCGAGACGGTTGGCGTCGAGGATCTTGTTCTCCTCCCGCAGATCAGCGAGAAGGCCATCACTGATGACCTTGCTGTGCGCCATCGCGAGGATTTGATCTACACAAACATCGGTTCTGTGCTGCTCGTGGTGAACCCTTTCAAGGCGATCCAGGGCTTGTACAATGATGCGCACATGCAGTTCTACAGGCACAGTGGCCGGCTGAGCGGCGTGCGATACGCGCTGCTTGAGGGACAGGAGCCCGGCGACGTCGCTCTTGGCGGGCCGCACATCTTCGCCTTGGCCGAGGAGACGTACCGCAGCATGGTATCAGAAGAGGAGAACCAGTGCGTCATCATCTCCGGTGAATCGGGCGCCGGCAAGACGGAGGCATCGAAGCACATCATGCAGTACATCTCCGCAGTCTCTGGCAATACGAAAGACATGCAGCGGGTCAAGCGCATCATTCTCGAGTCCAACCCTCTACTGGAAGCGTTCGGCAATGCCAAGACGCTGCGCAACGACAACAGCTCGCGCTTTGGCAAGTTCCTCGAGATTTACTTCGACATCCGCGGCGGCCCGGTTGGTGGGCACCTCTCGCACTTTTTGCTCGAAAAGTCACGTGTGTCAAGTCAGCAGGCGGGGGAGTGTAACTTCCACATCTTCTACCAGGTGTGCGCTGGCGCAGCTGCTGAGCTGCACGGTGACGGCAGCGGGCTCCAGCCCTCGAGAGAGGGCAAGGGCGGCATCTGGAAGGGCGCTGCTGCTGCGTGGGACGACGATGACAACGATGGCGGTGGGCATGCCCCTATTGCGTGGCGTGAGGTGTTTGAGGAGATGCGCATGCATAGGGGAGGCAGTAGCAGCAACATTGGCCAGTCGCAGTCCTTCGCCTCCTCCTCTCCCTTTTCAGCGTATTATCCGTGGAAGTTTCTGCGCCCGTCATTGGGGTCTGGGCAGCACGCGGAGGAGTTCACGTCTCGCGTCGGCATCGATGACTTGCGCGGCTGGCGTGAGACGCTCATCGCGATGGATGCGATGGGGATGGCGGCGCAGGATCAGGTGTCCGTCGTCAAGGTTCTGTGCCTGGTGCTGCACCTCGGCGAGCTTGATTTTGTGGCACCGGAGGAGGGCGGGGCGCTGGCGGCGGGGCAGAACCCATGCACCGTTGCCAATCCAAAGGAGCTCGCGTTTGTCGCGCAGCAGCTCGGCGTTGATGCTTCAGCGCTGCTGAAGGCTCTGACGTGGCGAAAGCTGCAGATGGGCGCGACGGAGGTGGTCTTCTCCCCTCTCGATGTGCAGCAGTGCCGCAGCACTCGCGACGCCGTGGCGAAGGTTCTCTACGAGGGTGTCTTTGAGTTCATTGTCAGCTCCGTGAACACCGCCTTCGGCGACGCTCCTCACGCTCTCATGCTCGGCGTGCTTGACATTTACGGCTTCGAAATTTTTGCCAAGAACGGGTTTGAGCAGTTCTGCATTAACTACGTGAACGAGAAGCTGCAGCAGATCTTCATTGAGCTGACGCTGCGAGTGGAGCAGGAGGAGTACGTGCGGGAGCACATACCGTGGGAGGACATCAAGTACTTTGACAACCAAGTCGTCTGCGACCTGATCGAGAGCGACCGTCCGCCAGGCCTGTTCGCGCTCATGGACGACGTGTGCATTACCATGGCAAAGGAGGAGGAGTCTGTTGCGGACCGCAAGCTGCTGGACAAGTTGGGCATGACATACAGCAGCCACCCGAACTTTTTGCGCAGCGAACGCGGCTTCATCGTCAAGCACTACGCTGGCGACGTCGAGTACAGCACGGACGGCTTCGTTGGCCGCAATAAGGATCGACTTGGCGCGGACGTGGTCGATGTGCTGTCAAAAAGTCAGGCACACTTCTTGCTGGAAATTCTGACGGAGGTGCTGGCGGACGGCTTGACGGCGGCGGCGTCATCGCCTACCAGGGCCGGCGGAGCTCGTCGCGCCTACACCACAGCCGGCTTCAAGATCCGCCAGCAGGCCGCCGATCTCGTGCGCACGCTGAAGCAGTGCACACCCCACTACGTGCGCACCATCAAATCGAACGACGTGAAGCGGGCCAACTTCTTCGACGAGGCGCGGGTGCTGCACCAGGTGAAGTATCTCGGCCTCCTGGAGAACGTGCGGGTGCGGCGAGCGGGCTACAGCTACCGGCAATACTTTGACAAGTTCCTCAAGCGCTTCAAATACACGTGTCCGAGCACCTATCCACGGCCCTTTCGAGGCACCGACAAGGCGGCGTGCGAGGCCATCCTCGCCTACCTGCAGGACGAGCAAGGGGTGCTGCCACCCGACTCCTTTGCGATTGGCACCAGTAAGGTGTTTATTCGACAGCCGGAGCATGTTCTGGCACTTGAGCAGAGCCGCGAAGCCGCCTTTCATGCCCTATCCGTCACCATTCAGCGCGCGTGGCGGCGCTACACGCAGTGCAAGCAGCTCCTCTGCCTCAAGGCGAAGCTGGACCGCACGTACACGCGGCACCGAAAGACGCGCCGTGCCGACAGTGTCTTTCGAGCCTACGAGGGCATCTACGTGGAGACTGACGCCGTGGTGGCCGTGCCAAGCGCGGCCGCAGGCGGCGGCACCAGCGCAGTCCCACGTGCGCTCTCCAACCGACTCACCGTGGCCCTCGACGCCATCCTGCAATTTGACCCCATCGCCAGTGCGTGGCGCTCCTTCTGGACTCCGGGCGAGGCAGGCCAACCCCGCAAGAGGTTCTTCTTCAACGCTCTCACACGCGAGATGGTTTGGGAGCGACCCGGTGAGCTGGACCCTCCGCGCGTTGTCTTCTCCTGCGCCGTCGACCGCGTTGTCAACTGGGCCACCGCGAAAACCGTCAAGGAGTTCATTTTCCTCACGACGCACGACGTGCTGTACATGGTGCGCGAGACGCCAACGTCCACAGAAGCGTTGCCGCCGTCCTCGCAGCCGCCGAGTAGTAGCGCAAATCATTCCAAGCGTGCGGCCGCAGCAGTGAGAGAGAAGCAATCGGTCGCCATGACACTGACGCCGTGCTTCACTCTGCAGAAGCGCATAGACCTGCGTCTTCTCACACAGGTGGCTGTCACCACGATGGCCGACACGGTGCTGGTGGTGCGCGTGCTACCGGTGCAGGCGCCATACCGCACAGTCACCGATACGGTCAAGACAAAAGCGGGACCTTCAAAATGCGAGACGTGCAACCGAGTTGCCACACCTGCGCTGCGCCGCGCCAACTGCCCGAGTTGCGGCCGGCTGTGCTGCGTCCGGCACTGTCTGACGTATGCGCGCCCGCTGCCCACCATCACTGGGCAAGCAGCCCCGGTGCGAGTCTGTCCCGCCTGCGTGGTAGGGGAGCCTCTGGAACCGGTCGAGGACATGGTGCTGCTGACGAGTTACAGGACGGAGCTTGCCGGCACGCTCTGTGCGCGTTACCAGGAGCGCATGGGCAACCCGCTGCCGCTCTTTGTGTCGGACAGCATTCCGTTCTCCAAGTGGACGCCTGCTCCGTCGCCACCGAAGGTGAAGCGCACGCGCCGCCCCGCCAAGCCCTCGGCAGGCCGAGGCGGCGAAGCCAGTGAGGAAGCTCAGCCGTTGGTGATTGGTGGATCGTACGAGGTGAAGCTGACGTGCACCATCACCGATGACCCACTGGCGAACGACACTGTGCTCGTTGGTGCCGCCCCTTCAGCCCCGATGACGGCTGCCGCTTCCGCAGATGGCCGTGCAGGCGCAAAGGGCAAGAAGAAAAGCAAGGAGGCCTTCGACGACGAGGTAGCATACACCGTACCACCTGGCACGCCGCCTGTGCTGAGGGTGGTTGCGCCGCGTGGCATCACGGGAGAGCAGATCCGACGCATGGAGGCCATTCGCGAGGAGCGCCGAAAAGTGGCTGCGGCACGAAGGCGCCGGGAGGAGGAGGAGGAGCGGGAGCGCGAAGCACAGCGGGAGCGCGAGCGTGAGGCTGAGCACCGGCGAGTCGTGCAGGAGCGGAAGAAGGCGAAGGCAGCCGAGGCGGCTCGCATGGAGGCGGAGCGTGCCACTCGTGAAAGGGCCGCCGCGGAGCGTCGTGAGGAGGCCGCTCGCGTGGTGGCGGAGCGCGCACGGCGCCGGTAGAAGAGCATACGGCTCTGTTGCAAGTTGATTCTGTGTGCTGTCTGACCTGTGCGTGTGTGCGTGCGTCCGGTGTCCTTCGTCCTTTCTGCCTCAACCCTTCTCCTCTTCTTTATTATCCTGTCGTGTGCATTATGGCCTCAGACACACACACACACACACACACACACACACGCGAAACGAAACACGAACACTCACTGCTCACGCTGTCCCTCCCCCCCTCTGCACTTGTCGATGCCGTTGACACACAGGCGCCCACGTATCTTTGATGATGGGACGCTGTGCAGGCATGCCGTTCACTTAGATGACACCAATCGTGCTGAAGAAAGCCGCATGTGGAAACAACACACTGAGGGTGGTGAGAGGCGGCAGCCAGGGAGCTGAAGGAGCCGAAGAAAAAAATGGCAGCTTCTTTTCCCCAGTTCGCTCTTCCCGCTCCATCTCCTCCCCAGCTGGTGGCGCGCAAGGTGATGCCGCGGACCGTGGCCATCCTCTTCGATGCTTACCCTCTTCGCCCTCCTCCGCTTAGCATGCGCACCGTCACACCTTCTGTTGCCTCTCTTGTTCACTTCCCCCCACCTCTCCTCCGTTGCACTGAAACGGCCTTTTGCTTTCGTTCTCGACGGCTGCGGCGGACGTACGCAGTGGCGCAGCAACTGAAAAGGTGAAGAATATTTGAACCATCTCACATCTGGCAAGCGCGACCCCTCGCCCTCCCCTCCCCTTCATGACGTCCTCATCCTTGTCCTTGTCGTCGGCGCCGTGCTCCTCTTGCGTGGTGGGTACACTGCCTGACTTACTGAAGCGGGCCCTGACGCAGGGCAGACACGGTGGCGTCACCGCCTATCTCGCCACTGAGCTGCCTCACACTCAACAGAGCTCAAAGGATGATTGTCAGGTGCGAGCCGGCAATGCCTGTGCCTCTGCTGAGCCGCCGGGAATGTATGCGGTTTTCGAAGACGCAAGAAGCTGCTGTCGATGGACGGTTGAGCTGGTCATGGCGAAGGCGATAGGCGACGGCGACACGGGGGACGCCTGGTGGGCGAATCCGGAGCACCTTGCCGCCATTGACGCGACAGCAGCCGCCGAAGCGGTGCCGAGCGTTCCGCATCAGCAGGAAAAGAACGCAGGAACTGGGTGCTCATCGCGCATTACCGCGATGCGCTACTACATGAAGCCTGACACGTGGACGCAAACGCTTCTGTCACACGAAGGCGAGACGGCAAGGGAAAGCCGCACCGCTGGCGAGGTACCACACTCCGGCTCAGCATCCACTGGCGGGGTCACGAGCTCGGACCCCAGGGGGTGCAACAGCGATGCTCACGTACATCACCAGGCGACGCCTTCCTTACTCAGCACCGCATCCTCCGTGGTGACCGCGACAGCCGCGGAGGAGGCATCTTCGTTAACCGCAGCGTCTTCGCCTCTACATGGTCTTCCTCTCCACCAGTTGATAGAGCAGCACTCCGCGCTTGTACGACGCTTGGTGCAGGTGCTGGCCCCACAGCGGCAAACCATCCCTCATGTTATTCGCGAGCTGTGCACAACAAGAGTCACCTCCCCCTCGTCCGCCGTTGCCAGCCGCGCCTGCGTACTTCCGTCGATGGATGCGTCGAATGCGGAGCCGATGCAGTACACTGAGCGCGACGTTGCCGCGGCTGTCGAGCAACTCACCTCTTCCCACCCGCGCCAACCAAGGCTGCGTGAACTTAAGAGCGACGGCTACCTGCTCATGAATTTGGAAGGGTTCGCCGACGGCAAGACGCGGCACAAGGCGGTGAACCGTGCCTACCCAGCTCTAGCGCTGCACTGGCCTGCATCGGTGCAGCAGATGGACGCAATGGAGCGCTACGTCGACCGTGATGTCGTGCTTGACACCCGCAAGCGGCACCCCGAGTTGAGTGGAGAGGGATCAGATAAGAAGCAGGGGCAGAAGCGGGACCGATCGCGGTCGAGCGCTTCGTCGAATGCGTCAGGCGCGGACGAAGACGGGACGCACAAAGCAAGAGCCCCTGGCTACACCAGCGCTCCGCCGTCTCCACCGTTGGGCATGGCAGCATCGCCGAAAAGGACGGCGCCGACGACGTTGTCTCGCCGCTTCTTTCAATCGTTGCGCGAGTATCCACGGTCTCTGGAGCAGGGTAACTTGCATGCGTGGGCTCGAGGCATCGAAGCTCAGCAAGCGCGCGATTGTCTGCAGGCTGCTACGACGTTGACCCAGTGCTCGACGTCCACTGTCGATGCGGCTTCTGATGCAGCCACGCTCGGTCCGTTGCCAATCACAAACGAAGAAGACGTGGCAGTGCTGCGCTGCCAATACGATGCTCTCGCCGCCGCCGAAAGCGTCTTGGAGAAGCAGCTGCGTGCCTACAGCGACACAGTCCAGGAGCTGCGCGGCTGGTACCGCGGGGAGCTGTGCACGCAGCAGTTCCGCTACGAGTTGGAGGCGTGGCTGCGCACCCAAGAGGAGAGTCGAGCCGTGCTGACAGACCTGTATGCTCAAATGCATGCTATGCGTTACAGCCTACAGCGCGACCTCTCCAACTACCTGCATCTGCACGCGCTGGGCGTGTTGTGACGTCTACCTGACCCACAGACGCCCTTTTCCACCCGCGCGCGCATGAATGCTGACAGTTGTGTAGTCGAGCGGCGCAGCTTGAAGTGAGGAGCGCATAATTGTTCGTGTATGCAGGTGTGTGGATGTGTGTGCCAGTCCGTCACGCTGCTGAGCTTGTCGCGCGAGCAAAACAGATCAGCCAAAAAAGGAGTACACACACACACACACGCAAAGATGGTTGAAGGACACACACCACGTTTGGCAAGTACGCAACAAAGTCAACCAAGTCCCCCCCCCCCCCCCAACAACGGAAAAAAAAACAGCAATGCAAAACTTGCCACGAGCATCGCCACGGTTTTGCCTTCTCTCTTTCGTCGATCACCACGCCCAGCAGTGTCACGACCGATTTGAAGTGCAGGTGTGGAAGAGGAGCCGCAGCATGCAACCGACGTGTATGGAAAAGAGGCCGGCAAACGTGCCTGTGTATGTCTGTGCGTGTGTGTCGCTGTCTGCGCCTCTGACTTTTTCTGTGTACTCTTGAGTTTCCTTGGGTCGCATGAAACCGTTGGACGTGAGCCGCATCGGGGATGCCCACAGTTCCCACCTCCACCCCTCCCCCCTCCCCGCCGATGACCCCTTTTCTGTCACATATGCTCATGCGCTCCTTGTGCTGCTCTACCTCTTCCTTCTACACACCCGATATACACAGCTGAGTACGCGTGCGTGACACTCACGAAGAAACATATTCATCGTAGCCAAAGGTTTTCGAAGAAAGGAACCAAGAAAGAGGGAGAGAGAGGGAGAGAGGAGTTCAGTGCCAGGTGACTCACCGTCTTGCCCGTGCGCGCAGAAGTACCTCCACCTTACATTATTGCATCATCCCGTTCTCTCCTCTCGCACGCACGCGCGTGTGCATCGAGGATGTCGGCAGACCAGCGAGTAGCGGGATGTGGTGGAAGCAACGGTGCCTCGGCAGCACTACCACCGCTCACAGCGCAGACGATTGGCGGCAAGTCGAACGAGGCTCCGTGCAATGAGCACCAAGGCGTGGCCCCACCTCCGTACGCCATGGAGAGCGGGATTGGTTTGTCGGTACCCCTATATCAGCCGCACGCCCCAGCGCCTGGTGCGGTCATTGATCCGGACATGGTCGAGGACCACGTTAGCTTTCTGCGCACCGTGCGCGCCTTCCACGATTACAAGCGCCAGGCGCTGGCTGCCCGCGAGATGCGGTGCACCAACTTCCGCAAGCTGCAGGATCAGCACCGTGATTTGCTGTGTATAGACTTGGACAAGATCCTCGAGAAGTACCTAGAGTGCATTGAGGTGAACAGCGCCTTCTTCGACGCCATCTGCGAGGCAAGTGAGGAGCTCTTCGACAGCTACTGGCCCGAGGGTACGACGGTGTTCATGAAGGAGGTTCCTCCGCCGACGCCACTGGACATGAACAAGGTGTTCTCGACACTGCGCCAGTTCGTGCGCGACTGGTCCGCCGAAGGTGTGGCGGAGCGGGACTGTGTATACAAGCCCATTCTGGATACGCTGGATCGCTGCTTCCCCAATCGCGGCGAGCGCGAGAACGTGCGCGTGTTGATCCCTGGTGCTGGACTCTGCCGGCTCTCTGTAGAACTTGCCCTCCGCGGCTTCTTTGCCCAGGCAAACGAGTTTAGCTACCATATGCTGATCGCCGGCCACTACATTCAGAATCACGTGCTCGAATCATGTCAGCACAAGATCTATCCCTACAGTGACAGCACATGCAATCTAGTCAACCGCGCTGACCAGTTTGCCGAGGTGCAGATCCCCGACTTGTGCGCGTCCGAGGCGATCGATGCGCTGCGTGACAAGGGCCTCTCCTTTGGCCAGCTTTCCATGGTCGCCGGCGACTTTACAGAGGTGTACGCAAAGCCACACCAGCACAAGACGTGGTCGGTCGTGGCCACATGCTTTTTCATCGACACTGCCCACAACATCATCGAGTACCTCGTGATCATTTACAACCTTCTTGTCCCTGGTGGATACTGGGTGAATGTCGGGCCGCTGCTTTACCACTTTGCCGACAGCGCGGACGACATGTCGATTGAGTTGTCGCTGGGCGAGGTGCTGACAGTTGCGCAGCGGATCGGGTTTGTGCTGAATGGGCCGCCGTCTTTTATCGACACGACCTACACGAATAATCAACGCAGCATGAAGCAGCTGGTGTACCGATGCGCGTTCTTTGTCCTGCAGCGTCCCTTGGCCGATAAGCAGACGGAGCAGATGGATCGGAACGTGGAGGCGAAAGTAACGTAGGAAGCTGTGGCACAAATATGGCGTAAAGGGAAGCGGCGGTGTGAGGGGCACGAACGAAGAGAGAGGGCTTGCTCCGACAAGGAACGTTGAATGGCTAGGTGGAGAAAGGGCGGGCCAGAGACGCGGCCGACTCGTTCTCGCGCATTGCAGATGGCGCACGCTGCGTGCCCAAGTGGAGGTGGTGCTACCCCATTCGGTTGTGCATGCCTTTTCCTTTCGTAACTGTTGCCTCCACTGCGACGGCTTACGAAATGTGGCGACCAGTGTCTCCAGCCTCCTCTCCCCCGCCTGGTCCCCACCTGTGTTGCTTCCTCTTCTGCTACTTCACCGTGGTGCACACGCCGTGGAAGGGGCGGAGGGAGTTGTGGGATATGGGCCGCATCGCTACCACCATCACCTGTGCTTTGTGCCACCAACAGTGAGGTTGCTCGAATCGGCGCTGCTGCTGATGCAGTGGCTCACGCGACCATGAACTCCTTTGCGTGCGCCTTACTTCTGCGCTGCCACCTTGCGTTGGCAGTCCGTATGCATGTCAGCGCATGATTCGCACAAGCAAACAAAAAGTAAATGGATAGTTCACGTCGTGGTGGAGGGGGAGGAGAGGGGCAGGTGATGAGTATGCTCGGAGGACAGGCACTGATTCTTTCAATCACCACGCAGTGCGGCAGGTCGCTGTGAGGATGCTCTTCAGGCATTGTGAGCTAGCGCTGATGCGGTGCTTGCCTTCCCCCCTCTTCAACTTCCTGTACAGCGCTTCCGTTTGCCTTCTTCAGGAGGCGTGCTCACCGTCGTTGGCGTGACAGGCTGAACTCTTTCGTTTTCTCTCGTTGACTCGGAGCAGCAGACAAAGCACAGCTACTCGGTGCGGTGACACACAAGCAGATGCATCCACGCGCATGCGGACATCGCTTCCTCTCTCAAATCCACAGGAGGAAGGTGCGTGCGTGCGTGTGCGCGCGTGTGCTCACACTACAGACGCACATGCTTTGCAGTTTGTGGCGTTTACATTTCTTTCCTGTGAATGCACTCAAGCTGTCTTTTTTCTTTTGGCCGCCCCTCCTCGCCCCTGATGATGACGACTGGGGGGAGGACAGCACGCCTCTCAGTGCGTGGTGGTGTCACAGGGCCCAGCACCCCCCCCCCCCCCCACACACACACACACTGCGCCTGCTAATGCGGGGCCACCTCTGGCGGTGGCAGGGTCCAGTACCCACGACGTGGGGAGGTCAGAGCGATTTGCCGCCACTGACGTCGGGAGACCAGGCCTGGATGGCGTTGCGCCGAAGCGAGCTGCGACAGTGAACACGCCCGCGCTAATCCATATGATGGGCGGAGTGGCAGCGTGACTCGAGCATACCCCACCCCGGCCCTCGCGCTGCCGACTGGTGGTGGTGGTGGGTGGGGGGCCTGAGCCACCCGGAGAGGGGCTCACCACGTGACGACTGGCACGGTGGGGGCGGCTGTGAGGCGACCTGCAGCGCGGGGGTCGGTAGAGCTTGAGGCCGAGGCGGTGCTCCGATGACTGAGTCGGCGCATGGTTGCAGCGCGTGTGTCTACGGCTGCCGTGCACCACGCGAGGTGGGGGCCTGTGGGGCCGGCCAGAGGGGTGGAGTGGCGCTTGGCTCCTGTTGTATGGCACAGTAGGGACACGCGTTGGGTGTTGTGTGTGTGTGTGCGTGTGTGTGTGTCCGTCTGTGCTCACGTGCTGCCTCTGTTTTTTTTTTTTTTTATTGTTTGTGCCTTTCAAGTGTCCATGTCGGTCTGTCCCGTGCGGCCGCTGTGCTTTCGTCTCGGGCTTGCTATCAGTTTCTTCTACCGCTACTTCCTGTCACATTTCTTTTTGTTGGTTTCTGGCCACGTATGGTTCGTTAGGTGTGGCGGAACGGATCGGCCGTGAAGTTTTGGGGCGTGATGACGAACCGAATGCCAGTCCTTTGTGCGCCACTGGGAATGAGGGAGGGTGCGAAAGGGGTGATGGGCAGTGTTGACGCTCTCTGTCGCTGTGTCTTTCCACTTGCGTCTGCTCTGTGTGTGTGGATCGATGACTGCACGCCTTTCGATGTGCGTCGACGGAGATGGCGTTTATGCATTCGCCAGATGCACGAATTCGACTTTGGTAGCCAGTCATCGGAGGTGGAGGGGACGATGGAGGACGTCAGTGCGTCGACATCTTGCCACGTCTGCTTCTCTTGAGCCCCTCCCTCCCTTTGTCCCTCCGCTAATCACGGTCTGTCTGTCTCTCCTCCTCGCCGGCCCTCCTCCGACCACACCCACTCTGACCACCATGTCCACATCTGTTCGTATCTTGTCCTGTTCACCTGTGTTTACTTCATTCACCAATGCAATCCTACGACTTTTAGTGTCTCTGCGCATCTATGGTTTCTGATCTTGTTGCTCTCCTCCGCGCGCGCGTGTGTGTGGGGGTGGGGGTGGGGGTGTCCGGTGGTGACTGAGAGCGGTGTGCGCACGCCCGGCCTGCGTTAAGTCGTGCGCATGCGCGCCCGAAATGCCCGCATTGCGATCCGGGCTGATTCGACGTGCCGGATGGCGTTCGTGTGCTTCGTGCTCGCCTTCCCCTCTCCGTTTTGTTGTCTCCTTTTCTTTTGGCTTATTCCGTCCCGTGTGTGCGCTTGCATGTGTCTGTCTGTGTGTTGCGTGCGTTGCAAGGGGTCACTGAAATGTGCGCATGTGAAGCGTGTTTGAGTGCTACACAGCCCTTTTTTTTCATTATTAAACTGTCGTCGGTCTCCTTATCTGCAGTACCGCTCTTCTCCGTTCGTGAGTGTTCCTGTCTTCAGCTTCCCTCCCTGCCTCCGTCGTCTTCCGCTTCTAGTTTTTGCCGCGTCAACCCATCTCCCTCCGCCCTGTTTCACATGACCGGCAGCTTGAGCGACAGCAGCGAAGAAGAGAGACAACCAAAAGGCGACGATGCGCGAGATATCAGAGGACGCTGCGGAGGGGTGGAGGAAGCACACAAAAAATGAATGAGCAACCTCCAAAGGAAAACAGGACTATGAGCTCACCGTGTCACATCTGTGCGGTGCTGCCGCGATGATGCACAAGAGGCAAACCGCTTTCTCTTGCCCCGCTCTTCTCTGATGTTCTTTCCCGCTTTCGACGGCAGTGCCACCGATTTCTCGTTCTTTCTACCCCTCTCTCGATGCATGCGTGTTCCCGCAAGAGCAGTGACGCTAGACTCCATAGAGGGAACGGGGATTCCGACGGACAGTCACACGAGGTGGGCAGAGGAGTGGGGTCAACGAGAAAGGTGAGCAGCTTCGTGGGGGTCAAGGCAGTCTTATCACACAGTAAAGGGCTTCTTCTTACCCATTTGACAGGCGCCGGTTGCTGTGTTCTCAAGGCTGCTTCACTGCACGGCAACTGTGTGCCACCCTCTCTTCCCTGCTTAAGTCCTGGGGTGCACAGATTGTCGCCGTCGTAGCAAACATCAAGAATATGCATGTAAGCAAGTCAAGTGTTGTGAAGCGCTCACGAGTGCTCTGCTCATTCCTTTATGGGCTGCCGTTGCACAGCGTGCTTCAATGCGCGTGTATTTGCAGCGAGGTGTAGGTTGCCCCTTAACCACCTTTACGTCGCCTACCGAGACTCCCTCGGCACACGCATGTGCTTCTCATGCTTGCCCCATTCCGACAGTCACTATCATGTCTGCTGCTTTTCTTTCACCTTTCTTGGAATGTGTCTGCAGCTTTGCAGCCGCACGCGCCACCACCAGCTGCGTGCGTGTACACAAATCAAACTCCGCACCAAAGACAAGCGCTGCAGCCAAGCAGCAGACGAAAACGAAACAAAAAAAAAACGCTCAGCAGCTTTCGACACGAACCCTGGCGTGAGGCGAGGCGTGCTGCAGAATCTTTTTGGCGTGGCTGTGTGTGTGATTGCCGCGAAGTGTTTCGCCTCCTTCCATTTCTGTGTGGCAGCAAAAAGAGAGTAGAGCACATCGCACTTCTTTTTTTCGTCGTCTGTTGTTGTTGTTGTTGTTGTTGTTGTTGTTGTTGTGTGTTCTGGAGGACGTTCAAACACCGACACACACACATGCACATACACATACACATACACAGCCATACACGCGTCTGCCCGATCTCTCGTCATACCTGCTGAGTGCGAGTGAGGCTCCATTTCTCTTCCTCTTCTTCCCCTCTTTTTGTGTTTGCAGTCTTCTCCCATTCTCTTTTCCACCTTCTTCAGGGGTGATGGACCCGTTGTGCTCACCATCCGCCGTTAGCACTAACGAAACGCCTCGGACCTCGGTGGTGAACACCTCCTCGACGACGTCCGCCGTCGCTTCACCAGCACGCCCGAAGTTAAACCGCAGCGTGAAGTTTGATCCCACTATCGGCGGCGACGTCGGCGGTCCGCTGCACAGCAATGATCTGAGCCTTGACACGTCGTTTGTTCATGGCGCAGGAGGTGATGCTGATGCTCGCGAGCACTATGGCAGGCGCGGTAGAGGTGATGAGGCAGTGACGGACTCTCCGTTGTACTCGGGCGATGTTTTGCACGAACACGAGGAGCTGCTACCCTTTCAACTCACCCGCGAAGACGTGGCGGCCGCCTTCGAGTTTCTCGACGTGAACGGCAGCGGTCTGCTCACCATGGGAAACCTCAAGCACCGCCTCTCCGCCTTCTACCCACACCTGACAAGCAAAGAGTACA
The DNA here is from genome assembly GCA_003992445.1 of Leishmania aethiopica. Taxonomy (NCBI): domain Eukaryota; phylum Euglenozoa; class Kinetoplastea; order Trypanosomatida; family Trypanosomatidae; genus Leishmania; species Leishmania aethiopica. Next base: position 298,263 of record RZOE01000073.1, on the reverse strand, counting down.
AGTTTCTTGTCGAAGACCCCAACGGCACCACAGGCGGCGGCGGTGCTGCATCCAGTGCGGCGAGGTCCGGCGCAGCAGCGCGGCATGGTGGCGCTGCTGACGGTTGCGTTGGTAGCACCGGCGGGCCCACAACTTCGTCACTTGCCCTGGCCGCCTCATCGGTGCGTCCCTCGAACTTATCCTTCGACGACGGTGGCGATGCGGCTCATGTCAATGGTGCTTTGTCAGGCGAAGGAGTTGCCAGCGGTGCGGGAGGGTTGCACGCAACCAGCGCGCGCGCCGGTCTCGACGTCGATCAGCTGTGGGACCTCATCAACTCATTTCAGCAGCTCCAGCGAACCTTTGGCGCCGCTCAAGCCGGCCAGGCAGAAGGGCAAAACGCACAAAACACACGCTCAGCGTTCAACGCTAGCTTCGACGCGTACCTCGGCGGCACGCACGGAAACCAAGGCATCCGGAGCGCAGACATTGGCTTCGACGCCGTCGGCGAAGCCTTCCGCATCTACGACCCTCACAACACGCACTACGTGGAGGAGGAAGTCCTGTCCTGCATCATGGCGCGCGTCGGCTTCGGCGAGCTGACCGAAGAGGAGCTTGCGGTTCTGGTGAGCACGGCTGACTTCGACGGCGACGGCCGCATCAGCCTCGAGGACTTCCGCCGCTTGGTCAGCATGAAGGGTCGCTTCGAAAAGTGAAGGTATGGCTTTACGGGGTGGTGGTGGTGCAGAGAACAAGCGATGCGCAGGTGCCAAGCGGTGTGTGTGTGTGTGTGTGGGGGGGGGAAGGTTGGAAGGCATTCACCCGCGCAACGTAACGCCTGAGTCCCTCAATAGACACTCCTCCCTCCCCGGGCCCTGCTCTATTCTCTGCTCTCTTCTTCTGCAGCCTCCGGGGCGGATATCGATGTTCTTTTTTTTCGCAGGCGAAGGTGCATGTTGTGCGGATGTGTTTGCCCCTCTCCTCACTGTCGCCCTCTCCCCTTCCTTTCCCATTTCTCATCCGGCACGTCTTTGGCGGAGCTCCGAGAGCTAGGGGGAAGGCAAGAGGCTCGAGGAGGGCATCGATAGGCGCTTCCTTTCTCTCTTTTCTTTCGTTTTTCGATGTACAGGGAGCGTCTAGCTTCGCGGAGCTTTCATTGCCGTTCCAGCCTCGGCTTGCTGTCTCGTCCGGTGCCCCCCTGTCTTGCTCTTACACCGTCATCATTTTCTTGACTCGTATCAAGAAGCAAAAGGGGAAAAGAGACGAAAGCGAGCTCGAGACGAGGACCTTTGGTGAAGGCCGTGAGGGATGCGCAAGTGTGTGCGCGTGTGCGGGGCCGATGTATTCGAGCATCGACAGTTGCCTTGCTGCTTCCTCTATTTTGAAAGGCGAAGTCGAGCTATAATGGACGTACTAGCCCTCCTGCACGTGTGCGTGCAACGGCAGACGCCATCCTCGCTGCATTCACGCTCCCTGGCTCTCCGCGCCTTCTTCTGCCCTTTCCTTTCTGACCCTCTTTCCTCATGTGTCCCGCGTGGCCGCCTCCCTTTCCGTTTCCGTTTGCTACGCGCCATGTCTCACTCTCACTTTCTCCCTCGCTCTCGCTCCCCCTCGTTTGGCTTCTTTGGCGCTCCCCGTATGTATGTTGCCGTTGCCGGTGGATCGCTGTCGCCCCCTCTTCGCCTCCTGCTCCTTGCGCCCTTTCCCCTTTCCCCCTCCACTATATTCCTTCGCTTCTCTTCATGTTCTTATCTTCTCTTTTTTATCGTGTACTTCGACCACGCGCGCTGATGAATAGTTGCGAAGCGAACGAAAAAAAAACACCAACAACGGATTCCCCCCCCCCTCGTGCTGTTTTCTCGCTCCCTCGCTCCCTCCCTCTTCTCTGCTTGAGACGCCGACGTGCAGGACCTGCAACGTTCGCGCCATCAAGCTTGCGCAGACACGCATACACTCACATGGGCACGATAGGGTTTGTAAACGGGCAACCGAAACAAACAGCGGCATCAGCGTTCGGCCTCGAGAGAAAGCGCGCACACACACGTATACGCAGAGAACCTGGTTTCAGCTTCTCTGCTTTCTCATTTTCTATTCTCTCTTCGTCAACGTTTTGGAGGTCGAAAACACAAGATGTCTCTGCAGGAAGGCACCTCGCCAACGGATCGCGAGAGCACCATGCAGATTCTGAACATGTTCCCCGGACACCTCCACTTGCTGCCGCAGACGCCGCAGCTTCATTTCCTCTTCACTGTAATCCGCGACGTGGAGACTCAGCGCACGGACTTCATCTTCTACTCAGAGCGCATCATACGTCTCATCCTTGAGGCGGCGCTGTGCTTGATCCCTGTGAAGCCGTTTAATGTCATCACACCAGTAGGTGCTGTGTACAGGGGCGTTCGGCCGGACGACCGCGGCATCATCGGCGTCTCCATCATGCGTGCTGGCGAGTCGATGGAGCGCGTGCTGCGTGAGATGTGCCCCGGTGTCCGCATCGGCAAGATCCTCGTCCAACGCGACGAGGCGAGCACCGACAAGACTCCCGATGCACGCTTCACGTATAGCAAGTTGCCCACAGATGTAGCCTCGCGCCGCGTGCTGCTGCTGGACCCAATGTGCGCGACCGGTGGCAGCGTCATCAAGGCGACGGAGATCCTGATCAACGAGTACGGCGTGCTCGAGGAGAACATCATCTTCTTGAACCTTATCTCTGCCCCCGCAGGAATCAGGAAGTATCTCGGTCGGTTCCCCAAAATCCAGATTGTGACCGCCGCCATCGACGACGACTTGGATGAGAACAGGTACATCCTGCCCGGCCTCGGTGACTTTGGCGACCGCTATTTCGGCACGATATCGGAGTGAACGCAAACAAACCGTTGCGCTCGCAACAAGGGAAACATAGAAGAAAACGTGCATGCGCCATGAGGACGGCAGGATCTGGAGAACGGGGAGGCATACACGGAGGAGGAGGAGGGGGGGGGGGAAGGTGTCGAGTCACAGCGGACGTGCCGTCCGTCGCCTCTCCCCTTTTTTTCATTCTCTTCATTTGTTCTTCGCTCTCTTTCGCTCGTGCAGCGGTCGCAGCTCTTCCCCCCCATTTCCGCTGCGCGTGACTTGCTATACACAAGCAGAAGATATACAACGTCGACAGGTGCGTTGCAGTTTTTTCATTTTCCCTCGACCATCGTGTACGACAGCTCTCCTCTTCCCCAAATCCTGGTGTCAGTCGTGATAGAAGCCAGCGGCTACAAGGCTGGCATCCCCACTAACAGCATCATCTCCAATGACAAAGGAAAAGAAAACGAGAAACAGTAATACGGTAATTCACGCATACCCGCACACACACGCACACACAGAGAAGAGTGAACGAGGATTTCGCCATGGCTTTGTTTCACGGTCACCTTGTGTTTTTCCCTTCTTCGCCCCTAATAATAGAGCTGCGTGCTCCATCGAAATCTTTGCTTTCCCATGTGCATGCACCCTGTTTAGAACGTGTCGTTACTGTGGTGACGATATCAACGTGCATATATGTGCATGTAAGCGTGTCTACATGTGCGACTGAGCGTGTCTGTGTTCGCAGTGTGCGTGCTTGGTCTTCGAATTTGATCCACCGAAGGACGGCGCGGGATTCATGTGGGCTGGGAAAAAGGTGTATCAGGAGCCGTGTGACGGCGTGAGCTGGCGTATTCTAGTGTCTGCGAGAGAGTCTCTCTCTGTCTGCACAACTCTGTGTTCCTGTGGGGCACTCCTTTAGCTACACTGCCCCAAACTCTTGCCCTCCCCTATCAAGCATCTTCCTCCTGTCATTTTCCTTGTCATCGGGACTTAAGAGACCGTCGGAACTGCATGCGCATGCGAGCAGAGCGTAGTACGCACGCACATGCCCACAAGCACTTGTACTAGAATCTGCTGATACACGTGGTCTTTCATCGTTAACACAGCAGCTCTTAAAACAAAACAGAATGAGTGTTCGCACGGTCCATTTCACGCTTCACTGATCACTCTTCTGTCCTGGGAGCGCGTAGCTGTGCAGCCCATACTCCACCTCTTTGTTTTGTTCAAGGTCATGAGGCGCTCGGGGAAGAGTAGGAGGAGGGGGGGGGGGGGGGGGAATGTGGGAAAGAGAAAGCGAGGTTGCTGCAAACAAAGCAGCCTGAAATGACTGACTCCGAGACACACCGTTTACATCACCCTGCGGAGTGAGGAGCCAGCGGAAAAGCTCTGCGAAGCCGCCACATCTAACCCTGAGGTGATTCAGTCCTCTGCGCGTTCTACTCTGAATAGCACCACCAGCCCCTTCTTCCGCTTTTCTCCATGCTCTAGTAGGCTCCTTCATTTTTTTCTTCGATCTCCAACCTCTCTGTTGTCTTGGTGTTTCTTATCATATGGCATCTCACTGCCCCCCCCCCCCCCCCCACCCCTGCACCTCGATCCACTACGCGGGTGCTTGCCAGAGGTCCACGCAGAAAACAACAACGAAGGAACTCGACACGCACGCGTACGCGCGCTGTGATACGCACAAAGGTGACGGAAAAATAAGCGAAGCTGAACTCATTGATCAGCAGCACGGGAAAAAGTGGCTCTCGATTAGTTTGCGACGCCCCTCCCCCTCCCCCACAAAAAAAAATCGGGTTTGCTTTGCTTTGTATTTCCCGCAACACTGCGTCCCCATTCCGCCGCGTGTGGTCTGCCTGTCTCCATTTGGTGTGCATCTGTGTGCCACATCTCACCCCTCCCTCCCTCCCTCTTTTCAATCCTCCTCTCTGCTACGGGTCGCTCGTTTTCTTTCTCCGTGGTGGGTTGGGGCTTTGGCGCACTCTGTAGATCCAGAGCCCCGTGTGTATTCGTCTGTGTACGTTCTTCTTGTGCGTGCACAGGCGGACAGACCTCAGGCGCCTTCGTGCTGTCTCTCTCTCTCTCGTTGTTTCGTGCCTTTTCGCCCTTTCTGCACTTCTTCCCTTGCCTGTGCGCTGCCTTCGCACCCCCGGCTCCCTTTCCCCTTCCCTCTTTACTCGTACCATATCCCATCTCCTCTTGTCTTCTTCCGACTTTCGTCAGCCTTCTACCTCCAGCGCGCCACTCCCTCCCCCTCATAAACGGAGATCCAACAACGGAGCAACGCACACGCAGGCAAGAAAGATACAGACGAAAAACAGAGCCACCGCTGTCATCACAGCTCTTCCTCCTTCTTAACTTGGAACACATTGCATCGACGCGTCTACATGTCGTCCTCGAGCGCACTCACCGCTGCGCCGGTCAGTGGCACGGACGGAGCCGAGTCGAAAAAGCCGATGACGGATCAAAATTCGGGTGACCTGTACCCTTTTCTGCAGGAGTTGCAGGAGGATTTCCCAGCCAATGGCGGCGAGCTTCCCATAGGGGAACTTCTCATGCTGCTGAATGCCAAAAAGCCCGATGTGTTTGCGCGCCTTGACGGATTCTTCGAGACAGCCAGACGAGTCTCTGGCCTTGACGAGACAATGGCGCTCAAGTGGAAGGAGAAGGGTAACGCCGAGTATAAGAGGCAGCTGCATCAGCAGGCGGTTCTCTCTTACACAAACGGGCTCCTGTGCGCCGAGGCGCCAGAGACGCTGGCGGTGCTGCTCAATAACCGTAGCACCGTTTACTTCGACGAGCATCGCTACGCCGACGCCTGCGTCGACGCGGACCGTGCGGTGCAATACCAGCCGACTTATTGGAAGGCGTTGCAGCGGCGTGGCCGCTCCCTCGTGGAGCTTGGCTTCACAGAGCTGGGCCAGAAGGATATCGAGGCCTCGAAACAGGAGTCGAGCGATGCCGCCAACTCGCCAGCAACTATGGCGAAGGTGTTTGGCGAGGCCACGAGCGGTATGTCGGCAGCGTGCCTGCCTCCGCGCGCGCATGTGAACGGGGAGGTGCGGATAGAGCGATCTGCGAAGGGACGCGGTCTTGTAGCGGCCAGTCGGCTGACGGAGGGGCCGGTGCTAGAAGAAGCCCCGTACGCCATTGTGGCTCGCACCGAGGCACTGCTGTCCGTATGCTCGTACTGCCTGCAGCACAGCGCCTGTCTCTACCACGGTGACGAGTACCGGCAGCGCCACCTCAAGTCCCGCGGCTTCTTCTGCAGCCCGGCATGTGCGAAGGCCGCGTGGGAGCACTACGGCCAACACGAGAGTCATCACCCTTTCTTTCTCTGCTGCCCCAATGATGCGCTGCTGGCGCACCGCATGGTTCTCGGCATGCGCGCATACCCGGACCTCGCGGAGCTCTCCGCTTCCCCCGAGCTCGATCCTGTGACAGAGAACGACTTTGGTGCTCATCACATTCGCACCCTGGAAGGCAGCTTCAGCCGCGAGCTACAGTCGAACGCGGCCGTCGGCGGCTGCGAGTCGATCGTCGCCACAATCGGCTTCTATGTGGGTGCGCTGACAGAGCCTGAGGCAGAGCAGTTACGCAAGGCGCAACGACAGATTCTTCTCAACGCGGTGGATGTGACGTGCATGATGCGAACCACCTCTGCGCCTTCAGAAGCCAACAGCTCGACGCTTCTGCAGACAAACACGGTGGTGGCGCGCCTTGGCAAGGCGGTATACGCAATCGGCGCACTCTTCAACCACGCCTGCGACCCGAACTGCTACGTATCGTTTGAGGGCAACCCGCAGGGCTCGTGTGCCCGGCTCATCGTTCGTGCCATTCGCCCTGTCATGGAGGGCGAGGAACTGACGGTGTCGTACGGCGGCATATCATGCTTCTCTTTCCACAGCATGCGCCATCGACTGCAGACCCTGCGCGACCGCTACGGCTTTTTCTGCGGCTGTCGGTCATGCCGCAACCAGGTCGATGAGCCGGTGCCGACAGCGGAGAAGGATAAGTACATCCAGGCGTCCGACTACTATCAGAAAGGGCGCCGCCTAGTGCGAGAGCGCAACTACGCCACAGCCGTCACAGTGCTGCTGCAAAGCTACGAGATTGTCATGCGGTACATTTGCCCGCCGCCACACCCACCGCAGTGGATGCTCATCAAGACGCACGACGCCCTCGCCCAGGCCTACTTCCACCTGGAGCAGCGAGACAAGTGCGTGGAACACTTGCAGGAGGCCCTGCGGCTGAACATAGAAATTCACAAGAATGACAACAGGGCGGAACTCATCAACGAGCACACCCGTCTCGCTTTCCTCGCCGTTAGTCCTGCAGAAAAGAAGGTGCACGTGGACAAGGCGGTGGAGCTGCTGCGCCGCTTCTACGCACCGTCGAGCATGTTGGACCTTCAGATAGCGTACGTGGAGTCCAGCCTCAAGGCGGAACCGGGCACACCCGAAGCTTTAGCGGCTGCGACGAAGACGTGACGATGAAACCACCACGGCTTCTCTTTCGCCCGGTGCACCTGACCTCTCGTCGAGACGCGGACGGAAAGGTGTGGGCGAAGCGGTCGCAGGAAACACAAGCAAAAGAAAAAAGGCGAGGCGCGATGACAGGGAGACATCGGCAAAGGAGAGGGAAGGCTTGGCTCGGGATGTGCCACTGTGACGGCGGGAGAAGGGGAGGCGGGAGGCGCGAACTTCCCTTTCCTCGTTGCACGAAACAGCTACCAGCTCTCGCCGTCTGTGCGATTCAAGGTCAAAGGCGAGAGGGAGGATGAGCCTCGATGAAACGCGACGGTCCGCTGCTTGTGTGTGTGTACCCACCCCTGTTCGATCCTCATTGTTTCCTTTTCTGATGCGTTTCTTTCCAAACGCTGTCGCGCTTGCGAGTGCGGTGTTGCGTTACCTGTGGTCGCGTTCTACACCCCAACACCGCCATTCCTCTCTACCTGCGTCGCGTTGTTCTTCGACACGTGGGCGCACTCCGCGAGGAGCCGTAAGGGAGGGGGGAAGTACACTGGAAGCTAAGGCAGCACGAACATCAGCACCGTCGTGCTGCGCTCCCCACTCGCCCCATTCCACCCTGTGAAGGAAAACTCTCTTTACATTTTCCGTATAAGTCGAGGATGCAAGCACAGGTACGTCTGCGCCGAGAGTTAGGTGTGTGCATCCCCATAACAACAACAAAAAACAAGCAAACAAACGAGAGAGTAAAACAGAGCGCGCACCGTCTTCCTCCTCCTCTGGAGGCATGGAGGCGGCTTTCTCATGCCCCCATGCTCTTCATCTTGTCAATGTACCCCCTCTCCCACACTGTACCTGCGCTGAGCCTCTCATGAAATCGTGCACCTTCCGTGAAGCTCCCTCTCTGTGCGCGGACCGTATCCTCCCTACTCTCTTGCTTCTCGTTGTACCGTCTCCTTTCTCTCTCGTCTGGTTGTGACTAGCCCTTCTCGACCCTCAAAGATGCGACCTTCGTAGTGCCGCTGAAGGTGCTGCGCGTGTTGCTTTCCCGCTCATGTTTTTTTTCCGCTTTACATATGCGGGCGCGTGTGTGAAAGCGGCGCTGCCCATAGGCGCGGCAAACGACTCCATGCAGACCAATGGAAGCGCGTTCTCACCAGCAGAGGCAGACAACTCTGCACCTCCCTCCCCCCACCGTACACTGTAAACAAATACCAGCACATGCCAGCCTACCCTGGAGTCCACAGGCTTGCGCAGAAGATGTGCACATCTGGGCCTTCGTTTCGCATTCCACGTCCACCACAAGGGTAAGCATTCGGCTGCTGCTGCTGCTGTGGAGAAGCACCGTCTCTTATCCTCCGTGTTTCTTCATTTTGAACCGCAGCTCTTTGTGGTAAAGGACAACGCCATTTGGGTGGTCGTCGCGCGCGCTTCAGCGGGGCTGCTTCACGGACGCTGTTGATGGACGGTTCTTGCTAGTGGGGCATCGCGTGACGTTACGGGGTCAGGGACCTTATTGGTACGTGCGACGGCTCCATGACCCACGCCGCCCATCTGCAGTATACCGTTAGAAGCCACTGCAGGCCACTGTAAAAGTGTCTGCTAGACCGTGCTTCTGCGTGCTTCTTTTGAGCTAGCGGCGCCAAACCCAGATGGGGCGATGGTGGGCCCATTCACTTGTAGAGCTCGCTAAGGAGACACCGTCTCGCGCGGTGCAGTGCTTGTTGTGCGTCGCAGCGTTCGTGAGCCTTGTCGTGGTTGTGGTGCTGCAGTGGACCGCTCGCGCATGCAGGCGAGCGCTTTCTGCTGTGCGCAGTGCAAGCAGCAGAATGTGGAGAGCTGTGGTCACTCGTGTCATCCTAATAGCATCGCCGCTTGTAGTGCCCTATGGGATGAGCGCGCGCGAGCGCGCTGGGCGTAGCACCGACTCCGCGCCAGCGCGAGCTCCAAAGACTCTTTCTGTCCGTGTGTGCAGATGTGGGCAGTGTGACTACTCCCGACTGGACACTTTTTTGCCCCCCAACGCGTGTCCCTACTGTGCCATACAACAGGAGCCAAGCGCCACTCCACCCCTCTGGCCGGCCCCACAGGCCCCCACCTCGCGTGGTGCAAGGCAGCCGTAGACACACGCGCTGCAACCATGCGCCGACTCAGCCATCGGAGCACCGCCTCGGCCTCAAGCTCTACCGACCCCCGCGCTGCAGGTCGCCTCACAGCCGCCCCCACCGTGCCAGTCGTCACGTGGTGAGCCCCTCTCCGGGTGGCTCAGGCCCCCCACCCACCACCACCACCAGTCGGCAGTGCGAGGGCCGGGGTGGGGTATGCTCGAGTCACGCTGCCACTCCGCCCATCATATGGATTAGCGCGGGCGTGTTCACTGTCGCAGCTCGCTTCGGCGCAACGCCATCCAGGCCTGGTCTCCCGACGTCAGTGGCGGCAAATCGCTCTGACCTCCCCACGTCGTGGGTACTGGACCCTGCCACCGCCAGAGGTGGCCCCGCATTAGCCGGCGCAGTGTGTGTGTGTGTGGGGGGGGGGGTGCTGGGCCCTGTGACACCACCACGCACTGAGAGGCGTGCTGTCCTCCCCCCACTCGTCATCATCAGGGGCGAGGAGGGGCGGCCAAAAGAGAAGAGACTCGACACACCGCAAGGAAGACGGTGAATGCACTGGCATCCCTTTTCACGCCTGTTTGCGGTTTGCGCTCCGAAATGGTCTCCACGTGTCTCTGTGGTTCCGTACTTGTTCATGGCATGTCAGTGGCTTGCACAAGAAGTCGGGACACCGAGGGGCAGGGACGCGCGTACACCCTTGGCTACATGTATCGGAGGGACGCGTCATTGGTGCAGCCATTCGCTGCCATATTCGCATATTCAAAAGAAAAGAGAAACAGAATCGATGAACATTGAGGATCCCCTAGCGTCGTTTACGGGGTCAGACAGGCGACGTTACTGTTGAGTGACACACGCTCACCATCGTTTCTCAACTTCCTCACCCCACTTACTGTACAAGTCGCCCTCGGCGTCGGGTGACGTCGCTCCTGCGACTCCCAGTTAGCGTGTGCACATCTATGTGTTCGTGCGTTGGCGTTTAGACGCACATATCTACTGCCTCTCCATAAGGAGGTAGCTGCAGTATCGTCACCCAAGCCCGTCGCACGTACCGTTCTCCAGGTGATGCCAACTCGTGACACCCCTCCTCTTCCCCTTCTCTTTGCTTTCCTATTCCTATCCTTGCTTGCGGGCTGCTTACGCTTGCTTCGGGCTCTCGCTTCGTTGCTACACGGACACCCTCGCCGTACAATCTCAGTCGGAGGAGGAGAGCGTCTCAGCTGAACGGCGTAGTCGTTTTCGCGTTGGTGGTCTCTGGTGCCTTTTGCTATCCGTGTCTGTTTTGGTGTTGTTACTGTTCTCAGTCGGTACCCCTTGCATGTATTTCTTCCTCCCTCCTCCTTCCCTCCGTTCTTGCCATCTCCGTCACTCACACAGACACAGGGCACGAACTGTTTGTGATTCGCTGTGTTTTCGCTGCTGTGCCAGAGGCGAGCGAGGTAGCGCTGTCACTAAGCGGCAGAAAACGAAGGTAAGACACAACAGCACCCGTCGTCGTCGCACGCACTCGGGGAGTCGCACACACAGAGCTGGGCGCGGTAGAGATGCTCTACAGACGAGCGCTCGTGCTGTCGAGGCGGTCGCTGGCGGCGTACACTTTGCCTGCCTGCAGCGCCAGCGTGCGCTTCTGCGCCTCCTCCGCACTGCCGCCCTCGTCGTCATCATCTGACAAACCGACGGCGGCGGCGAAGACACCTTCTGAGGGGACGCAGGTCGCGCCGGCAGCGAAGCAGGGTGAGGCGGACACCGCAGCTGCGGATACGGTGGCCGGCGCCGGCGACCCAAGCAGGCGAGGAGCCACTTCGCCATCATCTGAGGAGGAGGGAGTCTCTGCGCCTGCGCCGGCTTCGGTGTCTCCGTCGAGCACTGGTGCCGAGGCTAGCACAAAGCAGTTGCCGCAGCCGCACGAAAGGGGAGGGACTTCGCCGCCGGAGAAGTCGACGCCACCAGCACAGGGGGCAAGTGTAAATGACGCCTTCGCCAAAGATCGCGTCGTGCCGCGCGGGTTCGAGGCGTTTTACGCGAAGAACATCGTGTCGAAGATGCTGCCGCAGCGCAGCCCGACTGATGCGGTGCAGCGCGCCTATACAATGTCGCCGCAGGAGCGCGTTCTGATTGCGCAGATCGCGGCACGGGCACGGCTGCAGCGGACGTGGCGCCACCTTGGCATCCTCTCGGTGCTGCTCTCCGCACTTATTGGCTACCGGTGGTACACGGCGCAGGCGCGGCTTGACGCTGACGTGTCGAACTACAAGGCGGTTGTCGTGGACGTGCCCGGCCACACCGCCGTCTACGTGGACGACAACGGCAAGTTCATCGGCGTGCGCAACTTCATCGACTTTGCCACGTTCGAGAAGACCTGCGACCCTGAAAAGGATGTGCTGATCCAGTTTAGCTCCTACTACCCATGGATCCCGATGCTGCTGCTATGTCTACTGCCGGTGCTGGCTGTTGTGAACGCCGGCTTCAACGGGTCGGCACGCATGATTACGATGGCGGCGCAGGCGGAGAAGAGTCGGTTTACGTTCAAGCGAGAGATGTCGGTAAGTACGCGGCTGAAGGACGTCGCGGGGCTGACGGAGGCAAAGCATGAGGTGGTGGAGGTGATTGACTTCCTTAAGCACCCGGAGCGGTACCAGACGCTTGGTGCGAAGCTTCCGAAGGGCGTGCTGCTCGACGGCCCGCCTGGTGTCGGCAAGACGCTGCTGGCCAAGGCGGTGGCTGGCGAGGCCATGGTGCCGTTTGTCAGCTGCTCGGGCAGCGAGTTTGAGGAGGTGTACGTCGGCGTCGGCGCGCAGCGCGTGCGTGAGCTGTTTCGCGAGGCGCATAACTGCAAGCCGTGTGTCGTGTTCATAGACGAGATCGACGCGTTTGGCCGCAAGCGCCGATCAGATGGCAACGGCAGCTCGCGGGGCACCTTGAACGCCTTCCTCGCGGCGCTTGACGGGTTCAAGGATGCGTCTGGCATCATGGTGCTGGCGGCCACGAACCGCGCTGACATCCTAGACAACGCGCTGACTCGCTCCGGCCGGTTCGATCGCAAGATCTCGCTTGAGAAGCCGTCCTACAAGGATCGTGTGGCGATTGCCCTGGTGCATCTGCAGCCGCTCCACCTTGACCCGGCGTCCTCGCTGCAGAACTACGCCGAGATGGTAGCGGCGCTGACACCTGGCTGCAGCGGGGCAGACATCTTCAACGTGTGCAACGAGGCGGCTATCCAGGCGGCGCGTGAGGACAAGGAGTATGTCGGGGCGCCGCACTTCCACCTGGCTGTCGAGCGGGTGCTCGTCGGTCTTGAAAAGAGCGCTGTCAAGTACACATCACACGAGAAAGAGCGACTGGCTTACCACGAGGCGGGGATCGTGGTGCTGAACTGGTTCCAGAGCGACACGGACCCGGTCATCAAGTCCACTATCCTGCCGCGCGGCCGCCACCGCACGGGCGTGACGCAGAAGCTGCCGCAGAACATCTACATTTCGACGCAGGAGCGACTGCTGCAGCGCATTGTGGGCCGACTGGGCGGCTACGTGTCAGAGGAGCACTTCTTCAGCGATGTGTCGACGAGTGCGGCCGAAGATTTGCAGATGGCGACGAGCATGGCACGCGACATGGTGTGCGTGTATGGCATGGACCCGGTGCACATTGGGCACATGGGGTTCGAACTGGACCGCGACGACACGCTGCAGAAGCCGTTTGGCCCCGAGAAAGAGAACGCGGTCGACATTGCCGTGGAGACGATTGTGCAGTCGTGCCTAAAGCGGGCGCGAGCTCTGATGCTGGAGCACCTGAATCACACCCGCATCATTGCTGGGCTGCTGCTGAAGCAGGAGACACTGAATGCACATGAAATGTGGTTCGCACTGGGCGACCGCCCTGTCATGACGAAGGAGTTCCGGACCTACCTGGAAAGCTAAGGGCAATGGCACGCGCTACTGACCGAGAGTAAAAAAAAAAGAAGAGAGGTGCCTAAAAAAAAACCGCGCACGCATTGCGGTGTCAGCGCGTGCAGCGGGGTTCTCTGTGCTGTCGGCGTGCGCTCGTTTGTGCGTGTGTGTGTTCGTGTATCTCCTATTACCTCTGTTTTCACCTAATCATCCACCCAAACAACAACAAAAAAGGGCCTCATGGCAGAGAGCACACAACCGTTCCTCATCATGGAGAAGCCGCACCGAAACGTGTTCGACACCATTCGAGCACGCGCACGTGTCAGCAAGCGGGCAATCCGACCACACCATGACGACTTCCAACTCCTCCCTTTGCGTTTCCTACCGTCTGGGTAGAAAAGTACGCAGTTCGGGACTCGAACCCGAGACCTTCGCCGTGTTAAAGCGACGTCATAACCACCTAGACCAAACGCGCTTGGGAAGCACCACAAAAATGATTTGCACCACGAAACAAGCAAACACGCCTCCTCAAGAAGCAAGGAGAAAGAAAACCGTTTCTCGCAGCACAAAGAGGGCTGAGCATCTCACGGCCGAGCGCCCGAATCACAGTATCCGATCACCGCTTCCCGGTGGAAACGAAGTCCTTTTTGCTCCAGCTATGGAACCCAGAACTTGCTCCACTCAGAGTACCCGTGCATTCGGTCCCAGGCTGCAGCTCTCATAGCTCAGTCGGTTAGAGCGTGGGTCTAATAAGCCCAAGGTCACAGGTTCGACCCCTGTTGGGAGCACTTTATGTCACCACGCACACATCAAAATATGTGTAAGCGTGTTAACGACTCAATGCTGTGAGCGAGCGTAGCGCAGTCGGCAGCGCGTGGGTCTCATAATCCCAAGGTCGTGAGTTCGATCCTCACCGGTCGCATCCCTTTTCCCAAGGGATACCCTTGAAAAAGGCTGACGGAGGTGGGGTTCGAACCCACGCCTCGAAAGACCAGAGCCTAAATCTGGCGCCTTAGACCACTCGGCCACTCCGCCTTCCTCCAAAAGAAGGCACATTGTCAGACCAATGAAAGATATTTACTCTAATGTTTTGGAGTTGAACTCGTGCGGTCAACATACCCAAGTGGTTACGGGGTTTGACTTGAAATCAAATGCGATCTCGCGCGCAGGTTCGAACCCTGCTGTTGACGTGTTTTTCGCCCCCCCCCCCCCCAGCAAGAAAAAGTACAAGGCCAACTTGCCGCCTTTGTGTGTGTATCTTGCCGCTATCCCTCTCTCACGTGCAAGGAGGGCAAGCTGCGGGCCCTACGGCGGTGGGGGTGTGACATGCTGCGACGTCTTTGAGCACAAATGCAAGCGCTTCTGGCCGGTCGCGTGCGCCTCTCATTTTGGTCTGCCTGTGGCCATTCCGGATTGGAGCACAAGGTCGAAGCTGACAAGCTTGCCGAAGGTGCAGCACCAGAAGCGCCGAAACCGATTGCATGAATGACGGATTCGGTCACCTTGCTCTCAGACGGCGGGCCGACAGCCCCGTGCTACCTGCACGGCAGACGCCTACCGCTTGGATCAAGGTGTATTGTTCATCCAAGCCCGTCTAGCACCGATCGCGCAGCGCCCGTGGGCAGAAGGGACGAGCAGGGGAGAAACGAGCACGCAAGTCACATGTCCCCGATTCAGCGGCAGGACGGTTCGTCCTAGACGACCCGGATGTAGCTGCAGTGCAACAGAAGTGGGTGAGCTGTGGTAGTGTCTGTGCACATATCTGTCGACTTGTTCGTGGTGAAACGGAGACGTGGAACGAAGAACGACAAATGATGTACTGCCATGTCCCGGCCGCCGACGTCAGTGGCGGCAAATCGCTCTGACCTCCCCACGTCGTGGGTACTGGACCCTGCCACCGCCAGAGGTGGCCCCGCATTAGCAGGCGCAGTGTGTGTGTGTGTGTGTGGGGGGGGGTGCTGGGCCCTGTGACACCACCACGCACTGAGAGGCGTGCTGTCCTCCCCCCAGTCGTCAGGATTCTGACGCTCGCGCGCAACTCAAAAGAAAATGATGGACAGAGCGCATCACGCGCGTTCACACAAAGACGCACTCTCAGGAGGAGGTTAATACTAATACAAAACCCAGGGGCTATACCACATCTTTTATGGAGGGGAAGCGAGACCGCACAGAGCTGCAGGAGCGCCAGAGGGATCCGATCATGAATTCCATTGCATGGCACAGCTCGCGCGTGGCGGCCAGGCACTCTACGTGGTGCAGCTCCCCGCCGTGTTCCCCCACCGCCGGCACAATGTCGTTCGACGACACGACGGTCATGATGTTCTCGTTGATCGACCGCAGCGGTAGGTTAAACTTTTTGCGCGCCAGAGCGATGCCGGGAGCGCTGAACGCCACCGCCTTCACCCGCATCTGCGCCGCGACAATAGCCGCCACCGCGCCGCCGAGGGAGTGCCCGGTGAGCAAGAGGTGCCGCGGGTGCGTAGGCCGCGAGCCCACGTAGGCAATGTGGTTATACAGGTCGGCGAAGAAGTCTCTCCGGAAGTTATTCTGCTGACAACTCCGCAGACTGTGGTTGCCGCTCCTTGTCAGCTCCGCCCATGTCTCGTACACATCGCCGTACGAGTCCGCCGGCAGCGAGGCGGTGCGCAGCAGGTCGACGATGAGGTCCTTCGGAACCACCACCGTTCCCGGAATCATGGTCGTCATGAGCTGGTACAGCACCACCTCGAAGAAGACGTTCGTGTTGAAGAGAAAGTCGGTGAAGGAGAACATGTCGGTGCCGCGCACCGCGATGACGGAGGTGCCGCGCTTTTCGCTGTACACCTCGTAAAAGTCGCTCCACCCTGTCGGCTGGTGATTTGAGTCGCCAGGCACGCACGACGCGCCGTGACGCGGCTGAATGACCCAGTCGGAGCCCATGTGCACGTTCAGGAAGCGCAGCATTGTGTTGAACTCCTCCACGTTGAAGAGGTACGGTGCCAAAGCGAGGAGGGCGAGCTCCCACACAGACGTCTCACCGTACTGCCGCTTGCACAGCTGCGGGTAGAAGTCCTCGTTCTCGGCCGACGTGATGTTGTGCCACATGAAAGCGCTCGACGCCGCGACCGGCACGCCGGAGAGATACCCCTCCAGCGCCATGTTGGACGTGTTAACCTCCGCCGCCCGTCGCGACGCGTTTTGCGAGAGCAGGTGCAGGCGCACCACAATGTGATCGAAGGTGAGGTAGCTGTTGTCCGCCGCCGCTGTCACCCGCACCGGGAGCGGACGCAGCTGCGGGAACGCCGCCTGCAGAAGGAGCCCCGACATGAGCAGCGCGTAGAGCAGCAGCAGCGTCACCGAGATGAAGCGCAGCACCACCCGCATTGTGCGGAACTTCGAGCCGCTAAAGTACCCTGGACTCTGCAGCGACAGAAGACGTGGCAGGGTATACGCATAGAAGTGGTACTCGAACACGTAGCGCCGCAGTGCCCCCGGCGGAATCACGACCTGCCGCTTGAGGCGCACCTCGGCCCCGCCAGCGTACAAAATCTTCATGCGGCGAATGTCAATCAGCATGTCGAGGCTCATCACGTCGGGGCAGTGGTACTGCTTTTCGTGTACGTCCTCCAGAACGCTCGCTAGCGCCGGCTGGAGCGGCGCGCCAGAGTCGGCATACTTCCACAGCACCGACCCATTCACCGTCACGTCGAACTCCCGCGCCAGGTCGATGGCGCGCGCGGCCAGCAGCATGTTCACCCACACCAACATCAAGCAGAGCAAGGGGTGTTGGCGGAAATAGAGAAACGCACTGATCAGCAGCAGCTGGTAAGGAGTCGCTATGATGAGAATGGGCAGCAGCGCATCAGGATGCCGCAGCAGCCACGCGTAGGAGCGCAGAATGCAGGTCACAGCGGCCGAGATAGACAGGGCCATACACCCGAACAGGTGCGGCGCGTTGAGGCAGGTCAAGATCATCACGCCCGAGGTGAGTCCAAACACTGGGCCACGCGCCACGGCAAAGCCGATGGTGAAGAAAATAACCATACAGAAGCCAATGTAGCGCATGGTGTGGATGTGATGACGCCACCAGTCGTCCTCGACGTACGTGACGAATGCCTGCGAGGCTGAGGCATCAATGAGGTTGCACCTGTTCTCCGCCGTGGCGGACACCGACGCCCGCGTTGCGGCGAGGGGTTTGGCGTCAGAGAGAGAGTGGAGCGGTGACACGTCACCACTTCCTCCAACCGCGGTCGCCTCACCGCCACCGCCACAGCGCGCCAGCCGTGGGGACGCCACCGAAATGCTGCTGCTTGAGGACGAGAAAGTTTTCTCTAACGGCTGCGGAAACGGTGGTGGGCACGCCCCTGGCAGCACCTCGACGTCGTTGCGGAGCTGCGTCTGCACCTGGCACCGTCGCCGGTCAATGAGTCGAAAGACGCCACTGCGGTTAAGCGTCGTATTCTCCAGCGGCGCCTCCCGCAGCACCGTCGTCAACACAAAGCAGATTTGTATCACAAACACTGTCCACACCGCCGCAGTCACCCACGGCTCTCGGCTAGACCACTCCACAAAGGCGTTTGTGTGGCACAGAAGCGCCAGCACAACGGCCAGATTTGCAGAGACAACTCCACAGATGACCAAGCGCAACTTTTTCTTCACGATGAAACGCAGACGAGCACGGAGGAGAGGATAGTCCATGTCGCGCTGCGTCGTGTAGGCGTCTACCATAGCCTCCGCCACACAATTCATGACCTTGTGCCCCACAGTGGCGACGGCGACCGCCAGCGTGGCAAACGGCGTCATACGGGACGCGATAGAGCCGAGTCCGTACACGAGTGTCGACACGCGCGAGGTGCTAAATGGGCGCCGCTCCATCTCCTGCGTCACCGGGATCACGAGCACCCAGACGATCCGCTCGATTGCCGCATGCGTCAGCGCGACGACCATTGCCAGGAAAGGTATGTAATACACGCTGAACAGGAACCGCACGACGGTGTCAAGATAGACGGAGAACTCGTCAGGAAAGTACAGTGAGCGCACGGTAATGTGGATTAACTTGCCGATGGCCGTCACACGACGGCGCACATACACGTACTGCGCTGTGGCGAACACGCGACTATGATGCGCCACCACGCGTAGTACCTGCATTAATTTTGTCCTGTCTGACGAATTTGCCGCATTCGACGAGGCGGGCGCGCTGCCAGATGCCCTACCCTGATCATACCTCATCTCCGTCTGCAGCACCTATCAGCATCCCTTCGTTTTCTGAAAGGAGAGAAGAATGGGAAAGAGGCACGGACCAGCAGAAAAGACAGACGGGGTGAGAGGGTGACGCGCACAGAGCGGCAGGGTCAGCAGAGGGGCAGGGCACAAAACAAAACTGCAGCGACAATGACACCCCACCCGCCCACCCACGCAGGCTGACACGTAATGTGTGCACGAGAGATTCGTGGTGTGGTGTGTGTGAGAGAGAGTAGGTACGGGGCAGCACGTGCAGCTTGCATGTGCACAGGGTAAAAACCGTGTGCCTCCTGCACTTTTCCTTTCGCGCAGCCGCGTCGCGAACGATACTCAGAGAGAGAGAGAGAAAGGCACCACTCTCGCTCGCTTCGTCTCTAAAGAGATGCGAAACCGTGCGCCACAACGTGACGCAGATCCACCCTCCCCTCCCCCCCCTCCCCTGCTCTCTTTATCTCAGCCTTCTCTTGTGGACGAAAAATGGAAGGAGGGCCACTCGAGCGGGGAGCCGAGTCGTGGCATGCACGCGTCCAAGAGCTAAAAGAGAAGCAGAAAAAAAGAAGGCGAGAGAGAGAGGCAAGGAGCCGTCCGCACCGCCTCGAGACACAACAGTACGGCAAGAGGCTGAGCAGCAGATCGCCGCAGCCGCCTAGAGCAGACAAACACTAAATGGCAGAGCGCGGCTGAGTCGATCTGCGTGTAGGCAGGCGTGCGCCTCTATGAAGACTTCCGCTCCTTTGCCTGCGTGAGAGCGGCATCGAAGAAGAGGAACAGACGTGAGAGAGGAGAGAGTTACACTCGAGGCCATTTGGTTAGTCGGCATACTTGTTTCCGTCCATCCGACTTTCGGGGGCGTTGGGTGCGATCGGGCTGCTTACACCGACGCCACATCGGCGGGAATCGAGCGCGTCCTTTCATGCAACAGCATAGACGCACGTACAAGCCTTTGCTTACGTACAAGCGAGAGCACGAAGCCACCTGCCCTTCCAGCTCCCTGTCGCACCTCCCCGTGTTGCCAGTTCTGCTCCTTCGCGCCTGGTATGCGGGATCGCGGCTCAGTCTGTCCGCGGGGTTCTCGTTGGATTCAATGTAACAGGGTGTACATCACGTATGGCAGGGGAGGCATGCATTCATGAGGCTCTGCGCTGACTGCATGACTGTGTGAGCAGCCCTTGTGGAAAGCAGCGATGGCAGACGTTCTACCCACATGAAGCTGCGCCGATGCATCAGGCGGCCCTTGCAGTTCCACACAAAGGGCGCGAAGGCACCGCTCGGGGCGCTGCCGCACCTAGACGGTTGGCGGGGCCGTGGCCCCATCGCATGCTCGCTGCGGCCCACCTGTGCCGCTTGTCGAGCTCACCCTGGGCGCTCCCGGGACAGCGCAGCCAGCGATCGGCCACCCTGCAACAAAACGCGATCCATTGGAAGACACCCGCCCCGCCCTTTCGAGAAACCATCACACTCCTTGAGCGGGAACCATCACGACTCCGGCCCTCAGCCACAGTCATCGCAAGAACGCTCGGGCTATTCCGTTGTCACGTGCCCAGCTGACGCCGCGCGCAGCTTCCCGACCGGTTGTTTCCCTCCATGGCACACATCGCCCGCCTCGCTGTCGTGAACCATTCCTGCAAAAGCATGCCTGAGGAGGAGGGGAGGTGGGGCGACCTCAGCTTCGTCCCCATTGACAGTGGCCTTCAACCGGCATGCCGCCCGAATCACCGACCCCACTGCCTGCCTCACGGCTCGACACGTGCCTGCGATCTGCACGCGGCCCGTCCACACATCGACTCGCACATGCATAGCACGTCGCGCGGCGTTGCAGGGGCCACCAGCCAATCGTGCTGCCACCACCTGCATCGCTTCAGGGCGTAACGCTTCACCCCACCGGCAGAGCTCCCAGCCGATAGGCCCTCGCGCCAGCGGCGCCCAACACGGCTGGGGGCGTTAGCCCCTTAGGCATGGGTCCCACGGAAAGCGATGCCTTCCGGTCTGCCACTCCACCAGCGTTGCACAGTACGCAGAGCCACGGCGAGCAGTCCGCCCAGACACCGGCCATGTATCCCTCCGCGTTCACAGCATGAGCCGTCTCCTCATCAGACCCTGCTCCTCACCCACCACGGAGAGGACGCAGCCGGCCACGCAGCTGCGGCAGCCGCAGCGCTCAATCATATCGGCCGCCCCGAGCGCTGCGCCACCTTCCTCGGACATGGTCGCCGGGCTCTGTGGGGCCCGTACGCCGCGCAGACACGTGCGCAGCAGTTTCCACAGCCGCATGGCGCGGCGCCGGTAATGGCTCGTCCGCTGCACGAGGCACGTCAACGAGTCCGTGCCTAGATGAGGTGGCACCTGCAGGTGCTCGCCGTCGGTGCGGGGCGTGAGGCTGCCGAGTCGCGAAAGCAGCTTCTTGCCCCCTCCCTCTTTGTCCCCCTCACGGCCTCCCGTGGCCGCTGAGCCAGGCCCGCAGTTCCGCCGCCACGCACGACGCACAAGCGATGCGGATGGAAGGGACTGGCCCTGCTCGTCTTGGCCGCCGCCCACAAGTTCACCACCGTCTCCTCGGACGCAATGTGCACGACACTCCGGGGCACCGACCACGGTATCTCGCACTAGGGGCTCGCTGGTTCTCCGTGGTAGGAGGTGCGGGCCTGGGACCGTGGCACCAGCACACCCGTCGCCACCGGGGCCGTGCCCAGCAGCGTCAGTTCGCGGTGCGGCTGGCCCAGCCTCCGCAGAGCACTGATGATGCTCAAATCATACGTGTGGTTTGTCTGACATCAGATGCTCATGCTGTCGGCGAACAGCTGCGCCGCGTGCAAGTCCATTGCAAGGTCCTTCGTGTCTGCGAATAGCCGGCGCCATGCGCAGAGGCTGCCCAGCTGCGCTCATGCTGTCTCGCTCCGAAAACTCTGCACAAATTGCCCCGCGCTCGCTTCGAGCTGCGCGACGCAGGCCTTCCGTACGGCGGCGTACACTGTGATGTCCGCCGTGAGAGGGGGCGTGCAAGGTTGCGCTTGCTTCATTGGGCTGCTTGGTCCTTCTGTCCGCTTCCGCCGCGCACCCCACCCACAAACCTCGCTGGGGGTGTACACTTGATAGGGGCACCTCGGTACCCTGCTGCTCTGCGAGTGCGTGCTCTCTTCCTACCGTGCCCCCAGCGTCTCGTGCTCCTGCTCGCGGCTAGACACACCAGGACCACGTGGCCTATCGTCCGCTCGCCCCGGGAACATGCGCTGCAGAGGGTGAGCACGCGCGAGAGCTACGCCGGAGTGAGGAGGCAGTCGAAGGCCCTCTTCGAGGCCAGCGCAGTGTCGCGGCTCTCTGGTGCCTTCATGTCGCGCCCGTTGAATGCGACGCCGTAGATCGTCGAGAAGACGACAGCAACGGCCTGCATTATGCACCAGCCTGGGCAACACGCGTTGGCTCTGTCGATTTGGACAGGGTGAGCGCTCAGCAGAGGGCCAGGCCACGTCGCCCTGCAGTAAACGGCGCGTGGGGGCGGTGGCCCCTCCCTGCCCGGCCCCAAGTGGGCTCCCCAGGCCAGGGATGGCTGGGCGGCACTGGCATCCCCGTTGCTGCTTGCGCCGCGGCCTCCGGTGCATCCGTCCGCTCGGCCGTCGATGCCGCTACCAGAATGAGCCGGCACACGCTGTGTCTGCCCTGCAGCGACGCCTCGCGTGCATGCCACAGGGCAAGCACGGAGAAAGGGAGACGGAAGAGCGGCCGCGGATCCTCCTCCGTGTGTGTGTCGGTCCGCGACGGAGCTCCTCAGAGACGGCAACATCCATGTCTTCCCAGACCCGCCGCCACTCGCCCCGTGCCAGCATCCGTTTCGTCTCCCGGCAGCGGGCGCGGGCGGCTGCCCATGAAGCGGCTGGCAGCCGCCTCGAGGCGATGGATGCACTCCTCCGACACCTGCACCCCCCTCCCTCAGCAGCCTGGTGATTGAGCCATCCGCAGCCAGAATCCCCACGTGCGCAGGACGCCCGCCTTTCCACGGTCTTCGGTGCTCATGGGATGCCCGCCCGTAGCCGGCGTAATCCGTCTGGAACCCCGCCAACGCTTGGCCGCGCGAGGCTTGGCCATGCACGAGAATGTCCATGCACAGCTTCCTTTCCGGCACCAGTCCATCGAAAACTCAGCGCACGCGCATCCACCACCCGCCCACCTCTGCACCGTCGAGACCACAGCTACATACGGTATATTCTTGTTCGACGTAGTTCTCATCGTGTGAGGGAGGGATCGTCATGGGATGGGATCAGTGGAATGTGATGCTAATGGTCTTGTCGGTATCCAAATCGTTTCGCCGGGGCTGGTGCCCTCACTTGCCGGCGTAGGGCGGAGAGCAAGGGTTAAGCAGTAGGAGGAGGAGTGAGAGCGCTTGAGTTGCCCGCTAACATTCCCTGCCCGAGGCGCACACACACACGCATGTGCATGCATCGGTGACTCCGAGCCGTGGACGCCCACGTGCACGAGCGGCACGCCCGCAACGCGTACGGCGTTGCGGCACAGCGCACTCCTGCACCCGCGACAGCCATCGGTGATGGCAGCGATGCGAGGATACGGGGATGCGACGGCACCAACTGCACAAGCACACTGCGCACCGCCGCCTGTTCGTCCGTGCGCTCCACAACGAAGGCTCCCCCGGCCGTCGCGAGTACACCCTCGCCCTGGAACCACCAGTCGGCCTTAGGGAGGGCCTGGATGGCGGGCCGGAGTGCGTGGCCCCCCTCTCTGCTGCCGCCCGTGGGCGCGCAGGCTCGTCGTAAGGACGCAGCGCACCACAAGCATGTCCGCAACACAGCTCATGGCGCCCTTGCGCTTAACCAGGGCACAGCAAAGCCTCATGCCCCTCACCCCCTCGCGGTGCCGCATGCGAATCGCCCCGTGCTGGCCGCGCACCCGCTGCGCCCTCTCGCCAATGCCGTCCCGCTCGGGTTCCGACGCAAGACACAGACTGCAGGAGATCCGCCCTTCCCAGTAGTCACATCCCCTCTACCCCACAGCCGCCGCTAGAGAGGATGAGCGCGATGACCTCCGCGTCGCGCCGGCCGCGCACGGAGCAGCGTAGCCAGCTCACGCGCTACAGCAGCTTCGCGTTGCGGTGCGGTTTCCTCGACGAGTTCCGCGACACCATGCGCACAGGTGCCGCAGAGCGCACCCCTTCGCCAGCATCCATCAGCAGCGGCCAGGTCGCATTGTCCATCACCCTGGCGACGGTGCCCTCAGCGTGCACGTTGTGCCGCCCCACGGCCCGGCCCCTCTTGCCAGCCCAGAGCATCCCCACCCTGCCCGCCGGCCCCGGCATCCAGGCGACGAGGCGCCCGTGCGCGTCGGGGCTGTCCCCGAAAACGCTCGGCGGGCGCGTGCGGCGCACACGAGCCACCAGGCACCCCGGGCCGTCTCCCGCCGCTCCTCCGTAGACGACGGCGGGTGGACCGTCCCGCAGGCACAGTCACCGCGCTATCCGGGGCGCGACAACGCAAAACGCGCGCCGCCGCCACCAGCGCTCCAGGCGGGCAGGCAATCACAAAACGAAGAGACTCTACAGCACTCGGACGCATGCCGCACCACCCGTGCCGCCCACAGCGCGCAGACGGCTGCCGGCGATGCCTCTCAGCGCTGCGTCTCGCCAGTGTAGCAGAAGGAATGCCTTTGTGTGCGCATGTGCGCTCCTGGCTCCCGTGTGCCGGTGCCCGCGTTCACGTCTGGGTTGCCCCCCTCCATCACCGTGCTTCTCCAAGGGGCATCCGTGAGGCGGGCGCGAGGGTGCAGCAGACAGAGGAGAGAGGGGCAGATCAAGAGGCATCCATGCAAAGAGGGCCTGCGTGGCCGCAAGGCGCACGCGCACACAGGTACACACGCATGCGCACGCATAGACACGCACACATGCACATGCACCTGCATGGAGAGATGTACGGGCTTGCACCGACATGCGAGAACGCACACGCGCATAGCGCAGCCCTACCACTTGGCAGCAGCAAAGAGCTCGGCGCTCCGCCTGCCCCGCCCCTCTCGCAGAGGAGGGCAACAGCAATGGCGGCGGTGGCGCTGTTGGGGTGAGTCAGTTGGATAACGGAGACAATAGTGAAAGACAGAAAGCGCAAGGCAAGAAAAGGAGAAGCACGAGGAGAAAAGGGGACACGCGCACGCGCCCTGTCCGCTCGGGCGAGGCCAAGCGGTGGCGGTCGGCGAGGAAAACAAAGTGTGGGGCGTTTTGATGGTTTGCTTGGGCACCGCTCTAGGTATAGATAGATACATGCGTATTGTATATATACTCGTCACCATGCCGTCGCACTTATTAATTTCTGCTACGCGTGCTTCCTATGGAAAACAAATCGTTCGAGCATAGAAAAATTACTCTACAACGAACAAGTCGACACGTGTACGCATTCACGTACAGCTCACACGCGCCCCTGTCGCACCGCGGCGACATCGGGGCCGGCGAGGACGAGTCGCCTGCCGTTGCATCGGGCCATACTGCTAGCGGGCCCGCCACCTTGTCCTTCCTCGTCCATTCCTCGCACACGTGCTGCGCGA
This sequence comes from Leishmania aethiopica, assembly GCA_003992445.1. Lineage (NCBI taxonomy): Eukaryota > Euglenozoa > Kinetoplastea > Trypanosomatida > Trypanosomatidae > Leishmania > Leishmania aethiopica. The sequence continues at coordinate 273,234 of RZOE01000073.1, read as the reverse complement.
TCGGCGCCACATGGGCCAGGGTGCACTGCGTGCCATGATTCCACAGGGCCACCTTCAGAGTCCTGCTCCAGGGTGGAGGCGGTGGTGCGGCGTGCAGGCCGCAGGAGCTGGTGTAGGTGCGTGCCGCATGAGCACAGGTAGGAGGTTGGCCAGCCGCAGGCCAGGGTCTTCTGAGACTCTGTCCTCCGCCTGCATGCCATGCACCGCCCTCTCGGTCTCTTCAAGCCGCGGTATGCCGCAGCACCCTGTGAGTACTCCCCCGCGCACGGGACTCTGGACGACTCGATGGTCTAATTAGACAGCCACAGCAACGAAACAAACGAAGCGAAGCGCGCAAGAGAGGCGAGGGCGCCGAGGGCCGCAGGGGGCGCACACGCAGACGCACTCGAGTCGAGCGCAAGCGGGGCGAACAGAGAAGCAGCGCTGCCTCTCCTCCGCTCCGCCTCCGTACCCACTCGCTCCGCTGCGTATTCCCCTGCGCCTCCGCACCACTACTCCCTTGCCAGAGTGCGCGCGCGTGCCCCTCCCGCTGCTCCTGCACACTATCCATGTATCCCCAGCGCCGCGGTGCCGTGGCTGCTCTCCGCCTCGTCGTCCCCTCGATCAGCCGCCCTCGCCCGCACACGCACACGCGCAGGGAGGGCGGGGAGGACGAGGAGCAGGGCAGCGGCACGGAGACACAGCGGGACAATGGCAGAGCGGCACGCACACGCACACGTCCATGCGACTCTTCTCTGCATAGGGAGAGAGGCGAGAACGAGAGAACTCGAGAGAAACATGCAAGCATCGAATCAAGCGATAACACGAAACGAGAAACGAAAACACCGGCAGCATACGCGCGTGGGTGGGCCTGCGCACAGACGCCGTCCTCTCCCTGCCACGACGCGCCTGCCCATCAGCCCGCCTCATTCCCACACCTCCCCGCCACCCCCCTTCCTGTGGCACCTCGCCCCCTCTCTCCCACTCCCCCTCCCCGCCCTTCGCCGCTCAGGTAGCGCGTGAGGCGTGCGCGAGGGGGGAGCGGCAGCAACGGGGGCCAAAGCGGGCGCGAGGGAGAGACACCAGAGAGACGCGCCACCGCGACTGCGGGGTGTTGAGGGGGGCGGTGCGGGGGCGGGTGGCCGATGCGGCGTGGCGTGGCGCCTCCCGTCCTCCGTGCGAGGGCGTCCGTTTCTCCACACCGCTGCCTTTGCCCTCCGTGCCCACCTCCGCCACCCGCCCCCCTCCTTCGCTCCCCCTCCCGCCTCCATTTCCAGGCCTGCAGCGCACGCGTCGGCGTCCCGCGTCTTCCTTTGCTCCCTCGCCTCGCCAGCGGTGCGCCGGGAGAGCGTGAGTGCGGAGGGGGGCGACTCCGAGACGGCAGCGAGGGCGAGGGGCTCAGAGGGGCGACGGGGCATGGATGGGCCTGTCGGCGCCAGGCGCGCGTTGCCCGCTACACAGCGCAGGTCGCCCTGCAGGTGAGAAGGGGGAGAAGCACGCGAGGAGGCGAGGAGGCCGAAAAGCCCCCCGAGCAGACGCGCGTGGGAGGACGCACACACGCGAGAGACGGCAGCGAGAGAGGTGGGCCGGCGAGGGGCAGCGACGAGAGTCCGCGTCTTTGCTCCCCCTCCCCTCTCTCGCGCAGGCATCAGCTCCGCCGGCTCCTCCACCATGGCGTCTGTGCGGAGAAGCCGGCGGAGCCGAAGTAGCTTGCCCGCCACCTCCTTCACTTCACTTCCTCCTCTTCCTGCCGTAACGACCCCTGCATCGGCACCGCTTCCGGCTTAGGCTCAGGCTCCTCCTCAGCCTCGAGCTTTTCACTCACATCAGGCACTTCACCTGGCACCGAACCATCAAGACGGGGATGTTGATAGCATCTAGACACCAGGCCACCAAGAAGAGAGCAAAGCCACTGCCATACATGAGCGCACTGTTAAGGTCCGGGCAAGAACCACCGTCATTCATGATGTAGGTCACCACCATCAACACCCAGACAATGCCCAAGGTGACGATGCCAGCAATGTTGAGCGCCAGGCAGACCCAGCGCAGCAAGAGGTGGAAGCACAGCATAAGGACGCCCAGGACGAACGCCGCGCCGTACACGAGGATGGAGATGACAGCGAATGCCTCTGCAGCGCGGAAGCGGTCGCGGTGGCCAGGGCAGGAATCCCAGAACTCGTCCGACGTAGCAAAATACGAGGTGTTGGTGCAATCTGCTTTCGCGCCCCATAACGTCAAGCAGAAGCGCGTGAGATTTAACTCTTGAATCGTGCCCCGAAACATGTCCAGCGGCGTACCTACCAGCACGAAAAAGAACGCCATGAACTGGAGGATGACGTAGATGACAATGCCGATGTTGCGCGCCATTTTTGCGAATCCACAACGCCGACAGCTGACAAGGGCAACGCGGAGGTGCACGGGAGAAAGAGCGGCAGCGCGGTCGAGACTGCGCGACAGAGCCGACGAGGAGCGAGGCGAGAGCGGAAGTGAGTCGGGGCTTGGCAAGGGGATGTCTGTTGCCGTTGTTGGTGCGCGTGCACGCACACGGTGCCGTTGGTGTGTGCGTGTGTGTGTGTGGTGAGAGGGGGACGGGTGTGGGGCGTGGGGTGTGGGCAGGAGTGAAAGCGGGGGAGGAGAGAGGGAGGGACAGAGAAAGAAATGCGGGGGAGAGTGACGAGGACACAAGGGAGCAACCACAGAGCTGAGTTGCTTCAGGCGATGCGGACGCAGCAGCACCACCCGTGCCGCCCACAGCGCGCAGACGGCTGCCGGCGATGCCTCTCAGCGCTGCGTCTCGCCAGTGTAGCAGAAGGAATGCCTTTGTGTGCGCATGTGCGCTCCTGGCTCCCGTGTGCCGGTGCCCGCGTTCACGTCTGGGTTGCCCCCCTCCATCACCGTGCTTCTCCGAGGGGCACCCGTGAGGCGGGCGCGAGGGTGCAGCAGACAGAGGAGAGAGGGGCACATCAAGAGGCATCCATGCAAAGAGGGCCTGCGTGGCCGCAAGGCGCACGCACGCATTCACACATAGTCACGCACACGGGCATACACGTGTGTGCACGCCTAGCCATGCACACATGCACATGCATGCATGCAGAGATGCGCGGGCACACGCCGACATGCGAGAGCGCAGCCCTACCACTTGGCAGCACCACAGAGCTCGGCGCTCCGCCTGCCCCTCCCCTCTCGCCGAGGAGGGGGCGGCAATGGCGGCGGTGACGCTGTTGGGGTGAGTCAGTCGAGGAATGGAGACAATAGTGAAGGATAGAAAGCGCAAAGCAAGAAAAGGAGAAGCGCGAGGAGAGGAGGGGGCACGCGCACGCGCCCTGTCCGCTCGGGCGAGGCCAAGGGGCGGCGGTCGGCGGGGAAAACAAAGTGTGGGGTATTTCGAGGGTTTGTTGGTGCACACCTACACAGATACACATATACATACATATATACATATACATATACATATACATACATACATACATATATACATACATACATACATACATACATATACATACATATATACATATACATATACATATACACACATACATACATATATACATACATACATATATATACATACATATACATATACATATACATATATAAATGTGTATATAATACACGTGTCGTTTTGTGGCTGCCTCTTCCCTCGCGTGCCTGCCAGGGAACATATAAAGCACTTCCCTATCAACGGCTCACTCCACCAACAGCGCGTCGACACGTGTGCGCACACAGCCACAGCCCATCGACCCGCCTGTCGCACCGCGGCGACATCCGGGTCGTCCACGACGAGCCGCTCTGCCGTCGCGTCGGGTCATGCCGCTAGCGGGCCCGCCACCTTGTCCTTCCTCGTCCATTCCTCGCACACGTGCTGCGCGATCGGCGCCACATGGGCCAGGGTGCACTGCGTGCCATGATTCCACAGGGCCACCTTCAGAGTCCTGCTCCAGGGTGGAGACGGTGGTGCGGCGTGCAGGCCGCAGGGGCTGGTGTAGGTGCGTGCCGCATGAGCACAGGTAGGAGGTTGGCCAGCCGCAGGCCAGGGTCTTCTGAGACTCTGTCCTCCGCCTGCATGCCATGCACCGCCCTCTCGGTCGCTTCCAGCCGCGGTATGCCGCAGCACCGTGTGAGTACTCCCCCGCGCACGGGACTCTGGACGACTCGATGGTCTAATTAGACAGCCACAGCAACGAAACAAACGAAGCGAAGCGCGCAAGAGAGGCGAGGGCGCCGAGGGCCGCAGGGGGCGCACACGCAGACGCACTCGAGTCGAGCGCAAGCGGGGCGAACAGAGAAGCAGCGCTGCCTCCCCTCCGCTCCGCCTCCGCACCCACTCGCTCCGCTGCGTATTCCCCTGCGCCTCCGCACCACTACTCCCTTGCCAGAGTGCGCGCGCGTGCCTCTCCCGCTGCTCCTGCACACTATCCATGTATCCCCAGCGCCACGGTGCCGTGGCTGCTCTCCGCCTCGTCGTCCCCTCGATCAGCCGCCCTCGCCCGCACACGCACACGCGCAGGGAGGGCGGGGAGGACGAGGAGCAGGGCAGCGGCACGGAGACACAGCGGGACAATGGCAGAGCGGCACGCACACGCACACGTCCATGCGACTCTTCTCTGTATAGGGAGAGAGACGAGAACGAGAGAACTCGAGAGAAACATGCGAGCATCGAATCAAGCGAAAACACGAAACGAGAAACGAAAACACCGGCAGCATACGCGCGTGGGTGGGCCTGCGCACAGACGCCGTCCTCTCCCTGCCACGACGCGCCTGCCCATCAGCCCGCCTCATTCCCACACCTCCCCGCCACCCCCCTTCCTGTGGCACCTCGCCCCCTCTCTCCCACTCCCCCTCCCCGCCCTTCGCCGCTCAGGTAGCGCGTGAGGCGTGCGCGAGGGGGGAGCGGCAGCAACGGGGGCCAAAGCGGGCGCGAGGGAGAGACACCAGAGAGACGCGCCATCGCGACTGCGGGGTGTTGAGGGGGGCGGTGCGGGGGCGGGTGGCCGATGCGGCGTGGCGTGGCGCCTCCCGTCCTCCGTGCGAGGGCGTCCGTTTCTCCACACCGCTGCCTTTGCCCTCCGTGCCCACCTCCGCCACCCGCCCCCCCCCTTCGCTCCCCCTCCCCGCCTCCATTTTCAGGCCTGCAGCGCACGCGTCGGCGTCCCGCGTCTTCCTTTGCTCCCTCGCCTCGCCAGCGGTGCGCCGGGAGAGCGTGAGTGCGGAGGGGGGCGACTCCGAGACGGCAGCGAGGGCGAGGGGCTCAGAGGGGCGACGGGGCATGGATGGGCCTGTCGGCGCCAGGCGCGCGTTGCCCGCTACACAGCGCAGGTCGCCCTGCAGGTGAGAAGGGGGAGAAGCACGCGAGGAGGCGAGGAGGCCGAAAAGCCCCCCGAGCAGACGCGCGTGGGAGGACGCACACACGCGAGAGACGGCAGCGAGAGAGGTGGGCCGGCGAGGGGCAGCGACGAGAGTCCGCATCTTTGCTCCCCCTCCCCTCTCTCGCGCAGGCATCAGCTCCGCCGGCTCCTCCACCATGGCGTCTGTGCGGAGAAGCCGGCGGAGCCGAAGTAGCTTGCCCGCCACCTCCTTCACTTCACTTCCTCCTCTTCCTGCCGTAACGACTACTGCATCGGCACCGCTTCCGGCTTAGGCTCAGGCTCCTCCTCAAGCTCGGACTTTTTACCCATAGCAGACTCCCTCTGTTGGCACGGGAGCAGCAAGACGGCGATGTTGATGATATCCAGACACCAGGCCACCAAGAAGAGAGCGAAACCGGCACCATAGACGAAGAACCGCTTCATTATGGGGCAAAAGTCACCCTCATCCTTGTAGTAGGTCACCACCATGGACGCCCAGACGATGCACAGGGTGACGATGCCAGCAATGTTGAGCGCCAGGCAGACCCAGCGCAGCAAGAGGTGGAAGCACAGCATAAGGACGCCCAGGACGAACGCCGCGCCGTACACGAGGATGGAGATGACAGCGAATGCCTCTGCAGCGCGGAAGCGGTCACGGCGGCCAGAGCAGGAATCCCAGAACTCGTCTGACGTGACGATGTAGGAGGTGTTATAACAGCTCCTTTTCAGACCCCATAAGGACGCGCAGTAGGGGGGTTGTCCAGGCTTATGAGTTGTGCTCCGAAACATGTCCAGCGGCGTACCCACCAGCACGAAAAAGAACGCCATGAACTGGAGGATGACGTAGATGACAATGCCGATGTTGCGCGCCATTTTTGCGAATCCACAACGCCGACAGCTGACAAGGGCAACGCGGAGGTGCACGGGAGAAAGAACGGCAGCGCGGTCGAGACTGCGCAACAGAGCCGACGAGGAGCGAGGCGAGAGCGGAAGTGAGTCGGGGCTTGGCAAGGGGATGTCTGTTGCCGTTGTTGGTGCACGTGCACGCACACGGTGCCGTTGATGTGTGCGTGTGTGTGTGTGGTGAGAGGGGGACGGGTGTGGGGCGTGGGGTGTGGGCAGGAGTGAAAGCGGGGGAGGAGAGAGAAGAGAGAGAGAAATGCGGGGAGGGTGGCGAGGACACAAGGGAGCAACCACAGAGCTGAGTTGCTTCAGGCGATGCGCACGCAGCAGCACCACCCGTGCCGCCCACAGCGCGCAGACGGCTGCCGGCGATGCCTCTCAGCGCTGCGTCTCGCCAGTATAGCAGAAGGAATGCCTTTGTGTGCGCATGTGCGCTCCTGGCTCCCGTGTGCCGGTGCCCGCGTTCACGTCTGGGTTGCCCCCCTCCATCACCGTGCTTCTCCAAGGGGCACCCGTGAGGCGGGCGCGAGGGTGCAGCAGACAGAGGAGAGAGGGGCAGATCAAGAGGCATCCATGCAAAGAGGGCCTGCGTGGCCGCAAGGCGCACGCGCACACAGGTACACACGCATGCGCACGCATAGACAGGCACACATGCACATGCACCTGCATGGAGAGATGTACGGGCTTGCACCGACATGCGAGAACGCACACGCGCATAGCGCAGCCCTACCACTTGGCAGCAGCAAAGAGCTCGGCGCTCCGCCTGCCCCGCCCCTCTCGCAGAGGAGGGCAACAGCAATGGCGGCGGTGACGCTGTTGGGGTGAGTCAGTTGGATAACGGAGACAATAGTGAAAGACAGAAAGCGCAAGGCAAGAAAAGGAGAAGCACGAGGAGAAAAGGGGACACGCGCACGCGCCCTGTCCGATCGGGCGAGGCCAAGCGGTGGCGGTCGGCGAGGAAAACAAAGTGTGGGGCGTTTTGATGGTTTGCTTGGGCACCGCTCTAGGTATAGATAGATACATGCGTATTGTATATATACTCGTCACCATGCCGTCGCACTTATTAATTTCTGCTACGCGTGCTTCCTATGGAAAACAAATCGTTCGAGCATAGAAAAATTACTCTACAACGAACAAGTCGACACGTGTACGCATTCACGTACAGCTCACACGCGCCCCTGTCGCACCGCGGCGACATCGGGGCCGGCGAGGACGAGTCGCCTGCCGTTGCATCGGGCCATACTGCTAGCGGGCCCGCCACCTTGTCCTTCCTCGTCCATTCCTCGCACACGTGCTGCGCGATCGGCGCCACATGGGCCAGGGTGCACTGCGTGCCATGATTCCACAGGGCCACCTTCAGAGTCCTGCTCCAGGGTGGAGGCGGTGGTGCGGCGTGCAGGCCGCAGGAGCTGGTGTAGGTGCGTGCCGCATGAGCACAGGTAGGAGGTTGGCCAGCCGCAGGCCAGGGTCTTCTGAGACTCTGTCCTCCGCCTGCATGCCATGCACCGCCCTCTCGGTCTCTTCCAGCCGCGGTATGCCGCAGCACCGTGTGAGTACTCCCCCGCGCACGGGACTCTGGACGACTCGATGGTCTAATTAGACAGCCACAGCAACGAAACAAACGAAGCGAAGCGCGCAAGAGAGGCGAGGGCGCCGAGGGCCGCAGGGGGCGCACACGCAGACGCACTCGAGTCGAGCGCAAGCGGGGCGAACAGAGAAGCAGCGCTGCCTCTCCTCCGCTCCGCCTCCGCACCCACTCGCTCCGCTGCGTATTCCCCTGCGCCTCCGCACCACTACTCCCTTGCCAGAGTGCGCGCGCGTGCCTCTCCCGCTGCTCCTGCACACTACCCATGTATCCCCAGCGCCGCGGCGCCGTGGCTGCTCTCCGCCTCGTCGTCCCCTCGATCAGCCGCCCTCGCCCGCACACGCACACGCGCAGGGAGGGCGGGGAGGACGAGGAGCAGGGCAGCGGCACGGAGACACAGCGGGACAATGGCAGAGCGGCACGCACACGCACACGTCCATGCGACTCTTCTCTGCATAGGGAGAGAGACGAGAACGAGAGAACTCGAGAGAAGCATGCAAGCATCGAATCAAGCGAAAACACGAAACGAGAAACGGAAACACCGGCAGCATACGCGCATGGGTTCGCCTGCGCGCAGACGCCGTCCTCTCCCTGCCACGACGCGCCTCCCATCAGCCCGCCTCATTCCCACACCTCCCCGCCACCCCCCTTCCTGTGGCACCTCGCCCCCTCTCTCCCACTCCCCCTCCCCGCCCTTCGCCGCTCAGGTAGCGCGTGAGGCGTGCGCGAGGGGGGAGCGGCAGCAACGGGGGCCAAAGCGGGCGCGAGGGAGAGACACCAGAGAGACGCGCCATCGCGACTGCGGGGTGTTGAGGGGGGCGGTGCGGGGGCGGGTGGCCGATGCGGCGTGGCGTGGCGCCTCCCGTCCTCCGTGCGAGGGCGTCCGTTTCTCCACACCGCTGCCTTTGCCCTCCGTGCCCACCTCCGCCACCCGCCCCCCCCCTTCGCTCCCCCTCCCCGCCTCCATTTTCAGGCCTGCAGCGCACGCGTCGGCGTCCCGCGTCTTCCTTTGCTCCCTCGCCTCGCCAGCGGTGCGCCGGGAGAGCGTGAGTGCGGAGGGGGGCGACTCCGAGACGGCAGCGAGGGCGAGGGGCTCAGAGGGGCGACGGGGCATGGATGGGCCTGTCGGCGCCAGGCGCGCGTTGCCCGCTACACAGCGCAGGTCGCCCCGCAGGTGAGAAGGGGGAGAAGCACGCGAGGAGGCGAGGAGGCCGAAAAGCCCCCCGAGCAGACGCGCGTGGGAGGACGCACACACGCGAGAGACGGCAGCGAGAGAGGTGGGCCGGCGAGGGGCAGCGACGAGAGTCCGCGTCTTTGCTCCCCCTCCCCTCTCTCGCGCAGGCATCAGCTCCGCCGGCTCCTCCACCATGGCGTCTGTGCGGAGAAGCCGGCGGAGCCGAAGTAGCTTGCCCGCCACCTCCTTCACTTCACTTCCTCCTCTTCCTGCCGTAACGACTACTGCATCGGCACCGCTTCCGGCTTAGGCTCAGGCTCCTCCTCAAGCTCGGACTTTTTACCCATAGCAGACTCCCTCTGCTGGCACGGGAGCAGCAAGACGGCGATGTTGATGATATCCAGACACCAGGCCACCAAGAAGAGAGCGAAACCGGCACCATAGACGAAGAACCGCTTCATTATGGGGCAAGAGGTACCCTCATCCTTGTAGTAGGTCACCACCATGGACACCCACACGATGCACAGGGTGACGATGCCAGCAATGTTGAGCGCCAGGCAGACCCAGCGCAGCAAGAGGTGGAAGCACAGCATAAGGACGCCCAGGACGAACGCCGCGCCGTACACGAGGATGGAGATGACAGCGAATGCCTCTGCAGCGCGGAAGCGGTCGCGGCGGCCCACGCAGCGTTTCCACAACTTGTCCGACGTGACGATGTAGGAGTTGTTATAACAGTTCCCTTTCACACCCCATAAGGACACGCAGAGTTGGGGTTGTCCAGGCTTATGGGTCGTGCTCCGAAACATTTCCAGCGGCGTACCCACCAGCACGAAAAAGAACGCCATGAACTGGAGGATGACGTAGATGACAATGCCGATGTTGCGCGCCATTTTTGCGAATCCACAACGCCGACAGCTGACAAGGGCAACGCGGAGGTGCACGGGAGAAAGAACGGCAGCGCGGTCGAGACTGCGCGACAGAGCCGACGAGGAGCGAGGCGAGAGCGGAAGTGAGTCGGGGCTTGGCAAGGGGATGTCTGTTGCCGTTGTTGGTGCACGTGCACGCACACGGTGCCGTTCATGTGTGCGTGTGTGTGTGTGGTGAGAGGGGGACGGGTGTGGGGCGTGGGGTGTGGGCAGGAGTGAAAGCGGGGGAGGAGAGAGAAGAGAGAGAGAAATGCGGGGAGGGTGGCGAGGACACAAGGGAGCAACCACAGAGCTGAGTTGCTTCAGGCGATGCGGACGCAGCAGCACCACCCGTGCCGCCCACAGCGCGCAGACGGCTGCCGGCGATGCCTCTCAGCGCTGCGTCTCGCCAGTATAGCAGAAGGAATGCCTTTGTGTGCGCATGTGCGCTCCTGGCTCCCGTGTGCCGGTGCCCGCGTTCACGTCTGGGTTGCCCCCCTCCATCGCCGTGCTTCTCCAAGGGGCATCCGTGAGGCGGGCGCGAGGGTGCAGCAGACAGAGGAGAGAGGGGCAGATCAAGAGGCACCCATGCAAAGAGGGCCTGCGTGGCCGCAAGGCGCACGCGCACACAGGTACACACGCATGCGCACGCATAGACACGCACACATGCACATGCATGGAGAGATGTACGGGCTTGCACCGACATGCGAGAACGCACACGCGCATAGCGCAGCCCTACCACTTGGCAGCAGCAAAGAGCTCGGCGCTCCGCCTGCCCCGCCCCTCTCGCAGAGGAGGGCAACAGCAATGGCGGCGGTGACGCTGTTGGGGTGAGTCAGTTGGATAACGGAGACAATAGTGAAAGACAGAAAGCGCAAGGCAAGAAAAGGAGAAGCACGAGGAGAAAAGGGGACACGCGCACGCGCCCTGTCCGCTCGGGCGAGGCCAAGCGGTGGCGGTCGGCGAGGAAAACAAAGTGTGGGGCGTTTTGATGGTTTGCTTGGGCACCGCTCTAGGTATAGATAGATACATGCGTATTGTATATATACTCGTCACCATGCCGTCGCACTTATTAATTTCTGCTACGCGTGCTTCCTATGGAAAACAAATCGTTCGAGCATAGAAAAATTACTCTACAACGAACAAGTCGACACGTGTACGCATTCACGTACAGCTCACACGCGCCCCTGTCGCACCGCGGCGACATCGGGGCCGGCGAGGACGAGTCGCCTGCCGTTGCATCGGGCCATACTGCTAGCGGGCCCGCCACCTTGTCCTTCCTCGTCCATTCCTCGCACACGTGCTGCGCGATCGGCGCCACATTGGCCAGGGTGCACTGCGTGCCATGATTCCACAGGGCCACCTTCAGAGTCCTGCTCCAGGGCGGAGGCGGTGGTGCGGCGTGCAGGCCGCAGGGGCTGGTGTAGGTGCGTGCCGCATGAGCACAGGTAGGAGGTTGGCCAGCCGCAGGCCAAGGTCTTCTGAGACTCTGTCCTCCGCCTGCATGCCATGCACCGCCCTCTCGGTCTCTTCCAGCCGCGGTATGCCGCAGCACCGTGTGAGTACTCCCCCGCGCACGGGACTCTGGACGACTCGATGGTCTAATTAGACAGCCACAGCAACGAAACAAACGAAGCGAAGCGCGCAAGAGAGGCGAGGGCGCCGAGGGCCGCAGGGGGCGCACACGCAGACGCACTCGAGTCGAGCGCAAGCGGGGCGAACAGAGAAGCAGCGCTGCCTCTCCTCCGCTCCGCCTCCGCACCCACTCGCTCCGCTGCGTATTCCCCTGCGCCTCCGCACCACTACTCCCTTGCCAGAGTGCGCGCGCGTGCCTCTCCCGCTGCTCCTGCACACTACCCATGTATCCCCAGCGCCGCGGCGCCGTGGCTGCTCTCCGCCTCGTCGTCCCCTCGATCAGCCGCCCTCGCCCGCACACGCACACGCGCAGGGAGGGCGGGGAGGACGAGGAGCAGGGCAGCGGCACGGAGACACAGCGGGACAATGGCAGAGCGGCACGCACACGCACACGTCCATGCGACTCTTCTCTGCATAGGGAGAGAGACGAGAACGAGAGAACTCGAGAGAAGCATGCAAGCATCGAATCAAGCGAAAACACGAAACGAGAAACGAAAACACCGGCAGCATACGCGCGTGGGTGGGCCTGCGCGCAGACGCCGTCCTCTCCCTGCCACGACGCGCCTGCCCATCAGCCCGCCTCATTCCCACACCTCCCCGCCACCCCCCTTCCTGTGGCACCTCGCCCCCTCTCTCCCACTCCCCCTCCCCGCCCTTCGCCGCTCAGGTAGCGCGTGAGGCGTGCGCGAGGGGGGAGCGGCAGCAACGGGGGCCAAAGCGGGCGCGAGGGAGAGACACCAGAGAGACGCGCCATCGCGACTGCGGGGTGTTGAGGGGGGCGGTGCGGGGGCGGGTGGCCGATGCGGCGTGGCGTGGCGCCTCCCGTCCTCCGTGCGAGGGCGTCCGTTTCTCCACACCGCTGCCTTTGCCCTCCGTGCCCACCTCCGCCACCCGCCCCCCTCCTTCGCTCCCCCTCCCCGCCTCCATTTCCAGGCCTGCAGCGCACGCGTCGGCGTCCCGCGTCTTCCTTTGCTCCCTCGCCTCGCCAGCGGTGCGCCGGGAGAGCGTGAGTGCGGAGGGGGGCGACTCCGAGACGGCAGCGAGGGCGAGGGGCTCAGAGGGGCGACGGGGCATGGATGGGCCTGTCGGCGCCAGGCGCGCGTTGCCCGCTACACAGCGCAGGTCGCCCTGCAGGTGAGAAGGGGGAGAAGCACGCGAGGAGGCGAGGAGGCCGAAAAGCCCCCCGAGCAGACGCGCGTGGGAGGACGCACACACGCGAGAGACGGCAGCGAGAGAGGTGGGCCGGCGAGGGGCAGCGACGAGAGTCCGCGTCTTTGCTCCCCCTCCCCTCTCTCGCGCAGGCATCAGCTCCGCCGGCTCCTCCACCATGGCGTCTGTGCGGAGAAGCCGGCGGAGCCGAAGTAGCTTGCCCGCCACCTCCACTTCACTTCCTCCTCTTCCTGCCGTAACGACTACTGCATCGGCACCGCTTCCGGCTTAGGCTCAGGCTCCTCCTCAAGCTCGGACTTTTTACCCATAGCAGACTCCCTCTGCTGGCACGGGAGCAGCAAGACGGCGATGTTGATGATATCCAGACACCAGGCCACCAAGAAGAGAGCGAAACCGGCACCATAGACGAAGAACCGCTTCATTATGGGGCAAGAGGTACCCTCATCCTTGTAGTAGGTCACCACCATGGACACCCACACGATGCACAGGGTGACGATGCCAGCAATGTTGAGCGCCAGGCAGACCCAGCGCAGCAAGAGGTGGAAGCACAGCATAAGGACGCCCAGGACGAACGCCGCGCCGTACACGAGGATGGAGATGACAGCGAATGCCTCTGCAGCGCGGAAGCGGTCGCGGCGGCCCACGCAGCGTTTCCACAACTTGTCCGACGTGACGATGTAGGAGTTGTTATAACAGTTCCCTTTCACACCCCATAAGGACACGCAGAGTTGGGGTTGTCCAGGCTTATGGGTCGTGCTCCGAAACATTTCCAGCGGCGTACCCACCAGCACGAAAAAGAACGCCATGAACTGGAGGATGACGTAGATGACAATGCCGATGTTGCGCGCCATTTTTGCGAATCCACAACGCCGACAGCTGACAAGGGCAACGCGGAGGTGCACGGGAGAAAGAACGGCAGCGCGGTCGAGACTGCGCGACAGAGCCGACGAGGAGCGAGGCGAGAGCGGAAGTGAGTCGGGGCTTGGCAAGGGGATGTCTGTTGCCGTTGTTGGTGCACGTGCACGCACACGGTGCCGTTGGTGTGTGCGTGTGTGTGTGTGGTGAGAGGGGGACGGGTGTGGGGCGTGGGGTGTGGGCAGGAGTGAAAGCGGGGGAGGAGAGAGAAGAGAGAGAGAAATGCGGGGAGGGTGGCGAGGACACAAGGGAGCAACCACAGAGCTGAGTTGCTTCAGGCGATGCGGACGCAGCAGCACCACCCGTGCCGCCCACAGCGCGCAGACGGCTGCCGGCAATACCTCTCAGCGCTGCGTCTCGCCAGTGTAGCAGAAGGAATGCCTTTGTGTGCGCATGTGCGCTCCTGGCTCCCGTGTGCCGGTGCCCGCGTTCACGTCTGGGTTGCCCCCCTCCATCACCGTGCTTCTCCGAGGGGCACCCGTGAGGCGGGCGCGAGGGTGCAGCAGACAGAGGAGAGAGGGGCAGATCAAGAGGCATCCATGCAAAGAGGGCCTGCGTGGCCGCAAGGCGCACGCGCACACAGGTACACACGCATGCGCACGCATAGACACGCACACATGCACATGCATGGAGAGATGTACGGGCTTGCACCGACATGCGAGAACGCACACGCGCATAGCGCAGCCCTGCCACTTGGCAGCAGCAAAGAGCTCGGCGCTCCGCCTGCCCCGCCCCTCTCGCAGAGGAGGGCAACAGCAATGGCGGCGGTGGCGCTGTTGGGGTGAGTCAGTTGGATAACGGAGACAATAGTGAAAGACAGAAAGCGCAAGGCAAGAAAAGGAGAAGCACGAGGAGAAAAGGGGACACGCGCACGCGCCCTGTCCGCTCGGGCGAGGCCAAGCGGTGGCGGTCGGCGAGGAAAACAAAGTGTGGGGCGTTTTGATGGTTTGCTTGGGCACCGCTCTAGGTATAGATAGATACATGCGTATTGTATATATACTCGTCACCATGCCGTCGCACTTATTAATTTCTGCTACGCGTGCTTCCTATGGAAAACAAATCGTTCGAGCATAGAAAAATTACTCTACAACGAACAAGTCGACACGTGTACGCATTCACGTACAGCTCACACGCGCCCCTGTCGCACCGCGGCGACATCGGGGCCGGCGAGGACGAGTCGCCTGCCGTTGCATCGGGCCATACTGCTAGCGGGCCCGCCACCTTGTCCTTCCTCGTCCATTCCTCGCACACGTGCTGCGCGATCGGCGCCACATTGGCCAGGGTGCACTGCGTGCCATGATTCCACAGGGCCACCTTCAGAGTCCTGCTCCAGGGTGGAGACGGTGGTGCGGCGTGCAGGCCGCAGGAGCTGGTGTAGGTGCGTGCCGCATGAGCACAGGTAGGAGGTTGGCCAGCCGCAGGCCAGGGTCTTCTGAGACTCTGTCCTCCGCCTGCATGCCATGCACCGCCCTCTCGGTCTCTTCAAGCCGCGGTATGCCGCAGCACCGTGTGAGTACTCCCCCGCGCACGGGACTCTGGACGACTCGATGGTCTAACTAGACAGCCACAGCAACGAAACAAACGAAGCGAAGCGCGCAAGAGAGGCGAGGGCGCCGAGGGCCGCAGGGGGCGCACACGCAGACGCACTCGAGTCGAGCGCAAGCGGGGCGAACAGAGAAGCAGCGCTGCCTCTCCTCCGCTCCGCCTCCGTACCCACTCGCTCCGCTGCGTATTCCCCTGCGCCTCCGCACCACTACTCCCTTGCCAGAGTGCGCGCGCGTGCCTCTCCCGCTGCTCCTGCACACTACCCATGTATCCCCAGCGCCGCGGCGCCGTGGCTGCTCTCCGCCTCGTCGTCCCCTCGATCAGCCGCCCTCGCCCGCACACGCACACGCGCAGGGAGGGCGGGGAGGACGAGGAGCAGGGCAGCGGCACGGAGACACAGCGGGACAATGGCAGAGCGGCACGCACACGCACACGTCCATGCGACTCTTCTCTGCATAGGGAGAGAGACGAGAACGAGAGAACTCGAGAGAAGCATGCAAGCATCGAATCAAGCGAAAACACGAAACGAGAAACGAAAACACCGGCAGCATACGCGCGTGGGTGGGCCTGCGCGCAGACGCCGTCCTCTCCCTGCCACGACGCGCCTGCCCATCAGCCCGCCTCATTCCCACACCTCCCCGCCACCCCCTTCCTGTGGCACCTCGCCCCCTCTCTCCCACTCCCCCTCCCCGCCCTTCGCCGCTCAGGTAGCGCGTGAGGCGTGCGCGAGGGGGGAGCGGCAGCAACGGGGGCCAAAGCGGGCGCGAGGGAGAGACACCAGAGAGACGCGCCATCGCGACTGCGGGGTGTTGAGGGGGGCGGTGCGGGGGCGGGTGGCCGATGCGGCGTGGCGTGGCGCCTCCCGTCCTCCGTGCGAGGGCGTCCGTTTCTCCACACCGCTGCCTTTGCCCTCCGTGCCCACCTCCGCCACCCGCCCCTCCTTCGCTCCCCCTCCCGCCTCCATTTCCAGGCCTGCAGCGCACGCGTCGGCGTCCCGCGTCTTCCTTTGCTCCCTCGCCTCGCCAGCGGTGCGCCGGGAGAGCGTGAGTGCGGAGGGGGGCGACTCCGAGACGGCAGCGAGGGCGAGGGGCTCAGAGGGGCGACGGGGCATGGATGGGCCTGTCGGCGCCAGGCGCGCGTTGCCCGCTACACAGCGCAGGTCGCCCTGCAGGTGAGAAGGGGGAGGAGCACGCGAGGAGGCGAGGAGGCCGAAAAGCCCCCCGAGCAGACGCGCGTGGGAGGACGCACACACGCGAGAGACGGCAGCGAGAGAGGTGGGCCGGCGAGGGGCAGCGACGAGAGTCCGCATCTTTGCTCCCCCTCCCCTCTCTCGCGCAGGCATCAGCTCCGCCGGCTCCTCCACCATGGCGTCTGTGCGGAGAAGCCGGCGGAGCCGAAGTAGCTTGCCCGCCACCTCCTTCACTTCACTTCCTCCTCTTCCTGCCGTAACGACTACTGCATCGGCACCGCTTCCGGCTTAGGCTCAGGCTCCTCCTCAAGCTCGGACTTTTTACCCATAGCAGACTCCCTCTGCTGGCACAGGAGCAGCAAGACGGCGATGTTGATGATATCCAGACACCAGGCCACCAAGAAGAGAGCGAAACCGGCACCATAGACGAAGAACCGCTTCATTATGGGGCAAGAGGTACCCTCATCCTTGTAGTAGGTCACCACCATGGACACCCACACGATGCACAGGGTGACGATGCCAGCAATGTTGAGCGCCAGGCAGACCCAGCGCAGCAAGAGGTGGAAGCACAGCATAAGGACGCCCAGGACGAACGCCGCGCCGTACACGAGGATGGAGATGACAGCGAATGCCTCTGCAGCGCGGAAGCGGTCGCGGCGGCCCACGCAGCGTTTCCACAACTTGTCCGACGTGACGATGTAGGAGTTGTTATAACAGTTCCCTTTCACACCCCATAAGGACACGCAGAGTTGGGGTTGTCCAGGCTTATGGGTCGTGCTCCGAAACATTTCCAGCGGCGTACCCACCAGCACGAAAAAGAACGCCATGAACTGGAGGATGACGTAGATGACAATGCCGATGTTGCGCGCCATTTTTGCGAATCCACAACGCCGACAGCTGACAAGGGCAACGCGGAGGTGCACGGGAGAAAGAACGGCAGCGCGGTCGAGACTGCGCGACAGAGCCGACGAGGAGCGAGGCGAGAGCGGAAGTGAGTCGGGGCTTGGCAAGGGGATGTCTGTTGCCGTTGTTGGTGCACGTGCACGCACACGGTGCCGTTGATGTGTGCGTGTGTGTGTGTGGTGAGAGGGGGACGGGTGTGGGGCGTGGGGTGTGGGCAGGAGTGAAAGCGGGGGAGGAGAGAGAAGAGAGAGAGAAATGCGGGGAGGGTGGCGAGGACACAAGGGAGCAACCACAGAGCTGAGTTGCTTCAGGCGATGCGGACGCAGCAGCACCACCCGTGCCGCCCACAGCGCGCAGACGGCTGCCGGCGATGCCTCTCAGCGCTGCGTCTCGCCAGTATAGCAGAAGGAATGCCTTTGTGTGCGCATGTGCGCTCCTGGCTCCCGTGTGCCGGTGCCCGCGCTCACGTCTGGGTTGCCCCCCTCCATCACCGTGCTTCTCCGAGGGGCACCCGTGAGGCGGGCGCGAGGGTGCAGCAGACAGAGGAGAGAGGGGCACATCAAGAGGCATCCATGCAAAGAGGGCCTGCGTGGCCGCAAGGCGCACGCGCGCATTCACACATAGTCACGCACACGGGCATACACGTGTGTGCACGCCTAGCCATGCACACATGCACATGCATGCATGCAGAGATGCGCGGGCACACGCCGACACGCGAGAGCGCAGCCCTACCGTTCGGCAGCACCACAGAGCTCGGCGCTCCCCCTGCTCCTCCCCTCTCGCCGAGGAGGGGGCGGCAATGGCGGCGGTGACGCTGTTGGGGTGAGTCAGTCGAGGAACGGAGACAATAATGAAAGACAGAAAGCGCAAGAAAAGAAAAGGAGAAGCGCGAGGAGAGGAGGGGGCACGCGCACGCGCCCTGTCCGCTCGGGCGAGGCCAAGGGGCGGCGGTCGGCGGGGAAAACAAAGTGTGGGGTATTTCGAGGGTTTGTTGGTGCACACCTACACAGATACAGATATACATACATATATACATATACATATACATATACATATACATATATATATACATACATACATATATATATATATATGTGTATATAATACACGTGTCGTTTTGCGGCTGCCTCTTCCCTCGCGTGCCTGCCAGGGAACATATAAAGCACTTCCCTATCAACGGCTCACTCCACCAACAGCGCGTCGACACGTGTGCGCACACAGCCACAGCCCACCGACCCGCCTGTCGCACCGCGGCCGCATCCGGGTCGTCCACGACGAGCCGCTCTGCCGTCGCGTCGGGTCATGCGTCTAGCGGGCTCGCATTGCCCTTCCGCGTATCACCCTCGCACACGTGCTGCGCGACCGGCGCCGCACGGACCCGGGTGCACTGCATGCCTTGATCCCAGCGGGCCGCGTGCAGGCCAGGGCCCTCTCAGACCCTGTCCTCCGCCTGCACGCCATGCACCGCCCTCCCTCGGTCTCTTCAAGCCGCCGCATGCCGTAATATGGTGTGGATGATCTCCACACAGGACTCTGGACGACTCGATGGTCTAACTAGACAGCCACAGCAACGAAACAAACGAAGCGAAGCGCGCAAGAGAGGCGAGGGGGCCGAGGGCCGCAGGGGGCGCACACGCAGACGCACTCGAGTCGAGCGCAAGCGGGGCGAACAGAGAAGCAGCGCTGCCTCTCCTCCGCTCCGCCTCCGCACCCACTCGCTCCGCTGCGTATTCCCCTGCGCCTCCGCACCACTACTCCCTTGCCAGAGTGCGCGCGCGTGCCTCTCCCGCTGCTCCTGCACACTATCCATGTATCCCCAGCGCCGCGGCGCCGTGGCTGCTCTCCGCCTCGTCGTCCCCTCGATCAGCCGCCCTCGCCCGCACACGCACACGCGCAGGGAGGGCGGGGAGGACGAGGAGCAGGGCAGCGGCGCGGAGACACAGCGGGACAATGGCAGAGCGGCACGCACACGCACACGCACACGTCCATGCGACTCTTCTCTGTATAGGGAGAGAGGCGAGAACGAGAGAACTCGAGAGAAACATGCAAGCATCGAATCAAGCGAAAACACGAAACGAGAAACGAAAACACCGGCAGCATACGCGCGTGGGTGGGCCTGCGCACAGACGCCGTCCTCTCCCTGCCACGACGCGCCTGCCCATCAGCCCGCCTCATTCCCACACCTCCCCGCCACCCCCCTTCCTGTGGCACCTCGCCCCCTCTCTCCCACTCCCCCTCCCCGCCCTTCGCCGCTCAGGTAGCGCGTGAGGCGTGCGCGAGGGGGAGCGGCAGCAACGGGGGCCAAAGCGGGCGCGAGGGAGAGACACCAGAGAGACGCGCCATCGCGACTGCGGGGTGTTGAGGGGGGCGGTGCGGGGGCGGGTGGCCGATGCGGCGTGGCGTGGCGCCTCCCGTCCTCCGTGCGAGGGCGTCCGTTTCTCCACACCGCTGCCTTTGCCCTCCGTGCCCACCTCCGCCACCCGCCCCCCTCCTTCGCTCCCCCTCCCGCCTCCATTTCCAGGCCTGCAGCGCACGCGTCGGCGTCCCGCGTCTTCCTTTGCTCCCTCGCCTCGCCAGCGGTGCGCCGGGAGAGCGTGAGTGCGGAGGGGGGCGACTCCGAGACGGCAGCGAGGGCGAGGGGCTCAGAGGGGCGACGGGGCATGGATGGGCCTGTCGGCGCCAGGCGCGCGTTGCCCGCTACACAGCGCAGGTCGCCCTGCAGGTGAGAAGGGGGAGGAGCACGCGAGGAGGCGAGGAGGCCGAAAAGCCCCCCGAGCAGACGCGCGTGGGAGGACGCACACACGCGAGAGACGGCAGCGAGAGAGGTGGGCCGGCGAGGGGCAGCGACGAGAGTCCGCATCTTTGCTCCCCCTCCCCTCTCTCGCGCAGGCATCAGCTCCGCCGGCTCCTCCACCATGGCGTCTGTGCGGAGAAGCCGGCGGAGCCGAAGTAGCTTGCCCGCCACCTCCTTCACTTCACTTCCTCCTCTTCCTGCCGTAACGACTACTGCATCGGCACCGCTTCCGGCTTAGGCTCAGGCTCCTCCTCAAGCTCGGACTTTTTACCCATAGCAGACTCCCTCTGCTGGCACGGGAGCAGCAAGACGGCGATGTTGATGATATCCAGACACCAGGCCACCAAGAAGAGAGCGAAACCGGCACCATAGACGAAGAACCGCTTCATTATGGGGCAAGAGGTACCCTCATCCTTGTAGTAGGTCACCACCATGGACACCCACACGATGCACAGGGTGACGATGCCAGCAATGTTGAGCGCCAGGCAGACCCAGCGCAGCAAGAGGTGGAAGCACAGCATAAGGACGCCCAGGACGAACGCCGCGCCGTACACGAGGATGGAGATGACAGCGAATGCCTCTGCAGCGCGGAAGCGGTCGCGGCGGCCCACGCAGCGTTTCCACAACTTGTCCGACGTGACGATGTAGGAGTTGTTATAACAGTTCCCTTTCACACCCCATAAGGACACGCAGAGTTGGGGTTGTCCAGGCTTATGGGTCGTGCTCCGAAACATTTCCAGCGGCGTACCCACCAGCACGAAAAAGAACGCCATGAACTGGAGGATGACGTAGATGACAATGCCGATGTTGCGCGCCATTTTTGCGAATCCACAACGCCGACAGCTGACAAGGGCAACGCGGAGGTGCACGGGAGAAAGAACGGCAGCGCGGTCGAGACTGCGCGACAGAGCCGACGAGGAGCGAGGCGAGAGCGGAAGTGAGTCGGGGCTTGGCAAGGGGATGTCTGTTGCCGTTGTTGGTGCACGTGCACGCACACGGTGCCGTTGATGTGTGCGTGTGTGTGTGTGGTGAGAGGGGGACGGGTGTGGGGCGTGGGGTGTGGGCAGGAGTGAAAGCGGGGGAGGAGAGAGAAGAGAGAGAGAAATGCGGGGAGGGTGGCGAGGACACAAGGGAGCAACCACAGAGCTGAGTTGCTTCAGGCGATGCGGACGCAGCAGCACCACCCGTGCCGCCCACAGCGCGCAGACGGCTGCCGGCAATGCCTCTCAGCGCTGCGTCTCGCCAGTGTAGCAGAAGGAATGCCTTTGTGTGCGCATGTGCGCTCCTGGCTCCCGTGTGCCGGTGCCCGCGTTCACGTCTGGGTTGCCCCCCTCCATCACCGTGCTTCTCCGAGGGGCACCCGTGAGGCGGGCGCGAGGGTGCAGCAGACAGAGGAGAGAGGGGCAGATCAAGAGGCACCCATGCAAAGAGGGCCTGCGTGGCCGCAAGGCGCACGCGCGCATTCACACATAGTCACGCACACGGGCATACACGTGTGTGCACGCCTAGCCATGCACACATGCACATGCATGCATGCAGAGATGCGCGGGCACACGCCGACACGCGAGAGCGCAGCCCTACCGTTCGGCAGCACCACAGAGCTCGGCGCTCCCCCTGCTCCTCCCCTCTCGCCGAGGAGGGGGCGGCAATGGCGGCGGTGACGCTGTTGGGGTGAGTCAGTCGAGGAACGGAGACAATAATGAAAGACAGAAAGCGCAAGAAAAGAAAAGGAGAAGCGCGAGGAGAGGAGGGGGCACGCGCACGCGCCCTGTCCGCTCGGGCGAGGCCAAGGGGCGGCGGTCGGCGGGGAAAACAAAGTGTGGGGTATTTCGAGGGTTTGTTGGTGCACACCTACACAGATACACATATACATACATATACATATATACATATACATATATATATACATACATACATATATATACATACATATATACATATACATATACATATATAAATGTGTATATAATACACGTGTCGTTTTGTGGCTGCCTCTTCCCTCGCGTGCCTGCCAGGGAACATATAAAGCACTTCCCTATCAACGGCTCACTCCACCAACAGCGCGTCGACACGTGTGCGCACACAGCCACAGCCCACCGACCCGCCTGTCGCAGCGCGGCCGCATCCGGGTCGTCCACGACGAGCCGCTCTGCCGTCGCGTCGGGTCATGCGTCTAGCGGGCTCGCATTGCCCTTCCGCGTATCACCCTCGCACACGTGCTGCGCGACCGGCGCCGCACGGACCCGGGT
This sequence comes from Leishmania aethiopica, assembly GCA_003992445.1. NCBI lineage: Eukaryota > Euglenozoa > Kinetoplastea > Trypanosomatida > Trypanosomatidae > Leishmania > Leishmania aethiopica. The sequence continues at coordinate 250,940 of RZOE01000073.1, read as the reverse complement.
GCACTGCATGCCTTGATCCCAGCGGGCCGCGTGCAGGCCAGGGCCCTCTCAGACCCTGTCCTCCGCCTGCACGCCATGCACCGCCCTCCCTCGGTCTCTTCAAGCCGCCGCATGCCGTAATATGGTGTGGATGATCTCCACACGGGACTCTGGACGACTCGATGGTCTAACTAGACAGCCACAGCAACGAAACAAACGAAGCGAAGCGCGCAAGAGAGGCGAGGGGGCCGAGGGCCGCAGGGGGCGCACACGCAGACGCACTCGAGTCGAGCGCAAGCGGGGCGAACAGAGAAGCAGCGCTGCCTCTCCTCCGCTCCGCCTCCGTACCCACTCGCTCCGCTGCGTATTCCCCTGCGCCTCCGCACCACTACTCCCTTGCCAGAGTGCGCGCGCGTGCCTCTCCCGCTGCTCCTGCACACTATCCATGTATCCCCAGCGCCGCGGTGCCGTGGCTGCTCTCCGCCTCGTCGTCCCCTCGATCAGCCGCCCTCGCCCGCACACGCACACGCGCAGGGAGGGCGGGGAGGACGAGGAGCAGGGCAGCGGCACGGAGACACAGCGGGACAATGGCAGAGCGGCACGCACACGCACACGTCCATGCGACTCTTCTCTGTATAGGGAGAGAGGCGAGAACGAGAGAACTCGAGAGAAACATGCAAGCATCGAATCAAGCGAAAACACGAAACGAGAAACGAAAACACCGGCAGCATACGCGCGTGGGTGGGCCTGCGCGCAGACGCCGTCCTCTCCCTGCCACGACGCGCCTGCCCATCAGCCCGCCTCATTCCCACACCTCCCCGCCACCCCCCTTCCTGTGGCACCTCGCCCCCTCTCTCCCACTCCCCCTCCCCGCCCTTCGCCGCTCAGGTAGCGCGTGAGGCGTGCGCGAGGGGGGAGCGGCAGCAACGGGGGCCAAAGCGGGCGCGAGGGAGAGACACCAGAGAGACGCGCCATCGCGACTGCGGGGTGTTGAGGGGGGCGGTGCGGGGGCGGGTGGCCGATGCGGCGTGGCGTGGCGCCTCCCGTCCTCCGTGCGAGGGCGTCCGTTTCTCCACACCGCTGCCTTTGCCCTCCGTGCCCACCTCCGCCACCCGCCCCTCCTTCGCTCCCCCTCCCGCCTCCATTTCCAGGCCTGCAGCGCACGCGTCGGCGTCCCGCGTCTTCCTTTGCTCCCTCGCCTCGCCAGCGGTGCGCCGGGAGAGCGTGAGTGCGGAGGGGGGCGACTCCGAGACGGCAGCGAGGGCGAGGGGCTCAGAGGGGCGACGGGGCATGGATGGGCCTGTCGGCGCCAGGCGCGCGTTGCCCGCTACACAGCGCAGGTCGCCCTGCAGGTGAGAAGGGGGAGGAGCACGCGAGGAGGCGAGGAGGCCGAAAAGCCCCCCGAGCAGACGCGCGTGGGAGGACGCACACACGCGAGAGACGGCAGCGAGAGAGGTGGGCCGGCGAGGGGCAGCGACGAGAGTCCGCATCTTTGCTCCCCCTCCCCTCTCTCGCGCAGGCATCAGCTCCGCCGGCTCCTCCACCATGGCGTCTGTGCGGAGAAGCCGGCGGAGCCGAAGTAGCTTGCCCGCCACCTCCTTCACTTCACTTCCTCCTCTTCCTGCCGTAACGACTACTGCATCGGCACCGCTTCCGGCTTAGGCTCAGGCTCCTCCTCAAGCTCGGACTTTTTACCCATAGCAGACTCCCTCTGCTGGCACGGGAGCAGCAAGACGGCGATGTTGATGATATCCAGACACCAGGCCACCAAGAAGAGAGCGAAGCCACTGCCATACATGAGCAGACTGTTAAGGTTCGGGCAAGAGTCACCCTCATCCTTGTAGTAGGTCGCCACCATGGACGCCCAGACGATGCACAGGGTGACGATGCCAGCAATGTTGAGCGCCAGGCAGACCCAGCGCAGCAAGAGGTGGAAGCACAGCATAAGGATGCCCAGGACGAACGCCGCGCCGTACACGAGGATGGAGATGACAGCGAATGCCTCTGCAGCGCGGAAGCGGTCGCGGCGGCCAGAGCAGTCTTTCCACAACTTGTCCGACGTGAGGAAGTAGGAGCTGTTATAACAGCCCATTTTCAAACCCCATAAGGACACGCAGTAGTGGGGTTGTCCAGGCTCTGGGATCGTGCCCTGAAACATGTCGATCGGCGTACCCACCAGCACGAAAAAGAACGCCATGAACTGGAGGATGACGTAGATGACAATGCCGATGTTGCGCGCCATTTTTGCGAATCCACAACGCCGACAGCTGACAAGGGCAACGCGGAGGTGCACGGGAGAAAGAACGGCAGCGCGGTCGAGACTGCGCGACAGAGCCGACGAGGAGCGAGGCGAGAGCGGAAGTGAGTCGGGGCTTGGCAAGGGGATGTCTGTTGCCGTTGTTGGTGCGCGTGCACGCACACGGTGCCGTTGATGTGTGCGTGTGTGTGTGTGGTGAGAGGGGGACGGGTGTGGGGCGTGGGGTGTGGGCAGGAGTGAAAGCGGGGGAGGAGAGAGGGAGGGACAGAGAAAGAAATGCGGGGGAGAGTGGCGAGGACACGGGGACGTGGCGCTGCGAGGCGCGCACGGGGGGGGGGGCACATGGGCCACTTCCCGGCATGCACGCAAGGCACACACATACGGTGAGGCGGCCGGCGGACGCGACACGCGCCGCAACGGCAGCGAGGGCGAGACGGAAGCACCGCTGAAGGCGTCCAAGCGGAGAGGACGGAGGGCACTACCTGCCACCCTCCTGGCAAGCCTTGCGCCGCCTCTGCTGTGCTGCGCAGGCATCTCGCGCCGCACACAGCCCGCACACAACCAGCGCACACCTCTGCCCTCGGCCTTGCGCCACCTCCTTCGTGTGGCTGCGGCAGCCAAGCAACCGCGCCGCGCACAGCGAGGTCGACGTTCGGGGGAGCGAGAGTGCAGAGAGCCGCTGCTTCTCGGCGCCGCTCTCCCCCTTCCGCGTTGCCGTAGGTGCACCTGTGTGAGGCCTTTCGAGCGGCGTGCGCAGAGGAGGGGGGCGAGGGGCCGCTGTGTACGTGTGTTCAGGAGGGTAGCAGCACCGCCCACTCAGCACAGCCGCCGCCGCTCGCATATCCCCCCACCAAAAAGTCCACAGAAGGCGCATCGACGACGGCAGCGCGAGAGGACACAGTGGCTCTCACGCGCGGCACACCACCGCCGACACCACCTGCGCCGCGCCGTCACCGCCCACCACGTCCAGTGCAGGCGGCAGGGATAGAGACACCGCCGACACGCACGCAACGCAAGCGCACAGAGACTGCACCGCAGCAGCTCTGCGCCACGAAACGGAAACGAAACGAAGAGCAGCAGGTATCGGCCGCAGCGGCCGCGTGTGTGCGTGGCTCGCCGAGGGGGGCGGCGGCGCGGGTCGGAGCACGTGAGGGCGCCGCTCCATCGCTGCCCGCACCCTCACCTCACCGCGCGTCCACCGCCACCGGCACCGGGAGGCCGCGTGGAAATGCGTGCTGCCGAACGGCCGCACTGCACAACGCCCTCCAGCGCCACAGCGCCCTTGCGCACACCCCGCAAACGGCTGCCCCCGCGCCACACCGCGCTCAGACGCCGCAGAGAGCTCCCCTTCGCCATTGCCCCACGGCAGCGCGTAGGCAGTGCTGCCCGTCATCCACACGCCCGACGGCACCGCTGCTGCGGCGGTGGCGGCATCGTCCTCGAAGCGGACCCTCACCATGGTGTGCCGGCATCCAGCGTCAGCGGCGCGCGGCGGCGCCACGACGGATCACACCGGCGCCGCCGCCCTTGCCAGCCCAGAGCATCCCCACCCTGCCCGCCGGCCCCGGCATCCGGGCGACGAGGCGCCCGTGCGCGTCGGGGCTGTCCCCGAAAACGCTCGGCGGGCGCGTGCGGCGCACACGAGCCACCAGGCACCCCGGGCCGTCTCCCGCCGCTCCTCCGTAGACGACGGCGGGTGGACCGTCCCGCAGGCACAGTCACCGCGCTATCCGGGGCGCGACAACGCAAAACGCGCGCCGCCGCCACCAGCGCTCCAGGCGGGCAGGCAATCACAAAACGAAGAGACTCTACAGCACTCGGACGCATGCCGCACCACCCGTGCCGCCCACAGCGCGCAGACGGCTGCCGGCGATGCCTCTCAGCGCTGCGTCTCGCCAGTGTAGCAGAAGGAATGCCTTTGTGTGCGCATGTGCGCTCCTGGCTCCCGTGTGCCGGTGCCCGCGTTCACGTCTAAGTTGCTCCCCTCCATCGCCGTGCTTCTCCGAGGGGCACCCGTGAGGCGGGCGCGAGGGTGCAGCAGACAGAGGAGAGAGGGGCAGATCAAGAGGCATCCATGCAAAGAGGGCCTGCGTGGCCGCAAGGCGCACGCGCACACAGGTACACACGCATGCGCACGCATAGACACGCACACATGCACATGCATGGAGAGATGTACGGGCTTGCACCGACATGCGAGAACGCACACGCGCATAGCGCAGCCCTACCACTTGGCAGCAGCAAAGAGCTCGGCGCTCCGCCTGCCCCGCCCCTCTCGCAGAGGAGGGCAACAGCAATGGCGGCGGTGACGCTGTTGGGGTGAGTCAGTTGGATAACGGAGACAATAGTGAAAGACAGAAAGCGCAAGGCAAGAAAAGGAGAAGCACGAGGAGAGAAGGGGACACGCGCACGCGCCCTGTCCGCTCGGGCGAGGCCAAGCGGTGGCGGTCGGCGAGGAAAACAAACTGTGGGGCGTTTTGATGGTTTGCTTGGGCACCGCTCTAGGTATAGATAGATACATGCGTATTGTATATATACTCGTCACCATGCCGTCGCACTTATTAATTTCTGCTACGCGTGCTTCCTATGGAAAACAAATCGTTCGAGCATAGAAAAATTACTCTACAACGAACAAGTCGACACGTGTACGCATTCACGTACAGCTCACACGCGCCCCTGTCGCACCGCGGCGACATCGGGGCCGGCGAGGACGAGTCGCCTGCCGTTGCATCGGGCCATACCGCTAGCGGGCCCGCCACCTTGTCCTTCCTCGTCCATTCCTCGCACACGTGCTGCGCGATCGGCGCTAGACGGAGACCGGGGTGGGCAGCATGCCTCAGTGCAGGCGGCACGCGTCCAGGCTCCTGCTCGAGGGCGGAAGCGGCGACGTCAGCCGTGTGGGTAACGGAGGGCGGCCTAGCTGCATGCCGGGCCAGCGCAGAGAGGAGGTTGGCCAGCCGCAGGCCAGGGTCTTCTGAGACTCTGTCCTCCGCCTGCATGCCATGCACCGCCCTCTCGGTCGCTTCCAGCCGCGGTATGCCGCAGCACCGTGTGAGTACTCCCCCGCGCACGGGACTCTGGACGACTCGATGGTCTAATTAGACAGCCACAGCAACGAAACAAACGAAGCGAAGCGCGCAAGAGAGGCGAGGGCGCCGAGGGCCGCAGGGGGCGCACACGCAGACGCACTCGAGTCGAGCGCAAGCGGGGCGAACAGAGAAGCAGCGCTGCCTCTCCTCCGCTCCGCCTCCGCACCCACTCGCTCCGCTGCGTATTCCCCTGCGCCTCCGCACCACTACTCCCTTGCCAGAGTGCGCGCGCGTGCCTCTCCCGCTGCTCCTGCACACTATCCATGTATCCCCAGCGCCGCGGTGCCGTGGCTGCTCTCCGCCTCGTCGTCCCCTCGATCAGCCGCCCTCGCCCGCACACGCACACGCGCAGGGAGGGCGGGGAGGACGAGGAGCAGGGCAGCGGCACGGAGACACAGCGGGACAATGGCAGAGCGGCACGCACACGCACACGTCCATGCGACTCTTCTCTGCATAGGGAGAGAGGCGAGAACGAGAGAACTCGAAAGAAACATGCGAGCATCGAATCAAGCGAAAACACGAAACGAGAAACGGAAACACCGGCAGCATACGCGCGTGGGTGGGCCTGCGCACAGACGCCGTCCTCTCCCTGCCACGACGCGCCTGCCCATCAGCCCGCCTCATTCCCACACCTCCCCGCCACCCCCTCTCCTGTGGCACCTCGCCCCCTCTCTCCCACTTCCCCTCCCCGCCCTTCGCCGCTCAGGTAGCGCGTGAGGCGTGCGCGAGGGGGGAGCGGCAGCAACGGGGGCCAAAGCAGGCGCGAGGGAGAGACACCAGAGAGACGCGCCATCGCGACTGCGGGGTGTTGAGGGGGGGGTGGCGGTGCGGGGGCGGGTGGCCGATGCGGCGTGGCGTGGCGCCTCCCGTCCTCCGTGCGAGGGCGTCCGTTTCTCCACACCGCTGCCTTTGCCCTCCGTGCCCACCTCCGCCACCCGCCCCTCCTTCGCTCCCCCTCCCGCCTCCATTTCCAGGCCTGCAGCGCACGCGTCGGCGTCCCGCGTCTTCCTTTGCTCCCTCGCCTCGCCAGCGGTGCGCCGGGAGAGCGTGAGTGCGGAGGGGGGCGACTCCGAGACGGCAGCGAGGGCGAGGGGCTCAGAGGGGCGACGGGGCATGGATGGGCCTGTCGGCGCCAGGCGCGCGTTGCCCGCTACACAGCGCAGGTCGCCCCGCACGTGAGAAGGGGGAGGAGCACGCGAGGAGGCGAGGAGGCCGAAAAGCCCCCCGAGCAGACGCGCGTGGGAGGACGCACACACGCGAGAGACGGCAGCGAGAGAGGTGGGCCGGCGAGGGGCAGCGACGAGAGTCCGCGTCTTTGCTCCCCCTCCCCTCTCTCGCGCAGGCATCAGCTCCGCCGGCTCCTCCACCATGGCGTCTGTGCGGAGAAGCCGGCGGAGCCGAAGTAGCTTGCCCGCCACCTCCTTCACTTCACTTCCTCCTCTTCCTGCCGTAACGACTACTGCATCGGCACCGCTTCCGGCTAAGGCTCAGGCTCCTCATCAAGATCGGACTTTTTACGCATAGCAGACTCCCTCTGCTGGCACGGGAGCAGCAAGACGGCGATGTTGATGATATCCAGACACCAGGCCACCAAGAAGAGAGCGAAGCCACTGCCATACATGAGCAGACTGTTAAGGTTCGGGCAAGAGTCACCCTCATCCTTGTAGTAGGTCGCCACCATGGACGCCCAGACGATGCACAGGGTGACGATGCCAGCAATGTTGAGCGCCAGGCAGACCCAGCGCAGCAAGAGGTGGAAGCACAGCATAAGGACGCCCAGGACGAACGCCGCGCCGTACACGAGGATGGAGATGACAGCGAATGCCTCTGCAGCGCGGAAGCGGTCGCGGCGGCCAGAGCAGTCTTTCCACAACTTGTCCGACGTGAGGAAGTAGGAGCTGTTATAACAGCCCATTTTCAAACCCCATAAGGACACGCAGTAGTGGGGTTGTCCAGGCTCTGGGATCGTGCCCTGAAACATGTCGATCGGCGTACCCACCAGCACGAAAAAGAACGCCATGAACTGGAGGATGACGTAGATGACAATGCCGATGTTGCGCGCCATTTTTGCGAATCCACAACGCCGACAGCTGACAAGGGCAACGCGGAGGTGCACGGGAGAAAGAGCGGCAGCGCGGTCGAGACTGCGCGACAGAGCCGACGAGGAGCGAGGCGAGAGCGGAAGTGAGTCGGGGCTTGGCAAGGGGATGTCTGTTGCCGTTGTTGGTGCACGTGCACGCACACGGTGCCGTTGATGTGTGCGTGTGTGTGTGTGGTGAGAGGGGGACGGGTGTGGGGCGTGGGGTGTGGGCAGGAGTGAAAGCGGGGGAGGAGAGAGGGAGGGACAGAGAAAGAAATGCGGGGGAGAGTGGCGAGGACACGGGGACGTGGCGCTGCGAGGCGCGCACGGGGGGGGGGGGGGCACATGGGCCACTTCCCGGCATGCACGCAAGGCACACACATACGGTGAGGCGGCCGGCGGACGCGACACGCGCCGCAACGGCAGCGAGGGCGAGACGGAAGCACCGCTGAAGGCGTCCAAGCGGAGAGGACGGAGGGCACTACCTGCCACCCTCCTGGCAAGCCTTGCGCCGCCTCTGCTGTGCCGCGCAGGCATCTCGCGCCGCACACAGCCCGCACACAACCAGCGCACACCTCTGCCCTCGGCCTTGCGCCACCTCCTTCGTGTGGCTGCGGCAGCCAAGCAACCGCGCCGCGCACAGCGAGGTCGACGTTCGGGGGAGCGAGAGTGCAGAGAGCCGCTGCTTCTCGGCGCCGCTCTCCCCCTTCCGCGTTGCCGTAGGTGCACCTGTGTGAGGCCTTTCGAGCGGCGTGCGCAGAGGAGGGGGGCGAGGGGCCGCTGTGTACGTGTGTGCAGGAGGGTAGCAGCACCGCCCACTCAGCACAGCCGCCGCCGCTCGCATATCCCCCCACCAAAAAGTCCACAGAAGGCGCATCGACGACGGCAGCGCGAGAGGACACAGTGGCTCTCACGCGCGGCACACCACCGCCGACACCACCTGCGCCGCGCCGTCACCGCCCACCACGTCCAGTGCAGGCGGCAGGGATAGAGGCACCGCCGACACGCACGCAACGCAAGCGCACAGAGACTGCACCGCAGCAGCTCTGCGCCACGAAACGGAAACGAAACGAAGAGCAGCAGGTATTGGCCGCAGCGGCCGCGTGTGTGCGTGGCTCGCCGAGGGGGGCGGCGGCGCGGGTCGGAGCACGTGAGGGCGCCGCTCCATCGCTGCCCGCACCCTCACCTCACCGCGCGTCCACCGCCACCGGCACCGGGAGGCCGCGTGGAAATGCGTGCTGCCGAACGGCCGCACTGCACAACGCCCTCCAGCGCCACAGCGCCCTTGCGCACACCCCGCAAACGGCTGCCCCCGCGCCACACCGCGCTCAGACGCCGCAGAGAGCTCCCCTTCGCCATTGCCCCACGGCAGCGCGTAGGCAGTGCTGCCCGTCATCCACACGCCCGACGGCACCGCTGCGGCGGCGGTGGCGGCATCGTCCTCGAAGCGGACCCTCACCATGGTGTGCCGGCATCCAGCGTCAGCGGCCGCGCGGCGGCGCCACGACGGATCACACCGGCGCCGCCGCCCTTGCCAGCCCAGAGCATCCCCACCCTGCCCGCCGGCCCCGGCATCCGGGCGACGAGGCGCCCGTGCGCGTCGGGGCTGTCCCCGAAAACGCTCGGCGGGCGCGTGCGGCGCACACGAGCCACCAGGCACCCCGGGCCGTCTCCCGCCGCTCCTCCGTAGACGACGGCGGGTGGACCGTCCCGCAGGCACAGTCACCGCGCTATCCGGGGCGCGACAACGCAAAACGCGCGCCGCCGCCACCAGCGCTCCAGGCGGGCAGGCAATCACAAAACGAAGAGACTCTACAGCACTCGGACGCATGCCGCACCACCCGTGCCGCCCACAGCGCGCAGACGGCTGCCGGCGATGCCTCTCAGCGCTGCGTCTCGCCAGTGTAGCAGAAGGAATGCCTTTGTGTGCGCATGTGCGCTCCTGGCTCCCGTGTGCCGGTGCCCGCGTTCACGTCTAAGTTGCTCCCCTCCATCGCCGTGCTTCTCCGAGGGGCACCCGTGAGGCGGGCGCGAGGGTGCAGCAGACAGAGGAGAGAGGGGCAGATCAAGAGGCATCCATGCAAAGAGGGCCTGCGTGGCCGCAAGGCGCACGCGCACACAGGTACACACGCATGCGCACGCATAGACACGCACACATGCACATGCATGGAGAGATGTACGGGCTTGCACCGACATGCGAGAACGCACACGCGCATAGCGCAGCCCTACCACTTGGCAGCAGCAAAGAGCTCGGCGCTCCGCCTGCCCCGCCCCTCTCGCCGAGGAGGGGGCGGCAATGGCGGCGGTGACGCTGTTGGGGTGAGTCAGTTGGATAACGGAGACAATAGTGAAAGACAGAAAGCGCAAGGCAAGAAAAGGAGAAGCACGAGGAGAGAAGGGGACACGCGCACGCGCCCTGTCCGCTCGGGCGAGGCCAAGCGGTGGCGGTCGGCGAGGAAAACAAACTGTGGGGCGTTTTGATGGTTTGCTTGGGCACCGCTCTAGGTATAGATAGATACATGCGTATTGTATATATACTCGTCACCATGCCGTCGCACTTATTAATTTCTGCTACGCGTGCTTCCTATGGAAAACAAATCGTTCGAGCATAGAAAAATTACTCTACAACGAACAAGTCGACACGTGTACGCATTCACGTACAGCTCACACGCGCCCCTGTCGCACCGCGGCGACATCGGGGCCGGCGAGGACGAGTCGCCTGCCGTTGCATCGGGCCATACCGCTAGCGGGCCCGCCACCTTGTCCTTCCTCGTCCATTCCTCGCACACGTGCTGCGCGATCGGCGCCAGACGGAGACCGGGGTGGGCAGCATGCCTCAGTGCAGGCGGCACGCGTCCAGGCTCCTGCTCGAGGGCGGAAGCGGCGACGTCAGCCGTGTGGGTAACGGGGGGCGGCCTAGCTGCATGCCGGGCCAGCGCAGAGAGGAGGTTGGCCAGCCGCAGGCCAGGGTCTTCTGAGACCCTGCGCTCTCCCTGCACGCCATGCCTCTCCCTCGGTCGCTTCAAGCCGCCGCATGCCTTAATACGGTGTGAATAATTTCCACAATCCGGCCTGGAGGGCTCGTTGGTGTGATCGGGCAGAGAAAGAGAGGAAAGAAAAAAAAGAAACGACCCGAGAAAGGCGGGGACATAATAAAGACAAAACAAGCGCAGAGACACACGCAACTGCACGCGGACTCGAGTCAGAAGAGAAGCGGTGCCTCGCTCTCGCTGCTTTTCCGATATCTTGTTGGCTCTGTACGCTTGGTGTTTACTCGTCCTGGTTTTGTTGCTCCCCTTCATGCTCTGTGCGTGGTGTTGCTGTTGCTGTAGCGCACTCCCCGCCCCCCCCCCCTGTTCCGCTGTGTTGCTGTGGCCGTTTTCTTCGCCGTCTCGGACAGCCTCTTTCGCCTACACACGAGGCGAAGCACAAGAGAAGGACAGCGGCGCGCATAGAGCGATGGTACAGCGGCACGCACAGGCAGGCACACCCGCCCCACACGTCGGTTGCCTGCGGAGGACAGAGAGGAGAGGAGGCTGCGGGAGTGCAAAACAAAAAGAGCAGCGGAGCAAGCGAAGACGCGGAGCGGCGGGTGCGAGCAAAATACGGAAAGAGAAGAGGAAGCAACGGCAACACAAGGGTGGGCGGGGCATTAGCGGATCGAGGGGAGGCACGCGTCAGTGACAACTCAGGAAGAGGGACGGAAAAGAGCGGAGGGCACAAACGCGAGGAGTGCTCGAGCGGAAAAAGCCCAACCGCCACCACACGTACACGCACGCCACACACCCGCGCCCGACGTGAGGTCTCTCTTCCTGCCTCATGGAGAGCCTCCCCCCGTCTCGCCAGACCCCGCACTCCCTTACACGGCGGGGGGGGGGGGCGCCCACGTGTGCACTTGCGTGCGCGTGGGTGTGCGTGCGCACACGTAAGGCGTGCATGAGGCGCAAGGAAAGAAGAGGAAGAAGAGCTGCAGTCGCCGTCCTCTTTCCGCCTTGCAGCGTCTGCCCCTTGGCCTGTTTGGTTCCTGCCCTCGCCACCACCGCACCTGTGGCACCTCGTCTCCCTTCCCTCCACCACCTTCTCCGTTTGAGGAGTCCATGCGATCTGCGCGATGGGGAGGCGATTTCGAGAAGGCAACGAAGGCGAGGGCAGAGAGGAGGAGGAAGGGGTCATTGATGGGCGTGTCGCCGCCACCTGTACGTTGCCCACTGCGCAGCGCAGATAGCCAAAAAAGAAAAAGTTAAGAGGGAGGTAGAGAGCTAACAAAAGAAAAGCGGAGAAGACGAAAACAGGCGAGTGAGAGACCATGAGCAGGTCAGCAACTCCCCGCATACGCTAACACTGGCACTCGAGAGCGAGGCGAACACAAAACGCGCGAGAAAACGCGCACACGCATCGAGGGCGATGCACAATAAATCGGCAAAGAGGCGCGAAGGCAAAGGGAGCACGGCCGCGCCCCATTGAGAGCGCACGAGGAGCGCCGCGCGCACTCACGCAGAGAAGGCAGCGAGGGAGCTGAGCCGGCGAAGGGCAGACACGAGATTCCGCAGTCCTCGCCCCCCCTCTCTCTTTCTCGCTGACACCAGCTCCGCCGGCACCCCCACGAGGGCGTCGTTGTGGAGGTGCCGCGCTGCTGTCAGGCTTGCCAACCGCTCCCTTCTGCACTCTTCCTCCTATTCCTCCGGTGCACTTTCCTCCTCCTCGACACTCTCAGGGGATCCATTTTCCTCCTTGACACTCTCAGAGGATTCACTTTCCTCCTTGACATCGTCAGAGGAGTCCACAATCTGCAACGGGAGGAGCAGGAAGATTATGGCGATGATATCCAGCACCCAGGCCACCAAGTAGAGACCGAAGCCGGCGCCGAAGGTGTAGCTTTTACGCAGTGGCTCGCACTTTGGTTCATTTGTGTTGTAGATCAGTAGCATGAACACCCAGACAACGCACGCGGAGATAATGCCGAAGATGCTGAGCGTCAGGCAGACCCAGCGGAAGGCCGAGCAGCAAAACAGCAACAAAACCCCAAAGGCGAAGGCCAAGCCGAACACAATGATGGAGGCCACGGCGAACGTCCGAGCAAAGCGGAAGGCGTTGAGGCGGCTCGGGCAATGCACCCACTGGCGGTCCGAGCTGATGTCTACTCGGACGCTGTAGCAATCCCACTTAAAACCCCATAGGGTCACGCACATGGCTTGATGACTGATCCCCCGCTTGATGCGGAACATGTCGATCGGCGTACCCACCAGCACGAACAAGAACGCCATGAACTGCAGGACCGCGTAGATAAGAGGGCCGAGATTTAACGCCATTTTCGTAAGGTCACAGCAATGAAAACTGGGAAAGGTGCGGCGAAGGCGGACAGAGGAAGCGATGACGAGGGGGTTGAGACTGCGCGACAGCGCCGACGAGGGTGGAGGTGTCCAATGCTGGAGGGGGGAGAGCGATAGAGAGTCGAGTCTTCGCAAAGGGATATCGTTGTGGCTGCATGTGCACGCACACGTTGTTGTTTTTCATTAGGTGCACGCGCGTTTTGAGGGGGGGGGGGGGATGACGGGTGCGCGCACGAGGGAGAGGCGGAGCGGAGAGGGAGGGAGAGGTGTGGGGGAGGGGAGCGATGAGGAGACGGGCAAACGAGATCGCGAGGGGTGCGCACCGGAAGTAGATGGGCCATCCGCTGACATGGACACAGAGAGGAGAAACAAGGAGAGCAGGCCAGTGAATGTGCGAAGCGCCGCAGCGGCAGCGAGAGAGAGAGGCAGGGGCGCCAGAGAAGGGGGCAAGCGGCTAGGGCGAAGGCCGTTGCCAGCTGCCCTCCCGGCAAGCATCGCCCCCCCCCCCTTCCGCGTAGTCGTAGGTGCACCTGTGTGAGGCCCTTCCAGCGGCGCGTACAGAGGAGGAGGAGGAGGGAGGGGGCGGGGGGCCGCGGTGTGCGTGTGTGCAGGAGGGCAGCCGCCCCGCCCCTGCGAGAACCCCCCCCCAAAAAAAAGCATGAGCAGGAACCATCACGACTCCGGCCCTCAGCCACAGTCATCGCAAGAACGCTCGGGCTATTCCGTTGTCACGTGCCCAGCTGACGCCGCGCGCCGCTTCCCGACAGTTTTTCCTCCAAGGCAGACGACCTTCGCATTGCGCCGGCACATCACCCATGCAACACTTGGGGGAGAGCGACGCCAGCTTCGTCCCCATTGACAGTGGCTTTCAACCGGCATGCCGCCCGAATCACCGACCCCACTGCCTGCCTCACGGCTCGACACGTGCCTGCGATCTGCACGCGGCCCGTCCACACATCGACTCGCACATGCATGGCACGTCGCGCGGCGTTGCAGGGGCCACCAGCCAATCGTGCTGCCACCACCTGCATCGCTTCAGGGCGTAACGCTTCACCCCACCGGCAGAGCTCCCAGCCGATAGGCCCTTGCGCCAGCGGCGCCCAACACGGCTGGGGGCGTTAGCCCCTCAGGCATGGGTCCCACGGAAAGCGATGCCTTCCGGTCTGCCACTCCACCAGCGTTGCACAGCACGCAGAGCCACGGCGAGCAGTCCACCCAGACACCGGCCATGTATCCCTCCGCGTTCACAGCATGAGCCGTCTCCTCATCAGACCCTGTTCCTCACCCACCACGGAGAGGACGCAGCCGGCCACGCAGCTGCAGCAGCCGCAGCGCTCAATCATATCGGCCGCCCCGAGCGCTGCGCCACCTTCCTCGGACATGGTCGCCGGGCTCTGTGGGGCCCGTACGCCGCGCAGACACGTGCGCAGCAGTTTCCACAGCCGCATGGCGCGGCGCCGGTAATGGCTCGTCCGCTGCACGAGGCACGTCAACGAGTCCGTGCCTAGATGAGGTGGCACCTGCAGGTGCTCGCCGTCGGTGCGGGGCGTGAGGCTGCCGAGTCGCGAAAGCAGCTTCTTGCCCCCTCCCTCTTTGTCCCCCTCACGGCCTCCCGTGGCCGCTGAGCCAGGCCCGCAGTTCCGCCGCCACGCACGACGCACAAGCGATGCGGATGGAAGGGACTGGCCCTGCTCGTCTTGGCCGCCGCCCACAAGTTCACCACCGTCTCCTCGGACGCAATGTGCACGACACTCCGGGGCACCGACCACGGTATCTCGCACTAGGGGCTCGCTGGTTCTCCGTGGTAGGAGGTGCGGGCCTGGGACCGTGGCACCAGCACACCCGTCGCCACCGGGGCCGTGCCCAGCAGCGTCAGTTCGCGGTGCGGCTGGCCCAGCCTCCGCAGAGCACTGATGATGCTCAAATCATACGTGTGGTTTGTCTGACATCAGATGCTCATGCTGTCGGCGAACAGCTGCGCCGCGTGCAAGTCCATTGCAAGGTCCTTCGTGTCTGCGAATAGCCGGCGCCATGCGCAGAGGCTGCCCAGCTGCGCTCATGCTGTCTCGCTCCGAAAACTCTGCACAAATTGCCCCGCGCTCGCTTCGAGCTGCGCGACGCAGGCCTTCCGTACGGCGGCGTACACTGTGATGTCCGCCGTGAGAGGGGGCGTGCAAGGTTGCGCTTGCTTCATTGGGCTGCTTGGTCCTTCTGTCCGCTTCCGCCGCGCACCCCACCCACAAACCTCGCTGGGGGTGTACACTTGATAGGGGCACCTCGGTACCCTGCTGCTCTGCGAGTGCGTGCTCTCTTCCTACCGTGCCCCCAGCGTCTCGTGCTCCTGCTCGCGGCTAGACACACCAGGACCACGTGGCCTATCGTCCGCTCGCCCCGGGAACATGCGCTGCAGAGGGTGAGCACGCGCGAGAGCTACGCCGGAGTGAGGAGGCAGTCGAAGGCCCTCTTCGAGGCCAGCGCAGTGTCGCGGCTCTCTGGTGCCTTCATGTCGCGCCCGTTGAATGCGACGCCGTAGATCGTCGAGAAGACGACAGCAACGGCCTGCATTATGCACCAGCCTGGGCAACACGCGTTGGCTCTGTCGATTTGGACAGGGTGAGCGCTCAGCAGAGGGCCAGGCCACGTCGCCCTGCAGTAAACGGCGCGTGGGGGCGGTGGCCCCTCCCTGCCCGGCCCCAAGTGGGCTCCCCAGGCCAGAGATGGCTGGGCGGCACTGGCATCCCCGTTGCTGCTTGCGCCGCGGCCTCCGGTGCATCCGTCCGCTCGGCCGTCGATGCCGCTACCAGAATGAGCCGGCACACGCTGTGTCTGCCCTGCAGCGACGCCTCGCGTGCATGCCACAGGGCAAGCACGGAGAAAGGGAGACGGAAGAGCGGCCGCGGATCCTCCTCCGTGTGTGTGTCGGTCCGCGACGGAGCTCCTCAGAGACGGCAACATCCATGTCTTCCCAGACCCGCCGCCACTCGCCCCGTGCCAGCATCCGTTTCGTCTCCCGGCAGCGGGCGCGGGCGGCTGCCCATGAAGCGGCTGGCAGCCGCCTCGAGGCGATGGATGCACTCCTCCGACACCTGCACCCCCCTCCCCCAGCAGCCTGGTGATTGAGCCATCCGCAGCCAGAATCCCCACGTGCGCAGGACGCCCGCCTTTCCACGGTCTTCGGTGCTCATGGGATGCCCGCCCGTAGCCGGCGTAATCCGTCTGGAACCCCGCCAACGCTTGGCCGCGCGAGGCTTGGCCATGCACGAGAATGTCCATGCACAGCTTCCTTTCCGGCACCAGTCCATCGAAAACTCAGCGCACGCGCATCCACCACCCGCCCACCTCTGCACCGTCGAGACCACAGCTACATACGGTATATTCTTGTTCGACTTAGTTCCCATCGTGTGAGGGAGGGATCGTCATGGGATGGGATCAGTGGAATGTGATGCTAATGGTCTTGTCGGTATCCAAATCGTTTCGCCGGGGCTGGTGCCCTCACTTGCCGGCGTAGGGCGGAGAGAGGGAGGCAAGCTGGAGAGAGCGCGAGCGAGAGCTGGTCGTCTAAGTTCGCTGTACAAGGCGCGCCTTGAGCTCAGTATAACGTGAAAAATGAAGAAGAATAACTAAGAGGCGAAGCAGCAAACTTGAAGGAAGAGGCGGAACAGTGCTGCAATACATAATCTCAGCGTTTGGGCGCCTGGTCACGCAGGATGAATATATATATATATATATATATATGTATATATGTATATGTGGATAGATATGTAATGATGATGGAGGTGGTGAGTGCTGTGTGCATGCGTGGTGGTTACTGTACTTGTTTGATATGACCTCTACCGCGCGTGTGTATATTAGCGTGTGCCAAGACGTATGATGTACAGTTAGCAGCGATGCACAGCCACATAGTTGCCACGGTGAACAGACAAGGTAGTGTTGCCGCTTTAGTGCTAGGGAAAGAAAAATGAAGATGAGCTTGAGAGAGAGAGGCGGTGTTATCTGTTATTTGTGCTACTGAGCAGCCCTTGCACGAAAAGTGTGGGTGAGCTAGTGGGTTGAGCTGTAACGAGGAAGAGGGACGCGCCTGTGCGAGTTACAACGGTGGCGGCAGCGTGAGCTGGGTTCTCGCACGGCCACGCGAAGTACTGCGAAGGCATCAATATTGTCGCCAAACCACCGAAGGCAACCACCTAGTCGCATTCGTGCGCATACACGTTTTTCCACCTTTCTTCATCATCCTCTTCAGCGCGTTTAGTTCCGGTTAAGATCAGCATGGATCGCCTGCGGATCAACGGATAGGGCCCTCCGCTGCCTGATGTGCGCAGGAGGCGAGGGGCACCACAAAAGAAAAAGGGAAGAGGGAGGCGAGTTCAGCGGCACCGCGACGATGAGAGAAAGAGGAGGAGGGACGCGGCGGATGCGAAATAGGAGTAAAACCGAGCGACCTGACAGGTGCTCTCTCTCTCTCGGGCGCGTCTTTGTGCGCGCACGGGTGCGATGAGTGTACAGTAAAAGGCAGACGGACTGGGGAGGGGAGAGTCGGCCAGCGTGCCAACGTCGCCTTCATGAAGCGAGAAGAAAAGATGGCAAATTACAGGGAAGCGTGTGACGAAGACAAAGCATAAGAATCAGAAAGAGCGAGAGAGAGGCATCCAGACCCACATAAGTTGGCAGACAACCATCGAAACTGCTCAGTCAAACCTGGAGAGGAGCAACCAGAAGAGCTGGTGCCCGTGATTTGTTGCGCTGCGGTGGGAGGGAACGTGATTAGACACGCCATTTGCGTCCCGGCGCGCCCCCTCCCCCTACCCCCTGCGACACTGCTGTTACTCCATGCTGCACTTTCCCTCCTCATTGACATGCGAAATGTCATTCACTTCCCTTCCTTTCTCACTAAGCGCGATACAGATCTACACGAGTGTCTCACATCTTGGACGGCTGTGTTAGCTCACGGTACACTGCCAGCACACGTTGTTGAATGGCTGCCTTGTCGATCGTCACCCCTCCCGCTGCAGAGGGGTGCCACCACAAAGCCTTTATCTGTGTCGACAGCACCTCGAGGCGAGCCAGCGCTGCCTCTTGCCCTAATAGCCCGACCGTGTACGCGACGACTCCTCCGCTTACCTTCGACTGGCCAGCCGCCGTTGTAATGGGCACGCGCTTTATCTGCAAGAGCGAGAGCGCGATGAGGCTCTCGTAGTAGTGTTGCAGCGTCTCCTTGTTGGCCGCCACTACATAGCGCAGCTTGCGCTCCGCATACAGGACGCCACACGCTCGCTGCGTCGCCGTGACCACTTCTGCAGCCCCGAATGGCTTACCAGGGTACGCCGCCAGCAGTGCCGACGCAGCCACCAGCACCGTGTAGAGCGCCTCCACGTGAGGGCAGATGAGTTGAAGGAGGAAGTAATAGTACTGCGTAACGGGCAGGTGCACAACAGTGCCGCCGTGCGTGTCGGCGCCAGACAGCTGGGAGGACACGGTGTGCTCCTCTACGCACTGCTGAAGTTGGCTTACAGTGCACTCCAGCCACGACGCGAAGCTCACCGGTGCTGCATCGGCGTAGCTGGGAAACTCAGCGGACAGCAGCCGCTGCAAAAGCTGCGTCTGGTTGCTCAGCACGTCCGCTTTCACAGAGCGGACCCCGCACAGCATCGCCCCGTCAGCGCCGGATGGCGGACGGTGCGGCGTTGTGGCGGAGCCGAACGCCTGCGCGACGACGGCGACGAGGGCCTCGTCCATACAAACGTGGATGAGCTGGTTGGTGCTGATGTTGACTGCGAGCCTGGTGACCACGTTGTCGGGGCGGTATGTCACGCCTGACATCTCGTCCGTGATGTGGATGTAGCGGTAGAGGTTGGCCAGCGCCAGTGTCACGACCCCAGCAGGATTCAACTCGGAGGCCTCCACCGAAAGCTGAGCGCCGCGCTCGCGCAAGCGACTACGCAGCCACTTGACTCCCTGATGAACCTTTTCTAACGGCATGGCGGCTGCCGCGGTCGGTGCCGCCGCGGTGGTGTCAATGCCCTCCTTCAACGTTGTCGTTGCTGTACAGTAGTAAGGGCCAAGACACTCGACCACAGCAGCCACCATCGATGCCGGGGTGATGACCGTGTTACGCTGCAGTTTGTACACCAGGTGCCACGCGACGGTGGCGAGGAGAGGGATCGGGGTGATGGAACTGCCTTTGGCAATGGACGGCGTGGTATCGAGTGTCTTGCACACCGACGCGGTTGCGGCGGCTGGCGCGGCCAGATCTCGGAGTTGCTCGCCCTTAGGCTGGAGCGGCAGCGGGCACTGCCGCGGGTGCTGCTTGAGGGAGCGCAGCGACACGGGCTCGCCAATGTGGATGTGGATGTTGCCGTGCACGCGCTCGAGTAGACTTCGGGCTTTGAGCATGTTCGTCGGGTTCTCCTTCGGCTTCGGAACGCCCAAGAGCTCCTTGGCATGTGTGGTGGCCTCGAGTACCTCGTCGTAGGAGAGGCTGACCGGCATAATGAGCACGTCGTCCAGCTCCTGCTGACCCGGTTCGTAGAAGGTGTCGCAGACAAACTTGAGAAGGCCCAGCTTAGGCGCCATCGTCTTGCCGGTGCGACTCCGCGTTCCCTCAATGAAGAACTCGAGAGGGCGGCGCGCACGCACCAGATGCCGCACGTATTCCTTCAACAGCGCAGCGTACAGCGGGTCGTCGCGGAAGGAGCGGCGTATAAAGAGGGCGCCGCTGCCCCGCATCAGGGTCGCGAAGACGCCCATGCTAAGAAAGTCTTCTCCAGCCACGATGTGCGGCAGCGGCAACCGCATGAGCGCCAGCACCTCGGAGAGAATGAGGAAGTCAATGTAAGAGCGGTGCAGCGGGACGAAGACGACAGCCACGCGCGGCATGGCGAAGTAGCGGTGGAGGCGCTCATAGGAGCCGTTGTTGACGTCGACGCGGCCGTAGATGCTGCGAAAGATCGTGCGGATCATGAGACCCAGCGCGCGACAATGAACGTGATTCAGTGCATCGCCGCACTGCAGCAGAACACGCTTTGCCCGGGCCTCCACGTCTTTTTTCGATGCGCCGTCTTTGGCAGCCAGAGCGGTCATGAGCCGCTGGATGTTTGGCTGCGCGATGATTGAGGTGAGCACCTGCGGCGTCATACCAGGTGTCATGTCACCGCGCCAGCCGTTCGCCGTCATGCCGGTGCGATGAAGAAACACGAAGCAATCGAAGTACTTGTGCAGAAGGGACGGAAACGGCGGGATGCGCTCGGCGCCGCGGTACACGAAGTCGTTGGTGAAGTAGCGCCGCGGCTCTGGAAAGGCGAAAGGGGCTTCTGCGGCAAAAGCAGCCGCCTCCGGCTTGGTGGGCGCCGGCACCGCTGCGCTCGCAGGCGCCGGCTCGTCTGGGGCGCTGACGACAGGAGGATCGCGTACTACGCTGCCGATGTTCGCACTGTCGGCCACCGGCCGAGCATGGAAGCGACTCCCCACGTGCTGCAAGCCGGATGAAGACCGCAGAACACACCGTGCCAGGTGCTCAAGCACTGCCCGTGCAATCACCGACACATACGCCTCCCAGTCGACCTCGACGAGCGCCACACACTGGTGATAGGGCATGAGTGTGTGGTGCGATGTCAGGCGACGCAGCAGCGAGTGATACAACGCCACGTTGAAGTCATCGAGGCGGTATGGCGGAACGGAGAAGGACGAGGACGCTGTACGCCTGCGCGAGGCGGCGAAGGCAGCAGATGTCTTGTCTCGCGCCGCTGCCGCGCGTGCAGTACGCTCGATGCGGCGGACAACGGTGCCCATTTGTGCCACATACGCCTTTAGCGCCTGCGCCGCCTCGGCATTCCCGACCTTCTCTTCCATGAGGCGCTGCCGCTGCTGATGCGCGCGCCGTCCTTCCAGCGCGTAGGCAGCCGCGCGCGGCTCCGGCCCGAAGTTGACCAAATCCGCCACGCTAAACGGGAACTGCAGAATCGGCGCCGGCGTCAGCACGCCAGCCACGGGAAACGCCGCCGAAATCTGGTCGGCAAATCGACCGTAATAACTCATGAGATACTCGCCCACCATGCCCCACACCAGTGACGCCTCGCCAGGCTTGCGTGATTCGGCAACTGCGAAGGACCCCATGCGGTGTCGCGTGACACACTGCGCCGGCTGCGTTGGCATTGCCGTCGCCGTCTCGGCAGCGGCGGCGGCGTGCGAGGACGCAGGCGAAGAGCCACAGTACTGCATCTCCGCGGAACACTCCACACACTCTGGCAACTCGCCATGGCACAGCCAGATGTATCCCAAGAAGGCGGCATTCAGAGCGACGTCGACGGGCGTAATAGTGGCTGGCTCACTTCGGCTGACAGGGAAGTGCCGGAGCACGCCGAGGGCGTTGGCGGCGCACACCACTGGAAGCGTGCCGCCGTGTGAAATGCCCGACGCGGCTTGAACGGCGACCTCCGTCGCACCGAACTCCAGCGCCGGCGGGTCCATAGCGTATGCGTAGGCGAGGAGCACCACCCAGTCTACCGCCGTGGCGACCTCCTTCGCGATGCTCGACAGCATTGCACACGCAGCAGTGCGATAGACGTCGTCAGCGAGAATGACAAGACTGCCGCGCACCCGCGTCTGTTGAGAAGCGGTCTCGGCGGCTTGCGAAGCGCCGGCAGAACTCCAAAGACGGCGCAGAAGGATATCGTACGCCTTGAGCCCGCTTTCTGTGTCTGGGCTCAGCGACTGCGCACTCAGCACCAGCACAAACACAGAATCCGCAACACGAGGTACACCACTGCTCCCGCCAGATCCCGCAGTGACGTCTGTTGAGGATGCCGTGAAGCTCGTTTCGCCAAGTGCGCTGCTGCCGAGTAGATGAATTCGATGCAGCATCGGCCCGATCTCCTCCGCCTTGGGTGACACCCCACCATAGTAGAACTGTGTCATGTGTGTCACAGAAATGTCGCGGCGTGTGGCGCGGCTCGCACGCAGTTTTGCCTCCACTCGCTGCACGGTGTTCATGAAGTCTCTCGCGGTGGCAGCGGCTTCGGCGGAGCTGCGCACCGTGTGGGGGCTATCGTTGCCGGACGATGGGCTGCTGCTCTTCACTGCGATGCCGTCCACCAGCACGCGGCAGTTCAGCGGCACGAGCGGGGACGTGGCGATCGCGCAAGCACATGCCGCAGTGAGGCCATCGATGGGCGCGACCAACACGACCTGCTTGCACTCCTCTGGAAGCGCTAGCCGAGGTGGTGGGAAGCTCATTTTCTTCGAAGTCTGTGCCGCGCGCTAACAACAGTGAGAGAATCGCACGCGCACACAATGCCAAACACCGAAAAAAAAAATTTAGCACACGCGCTCACCCGAGCACTCGATAGGCTTTTTACGTAATGAACGAGCAGCAACAAAACGCCAGAGCGAACAGTGAGCGAGGAGATCTTAACGGCACACGATTGCTGCCTGCGTGCGAGTGTGTCTGCGCTGGTTGACCTCGCCTGCACAGGCGCAGCAGAATACCGGCGGGACCAGTTTCGTAGAACTGACGAGCGGGAAAAGGCACAAAAATCGAGAAGATAAGCCTTGGGCTTCGCTTTTCAGTGCCCTGTCGCTACATACGCCTGCACGCCCAACGTGAGCTACGGCTGAAGTGCGTGTGCTTGTGTGTGTATCGATTTCCAAGCGAGCGAGCGAGAGAGAGAGAAACAGGGCAGAGAGGGATGCTGAGTGCCGTGTAAATCAGGGATGGGGAGCTGCGCCCGAGCAGCAGCACCACAGGCAACAGAGGTACACGCGGACAGAAACACTTCCTCACGAAAACAGAAAGGCAGCCCGGCTTGGCGGCAAGGACACGCGCCGGCGAACAGAAAACACAAACGAAAAGGCGGGATGCAACGAGAGTGCCGTTCTACTTCGCCACGGAAGGCTAGAGGAGTATGTCAAGAGAGAGGGGAGGGAGGGGGAGGGGAAGGGGGGGGGAGGAGGAGAAGGCGGCATCGAAGGAAAACCTCCGTGATAGATGATCAGGACACGAAGAGGGAACTAAAGGGCGAAACAACAACAACAAAGGTCACCCACAAAAAAAGACGCCTGCGCAGACGCATACACACAAAGCTCAGCTCAGCTCAGCTCAGCTCGGGCTCGGTTCGGTTCCAAGCACCGCAGGGAACAATAAAACGTGAGCGCCACCGTTCGCACGCGTGTGCGCCCACGAGAAGTGCAACGAAAAGCCTAAGAGAGTTGTGAAGAGGGATCGAAAATTTTTTTTTTGCGGTGGAGGGATAGGGGGCAGAGAGAGAGACAGAGACAGAGGAGGCCGATGCTATGCGAGTGACTGTGTGATGCACGCACACACAGGCACTGCGTGAGAATGAAAGCACCTGAGCATGCGCATCAATGATGGATGGTAGAAAGCGCGCGGGGTGTTAAGAGACACAGACGCAGAGAGAGGAAGAGTGAAGGGAGACGAATACGAAATGCTATAGCATCAACAGAGAGGAGGCAAATCCTCTGAGTACCTACCCAGTCAGGTGTGTGGGAGGACGGGGTGGGTGGATGCCTCGACAAGAGGCCAGCAAGGGAACGTATCAGCCATCAGCGAGTGAGATACGTCTTCTCGCAAAGCGATCCCCACCTCGCGGCAGAGACGAGACGTTGCGAGAGAGGCAAAGAAAGAGGTCGTCTGATGACAAGCCGGGAGGTGCAATGCACGTCTCGCACATCTCCGATTCCTCTACGTACCCCGCACGTCTGGGCGCCACACTACCGAAGTACCACGTCGGGAACAGCGTATACACATACAAATACACACACACATATATATATATATGTAGATATGGGCATTGCGACTCTTTCTCCTCGACTATCCTTATCTCCTCGTCTGCATGGAGAATGGTTCGGTCGGAGAGAGGGAGAGCACCGCTGCTGGTCGTTGTCGCACCCTCGACGCATCGTGCGCTTTCACTTTGCGTTTCTCTTTTGGAATTTGTTTTCTCCCCGGGACTTCTGTCAGTGGTGCACACATGCATTGGATCTCTCCCCCCCTCCCCCATGCGTACATCATGGATACAGGAACAGAGCGCATGCATGAGGGACGGAGCGATAACAAGAGCAATCGCCTGCTGCCTCCTTAGATGCAGGGGTGGCCGTAGAACAAGATCGCCCACCTACGAACACGCTTGATCGCAGTGGCAGCAGGCACAGAGGCAAGAGTCACGCCCACGCGCGTCGGCTTGCGGAGGGAGGGGGAGGGAGAGGGAAGACAGCAGGGACCCGTGCATGTAAGTGGAGGGTCGACGTGGACGGCGTGAAGGGTGTGTCACTGAGCCACAGTGAAAGAGATGCTTGCGTACCAACGCGCGCTGGCGCACATCTTCAAGAGAGAGAGAGAGAAGCGTCCGATATGTCTGGTGGCCTCCGTCACGACGCGTGGCTGAGTCGGGCGCCGGTCGAGGAAGAGAGCCATGGTGACGGCGATGATGAAGTTGCATGGTAAGAGAGGAGCCGCGTGTACACTAACAAAATAGAGGGGAGAAACAAAGGAGGTAAGTGCGCGCGGAAACGAAAGCGTCGCCGTACTGAGGGAGTGGCGATGGCGGAGGGTGAGCGCACGCCTCACACACACACACACACACAAAAAGAGCTGAGAATCCCTAGAAGAGCAGGCGGGAAGGTGCAAAGACGTCTGCACTCAATCGCCGATGGCACACCATCCACCGTTGGCCATTTCATCTCCTTTCCAGAGCCTTCTTGTGTGTCCGGCTTCTTCCTCGGCGCGAGTTCATTGCGCGTTTCCACGTGCACTGCGTCAGGCGGCATATCGCGGGGCGCACGTGATCACTGGTTTCTCAACACACGCCGCCAAACCGGGTGCAGCGGTAGGACTTCGAAGCACTGCTGAATTTCTGCTCGCGTGCTGGCCACGAATGGGCCTCGCTGCATTACGGGCTCGCCGATAAGCCCGCTCCTGTGGCTCCAGTAACTCTGCTGAGTTGTCGATGGCGCCCAGCACCAGTGGAGTGCCAGCTGCGCCATGGCTGCCGCCTCTTTCCAGAGCATGAAGAAGTACGGCGAGCACATTTTTTTTCTTGCGCGTTAGGCTCACCTCCACACACGTGGAACAACTGCACCGTGCTGGGCTTGCTCGCGTGCAGCAGGAGGAGCATCTCCGCGTGCTGCACGTCACCGCCAGCCGTGAGCCACTGCGTATTGTCCCCTTGCAGTAGTGGGCCGTGAACTGGTCGGTGTCAGAGTGGTCCACCAGGCCGGCGCGGGTGAGCGCGATGGGCTTGAAACGGCACCGCGGGTGCGTCGGGAAGCCTCGGGGGGGGGGGTGAGGGGGGACGATGGTGCCGTGGTACGCGCCCTAGCCATCGTGATAGCCAACATCGCGCCCGGTGTCGTGACCGCGCAGCAAACTCGGATCTGAGCCCGAGTAAATCTTTTGTGCACGCCAGATACGCGTTGCTGTCGCTCCCGCAAGCAGCGAAAGGGATCAAGCGTGAAGGGACCACTGCCGAGTGTGAGCCCGTCAAGCACGACCGCCTCCTGAGCAGCCGTTGCGGGCAACCGCCGACATGGCGACGGCGACGAGTGCGTTTGTGTGCGTGTGAGGGACGGCCAAGAAGCGTCGAGAAGATGGGGAAGTCGGGCCTTTCCAGGCCGAGGCAACGTGCAAGGCGAGGAGGATGGCGAGCACGACGGATGCGAATGGCGGCGTTGTGGTGAGATGGGTGGAGGTTGGGACTTCTGCAAAGCAGCTGCTACAGAGAAGGAACACGAGACGAGGATCCTTGCGTGAGGCTGAAGTGAAAGCACGCGTCTGCACGTGTACAGAGAGAGAGAGAGACTGAGGTCGTTGTCGTGTGCGGTGTTGGTGGTGGGGAGGGGAGAGGGGGGAGGATGAGCAGGAGCACAGTGTAATACACAACGCAACGACGCGACACAGCACAATGCCAACGGTGCAGGGGAGGAGAGGCGCAAGCACAGAGACAAGAGCAGCAAAATAGAAAAAAAAATCTGCCGCGCCTGAAGGGAGTGAGGAGAGGAGGGAGGGAAGTGCATAGAGTAGTAGGCGCATATGGAGCACTCGGGGAGCGGCTAGGAGAGAGGACGCGCATCCGTGTGCGGCAAGCGTGTGGCCCCCTCCTGCTGCCCCCAATGCACAGCGGTGGCTCCTCGGCTGATGCACAGCTAGGATATCATCATCAAAGCCCCGCACATGGTGCGTGTCTGTTGTGAGTGCATATGTGGGCACGTGTGATCGTGACTAGTACAAAAAGCGGAGCGCGCAGCATCATGCCATACCCCTGATCGCAGCCGTGACGGGGGGGATGGGGGGGGGGGGGGGCACAGTTGGACACACGAAGAGAACCACAAGTACATAGATAAAACGAGAAGGGGGCGAGCTATGTGAAGATGAGAGAGACACCGAAGACCCGCCAAAGCGAGCACTGAAGTGCGTGCAGAGCCAAGCGACACTCCTTCTTGTTCGCGAATTCGATGCAGAAGGCTCTCAACTCGGCGCGGTACTCCATGCACGTCGTGTCGAATAGACCGGTGAACAAGCTCTTCACCAGCGGTGTCGACACCATCACATTCGGCCCAAGTAGCAGCCTTGCAGTGATGCGGCGTGGGTCGTGCGGGGCTAGCTTCGCGATGAGGCAGAGCTGCTGCCGCCGGGAAGCTTCTTCCAGCGCATCCCACCATGCCGCGTCATCACGGTCCAGCTCGCCCTGCGGCTTTGTTGTCTCCTCCCTGGCCAGACCAGTGGCTCCGTCACTTGCCGGCGTCCCTACCACATTTTCCCTCCGTGCAGGGGAGAGGTGGCCCTCGCTTAGCGTCGCCGATGCCTGTGTGTCTCGCCGATAGGATGCGATGATGTCTGCTACAGAGACGCCATCCGCCCAGCGGAGAAACACGCCGGCCGCTTCGGCGGTCGTGAATTGCACGCTCACAATCACGCGAGCTGTGGTGGTGGAGAGGGCGCCTGCAGATGCGCTGATTTCGCGCGTCTCGAGGTGCTCGACGGCACCAAAGCGATGCGCGTAGTGGTACAGGAGATC
This sequence comes from Leishmania aethiopica, assembly GCA_003992445.1. NCBI lineage: Eukaryota > Euglenozoa > Kinetoplastea > Trypanosomatida > Trypanosomatidae > Leishmania > Leishmania aethiopica. Next base: position 224,184 of record RZOE01000073.1, on the reverse strand, counting down.
ATCCAGCACGCAAGGCAGGAACGACAGTGCAGCGATACAGTCGTCGGCGCGTGCAGCCTTGGCAGCACTGACGGCGTCGCTACTACTTCGACTGTGCGAGGTATACGAGTACGAGTACGATGACACAGACGCCTCGCGGGAGTGCGGCGGCGGACGTGAAGGCAGCACGGAGGGGGAGGACAAAGGGGAGAGAGAGGAATGCATCTGCGGCTCGGCAACCTTGCTGTCTTCGCGCCACGACGGAAAAGCCGAAAGAGGAGGGCCGTCCTTCAGCACGGGGAGGTGAGCGTGCACACTAGACGCAGTGGCGGCGCTGCTGGTGGCGATGGTCGGTGGTGTCGACAACGATGAAAAGGCGGGCGCGGATACTGTGAGAAGCACGCGGCGATACCCCGCGGTAGACGGTGGCGCCTCCAGCTGCTTCGACAACCCCTCCAGCTCATCCGCACAGCACGTGGAGTATGCCTCCCAATAGGTGTTCCATGTTTCCAGCTGCACCATCGCCGGTGGAGCCAGAAAGGCGGGCAGGAAAGCTGCTGGTGGCACCAGAGCACCCTTCACCCTCGGAAGGAAAACAGTCCTCAACGCGCTGCCGCCATCGACGCTTCGGAGAACTTTCCATGGGTGAGGCTGTATGTAACGTGCTGCGACAGCTGCCTTGGCCTCAGCTGCACCTATCGCTGTTGCTCCCTCTTCGCCAGGCACTCCTGTCAGTGCGGACCGGCGTGGGCGTGACGAGGCGGGCGGCTCCGACGGTGCTTGAAGCGACAAATAAAAGCAGCCGCGGCGCCATTGAGCGGCAGCGAAGCGCTGCTGCACCGTGCTCCATCCAGCGGCAGTTGCGTCGCTCAACGCAGCGTCCGCATTCGTAGGCAACGCAGGTGGTGTGTGGCGCGGGAGGCCTCGTAAAGATGATCCCGGCGAGTCGGTCGCAGCCGGCGACCGAAGGCGCTTGCGCGCCGACGCTAGCCCGTTCACATCCGTCTCGGGAGAAGGAGTGGAATGCATGATGGCCAAACTACTGCTTGCGGAGTCTGCTGCAGATGGAGACAAATAAGCACGCGCGACAGCATGCCGCGAAACGAACAACGCCAAAGAACAACAGCAACAACGTTGCGGTGCGTATGTGCTCGCATGAGCGGCAAGGAGGCGCAGGCAGCACAGGGCACGGAGGTAAGCAGAGAGAAGGGGGAGGGGCAGAGGGTAGAGGGAAGAGAGACCCAGCGCAGAATGCGCAATGCGGAGGGAGGGTGGGCGAGCCCGCTGTTCCCCTTTTTCGTGGGCTGCGGCAGCGATGCATGCGGCTCATGCGCAGATAGGTTTCACCCACTAACGCCGACGATGGTGCGCTCCCGTCTCTACCTCATGTCGCTGGTTTCCTTGTCGGAATTGCTGGCGGCTGTCCAGGGAGCCGAAGGGAAGCGGGGAAGCGGGACTATGAGCTGAGTCTAGGATGCGCGCGAGATTGCGATGCACAGTGAAGCGGCTAGAAGAGGAGGGGGAGAATCGGGACGAGAGCATCGAAAGAAAAGGCCCATGCGCTGAACGCCGCGCGCTTGTCATGCGCCCCTCGACTGTCCTGCATACCGTCGACGCAGAGCGTGCACCTTTCTCACCGTATTATACGTTCGCCGGGCCGCGCGCATCAGTTCGAGCGTCTGTGTCCGTGTGGGTGTATGTGCACGCGCATAAAGACGGCGGGATGAAGGTAAGGGACCACTGGCAGAGAGGCTGTGGGCGCATGGCACTGCGCCATCGTTTACGTGCCAGAGAGAAAAAAAGAGCAGCACAAACGTAGACGCGTGAGAATCTCTCACGTTACACCGACAGCGCCACATCTGTGCCCTCCTCCTGTCACCCGTACACATGCGCGGTCACGCAGCCAGACCCCACTACGCTACCCTCGTTGTTCTGCTTCTCACTTCATGGTGTTTCTCGAAGTAACGTCATAGAACCAGCTTTTCTCGCCATGGTGGTGCAAGCGGCGGCGTTACGACGGAAACGAGCCGAAAAAGCGGAGCTGAGAGAAGAGAGGGTATTTCGTCACACCCTCGCCGAGCCAGCAAGTCGTTGATACCTCTTGAAAAAGACTCGGGTGAAGAAGCGTGGCAGATATCCGCGCGTGCCCGAGTGGCCGTGGAAGGACACAGGGTCGGCGTAGGAGTGAAAGAGCACAGCTCAGAGCATACGCGCGCTAGCTCAGCTGCTCCTCCGCCTCCTCGTCTTCGCCGTACTCAAAGTCTTCCTCATGCCAGTCGTTGCCGCCCTGCTGCATCTGCGTCTCCTGCTGCTTCTTGGCGCGCTGCTTGCGGTTGCCCATCAGTTCCTCGTCGCTGTCGCTGAAGGCCTCCTCCGCCCCCGGCTTCGCCTTCTCTGCTGCCGCCACATGTTTGCTCTTCGCGTTTTTCCTCCCCTTCTTTCCCTTTCCGTCGTCGTCGTCGTCGTCCACCGCTGCGGCACCACCGCCGGCCTTCCTTCTCCCCGCGCCTTGGCTTTGGTAGGGGCCGCCGCCAGTGCCGCTGGTGTTCTTCTTCCTCTTGCCTCTGCTTCCGCGGCCGCGGCCCCCATCATCGTCGCTGTCGTCTTGGAGGTCATGTGAGGGGTCCAGGCCAAGCTTCTGTAACCCAGCCACGATGTTGTGGTCGACCCCTAATCCACCCTCCGCAGCACCGTCCGTGCCGCCGTCTAGTAGATCGTCGCCATCGCTGTCGTTGCTCTGCCGACCTCGGTGGCCGCGCCGCGTGGTACCCTTCGCCTTGCCCGTGCGGCCCCGCTTGCCTTCATCATCGCTCTGGTGCTGCCCACTAGAGGCGCTATCCGCGCCCTGACCGAGGTTGCTGCACATGCCTGCCCCACCACCGCGGCCATCACTGCGGCCACGGTTGACCCCGCCAGCGGACGACGACGATGGGGCGGCTGCCGCGCGTCTCGAGCCAGCCGTGGCAACCTCTTCCTCTGCACGTCCTGGTTGCGCGTTGGCGCGCGAGACGGCGTTGGCGTCGAGCAGAACATCCGAATCACCCACCTCCGTCACGGCGGCTTCCACCATGTGGATCGTGCTTCCAGAGGGGAGCGCCTCCTTTACAAAGTGGTCGAGGTCGCGGAACAGGTTTGGCTGCATGAGCAGCAGCAGCGCATGACCACAATTGCCGTTGCCGCCGTCGCTAGTGTTGCCCGTCACCAAGTCGCTCACCACATCGGCGTCGTTGTCGCGGCACCAACCACGCAGCTTCTCGAGCGCCGCCTCGGATGTCGTCGTGCAGCGAATCTTCATGTTGGCCCGCGCGATGGGGAGAATGTCGGAGTCGATGAGGAGGTGAATGAGACCCAGCGCTTGCTTCTTTACCGACTGATCGAGCTTCACGGCAGCCCCGATGGAGCGGAGTGCCTGCTCGACCACCTGCGGGGGGAAGGGGCGCTGCGTCTTGGTGTTGATACACTTTTGCGAGATAATGACCGCAATGTCCTTGAACATTTCATCCACCTCTGCCGTGCGTTCCTGCTGCGCCACCTGCAGTTCGCCGTGGTCCAGCATGTACTTGATCGCTTCCGCTTCCGTCATCTCACACCCAAAGACGGTCTGTATTTCTTTCTCCGAGGCGAGATAGCCACGAGCGACGTTCGCGAAAATGCGCTCGACCTGGAGTACCTCATCCAAGCGGTTCTCCGTACCGCTGCGGTACGAGATGACCTTGTTCTTGTAGCATGCAATCTCCAGCTTGACCCCGTTCTTTGAATACCGAACCACGGCGATGTTCGTGTGCCGCCGCTGCGACAGCGGAAACTGCATACGGGCGCTCATTATCGAAACCACCAGTTCCAGTGTCCGTATGACTTGGTCTGCTTGCGTGCAGTGTGTGTGTATGCGTGTGTGTCGGGGGGGGGGGGAGGAAGCAGGTGACGATGAACGATGACGATCTTCAGTTCCGCACGATTTTTTTTTTGTGTTTAAAAGTTACGTGCACGATCGATGCGGTTAGTTACCGAAGGTGTTGATGACTAGCGGCAGACGACGAATAGTCGAGGGTCACGGAGTGCGCGGACACACGACAAGGGTGAAGAGGCGACACAGCACTGTACTTGCTGTTGTTGCGCTTCGTCAGTTACTGCCGTTTTTCCCGGATGCAATGCTGCCTTCGACGACGACATCCAACGCGAAATGTGAGAGGACGCCTGATCTCGCTCTCTCTCGATATGTATATATATATATATATATATAGCTCTGTAGATCAACACCTACATCTACACGTATATACATACACCTATATATGTAGAGAGAGAGAGGTATAAGCAACGAAGAACAACAGGCCGCGCGTTAGTCAGAGGCAGTGATGACGGGGAACACGTGCGCACCTTTATGTGTGCGTGACTGCAGCGGATGCGCAGAAAAAGCGGAGGGGAGGCGGAGCAACGGGTGGGAGGTGACCGGAGAGGGATAGGGCAGGGGGAGAGGGGCACACCGCACGGGTACTAAGAGCAAAATAGTACTCATTGACGCGACGCATGCAGCGGTCGCTCCCCTAGTTGCGTGACTTGCGCACCACGCGGCACTGCTGGTCGCGGTTGCAGAACCTGGTGGAGAGGCGAAACGGGAAGAAGAAAGCACCATCCTCGCAGCGGGTGACTTGACCATTCATGTGCCTTTCTCTGGCACAGCCACGGTAGTTCGCCATTGTGCTTCAAGACCGACGTCAGCGTCAACGTCGACTTGGAGCGCAAGAGCGCCCTTCGCCACCACTCTTTCCTTTTTCTTCCTTGTGTGTGTGTGTGTGTGTGTGTGTACGTCCATTGTTCTCACATTCAGTGCCCATACGCTGCTTGAATGGGACGATGTGCAACAGTGTCGTGTCCAATGCCGGGGCAAGATGAGCAACAAACTAGGAGAGGGGAGGAGCAACAAGAGAGAGAGAGAGAGAGACGCAACATCCACGGCAAAGAGAAAAGAGAACAAGATGCTTGTTGCACGTCTATACAAGTACGCGCCAGGCAGACACGAAAAGGGTATGTGGAAGGAAGGGGAAGGACAACGCACGTCTGTGAGTGGTGGGAGACGGACAGGAGTGCATCACGCATCACCACACCTCGCCATCATCCATGTCTATACAGTACATAACCAGCACACCGCCCTCTCTATCAAGCGATGCGCCACGTCCTCAGCCGGGGAGCGTGGCAGGGGCTATGCCGGAACGCGGCCAAACTTTTCGCGGTACTGATTGAGCTTCTCATCCTTCACACGCACCAGCTCCTCCAGCTTCACAATCTTCTCTGACAGAATGGCAACCGTCTCGCGCAGCTCTTGTATCGTGTAGTCCTTCTCACGCAGTACCTGTGTCAAGCTTCCCACCTCATTCACCGATGGCGGCGTCGGCTGCCGTTGTGGCTGTGTTTGCCGCGGAGGTGCCTGCGGGCCCGCTGAGGAGGACCCCCGAGATGATGCGACCGGGCCAGCCGGCGCGGCGGGCGATGAGGGCCGCCCGCTTCCACGGTGAGCGGTGGCGGCAGAGGCTCCGCCATCTCTCGCGTGGCCGCCTTCTCGAGGCTGTGGCTGCGACGACGACGGGTCCACATAATGCGCATTCTCGTGCGCCTGAATCTCCCCCATCATTAGCATCTCTTCCCGTCTCGCCTTGATCTGCGCAACCTTCACGCGTAGCGCACGCAGAAAGCGCTCGATGGCGCCGGGCACGGCTGCTACGATGTCTTCCACCTCCTCTGGGGGAACCTCGAAGTACAGCTTGCGCAGAACCTTAGCATTCAGCGTGTTCCAGTTGTCCAGCTTCTTTGCATGCGACATCGCCGGGACGTAGTTGTGCAGATCGACTAACTTTGGGAAGAAGAACTTAAGTATTTCTGCCACGGAGCAGCCATCGGCGAAGTCGCGGGCGATGTTGCGCTTCTGCCGCGAGATTGGGATCTCGTCCACCCACGTGTAGAGCTCATGGAGGTCCTCCTCCGTGAAGGGGACGGACGTCATGGTGAGAGTATTGAAATGTCCGAGTTGGTATTACCTGTGGTGGTGGTTGGTAGCAGTGTGTCGTGTTTGCGTGCGTTAAAGGCGAGTCGTTGGCCTTGCTGACGAGATCGAAGAGACCGAAGCACAGAAAAATACGAACGATCTGCGTGATCGTCGAGGCGTTCCCTCGTCCCTTTCTTGAGGTATCGACTTCACACCTGCAGGGATGATAGCAGATTCGAATGGGGTGAAGGCCGCGAGGCACGGGGTGAGAAGGACCTACAGAAAATGTCAAGGCAGTGTAAACGTAACACGAAATCAAAGATGGCACGACATCGAGCGTCTCCTCATATGAGGACTTTGAAGGACTGCACGTGAACGCGGGTCACGTGAGAAAGTGGCGTCATTCCCTTTTATCCCTCCCTCAATCTCCATCATGTTGCTGTTGCCACCAGGGTGCATCAGTACGTCTCTCTCTGCGCGCGCGCATCGACGGGATCACATGATCAATTCTGTAGTTTGTATGTCTAGGTGCTGAGTGAGGGAGGGCGAAGGGGGCCACGCGTACGGTGGCGTTCCTCGTCCTGGGCGAAAATACCGGGGACCTCTCCCACCCCTCTCTCTAACTCACCGCACGTGTCGGGAGGGGAGGGGAGGGGGAGGGGGCACAAGGGCACCCACAATCAACAGAGAGGAAGCCGGAAGAAAAAGAAAAAAAGGGTGGGGGTGGGGGGGGGGGGAGGTCGAGTTGAGCCCAGCGCAGCCCAGCCCTCCCTCCCCTCCCCGCGCGCAGCAACAGTAACGAGAGAAAGACAGCAGCGCAGAAGTGTAAGACCAACAGGGAAAAGAGAGACAGCGAAGACACACGCAGCTGCGCGACCCAACGCATACAAAGGTACGCGTTCTATCGACAGTGGGCAGCGCTTCTAATTCGTGCGACGCGATCAGATGAGCGAGAAGATCGAACAACAACAACAACAACAAAACGGGGCGAGAGGGGGGTGTGTGTGTGTGTAGAGGAGTGCCCACAATGATGCTCGACTACAACGGCTCTGGTGATGATGCATCTCGGAGGAAAGGAGCGGATAAACATGCCGATGCCCAGCCCTTCACAGGTGCATCAAACAGGCGGGCCCGGTCAGGCGGCGCAGGCAGTACTTGCACCGTCTCCTTCGCCGCAGCGCCAGCCGTCTCACACAGAGTTCCTGTACTGCTGCAGTGAGCTGATGATTTCTCTTACCCCCTGCACAAAGTCCTCCGCTGTCTGTGCGTCCGTTACGGTGTGCTCTGACAGGATGGGAAGCGCACCGGAACGTGGGATGGCAGCAAACACCGTGTCTGTCGGCGCTGCTGACGGTGGTGTTGAGGCTTGCGGTGGCGAGGGTGGCGGTGGCGGTGGCAGTGGCGGCACCCGTGTGCCTCGTCTTTGGCACTGACGAGCGTGGCTGAGGTCGTTGGCGTTGTCAGGCACACACCCCTCATCACCGTCGTTCGGCGGAGTGGATACGAGAAGGTCGTCCACGTTGACGTGCTTCCTTGTTGCCGCGGCACGACTCCGTTCGTAGTTGTTGGATAGCCAGGGGCGGGCCGTCGGTGCGTGGTTGGAGGCGGCTGACCGACTGGGATGCCGCTCAAAGGCTGAGGTGGTGCCGTACTGCACACCGCCGCCGCGCTCGTCGGCGTCGACTTGGCCATGGTTGTTGAAGTACTGTCGTATCGGCGCGACGTCGATATCGTCGAACTCACCCGTCTGCCGACGACGGCTTGTGTAGGCGGCAGAGTAGGTGCCGGAGGCCGGTTGTTCTGAGCTGGGCGAGCCTCCCTCAGCACCACTCTCGCGACCACGCTCCCCTGCCATAGGGGTGCCAGCGTCACTACTGCGCCGTCGCTGGGCAAGGGACCGGGAGTGATGAGCGTGCGTGTACGGAGAGGACGACGACCTGCTAGCGGCGCCGCGCTCTGCATCTCGAACGTAGTCATTCCAGCGGGTCGAGGGACGGCTTGGGTTGCTGTAGCTGCGATGCCACAAGGAGGGATCCTTGACGGTGGCGGCAGGGCGTGACGCGGGTCTGTAGGCTGAGCGAAAACCGTCTGCCCATCCCGATGCTGCCGGTGCCACGTAGGGGCGTTGGCTGCGCAGTGGCGAAGTGTGAGAGGGCCGACGATAGCGTTCGTACGGGGTTTCCGAGTCTGCACCAGTGTGGGCTGCGGCGCGATGACGTGCATAAGGCGCCTCCGCGTCCTCTCCCTGACCTCCGCGGTAGATGCTGCCGACCCTGAAGTAGGGGCACGTCGATGCGAAGGCGGCGCCGTCGTCGCGGGGACTGTAGTCAGAGGCGCCGAGGCGGTAGCGGGAGGCCGCGTTCGAAAGCGACGCTGCGGCGCTTGCCGCGGCCTCCTCACCATACAAGGCGCGCGAACGCTGGTGCGGGGGCGGTGGCGGCAGAGGCCCCGGCTTTGGAGGAGAGGTTGAGCAGTGGTATGCTTTTTCCCTCTTCTTTTTCTTCCTGTCCGCGCCGTCGCTGAGCCGCGACCCGGTGGTGGCCGCAGGCGACTTGCTGCGCCGCTTAGCGGCCTTCTTCGATGACCTCTTTCTCTTCTCCTTTGAGCTCCGGTTGCGATGGCGGTGGTGCTCGTCCTTCGCCGCCGCAGCCTTTCTTGCTGCCTTTCCATCTGCCTTGTCCTTCTTGCGCGTGTTTCGCCTTGACGCGTCAACGGCCGCAGAGGGAGGCGGCTTCGTGAACACTGCCGCCTCGCGCAGCAGCAGCAGCCGAGACAGCTGGAACTCTATCGATGTCGTGAGATTGCTGTCCACGTCGCTGTCACTGTCGATTTCAGCGGCGCCGGCGTCACAGGTCTGACGCGACAGCGAGCGCGTGCAGCTGCGACTGTAACGGCCATGACGCTCATGACCGTGCTTCCGCTTCTTATGCTTGTCGTCGCCGTCGTGCTTTGTCTTCTTGTGCTTATTCGACGTTTTCCGTCTCTTGCTGCTCGGCGACTGCGATGCCTCCGAGGAGAATGGCGAGGGAGAATGACGGCTGAAGTGTTTGCGACGCTCGTCTCGTTGATGATTACCGTGGCGCTTTTCCGCTGCCTTCTCCACCGAGCGCGACGCGCGTGACCCCGCGGCAGCCTCAACGATGGAGAAGAAAGGCGGCGGCGGCGGCGGCGCAGAGCGGGCACCGACACCGTCGGTAGCGGTGGCGACAGCTGCGTTGGCCGCCGTTCCGTTTCCTACTGCAGAAAAAGATCGGCTGCTGCCGCCGCTCGTCTGGTCGCCCTGCTGGGCCTTCTGCTTCGCTTCGCCAATTGTTGGAGGCGCGGAGAGAGACTCCGTCGACAGAGGCTGTGGAGAAACCCCCACCACCCCAGTGACGTCGCCAGCCATGTTGATCGTTTCAGCGCTGCTGCTGCTCTTGCACGGCGAGTCGGTTGCCACTGTCGACAGGGCCTCCACATTAAGGGCGTCTGTGAGCTGGTCGCTATTGCTGTTGGCGCGACGTTCCGGCGAAGCGCGGCGACGGCGACTGTGCTTGCGTGCCGACGCAGAACGTTCCTCTACGCCGTCTCTGCTCTTGGAGGCTGCACAGCTGTTCGAAACACTGCCTACCGACATTGCAGATTTGCCCTGCACGGACTTGTTTTCCGAGGATGCTGAAAACGGGCGAGACCTCTTTGCCTGCTGTTGCTCAGGCTCCCGCTGCGCCGCCAATCGCGGGCTGCCACTGCGTTGCCGCACGTCGCGCTTGATTTCCGAGAAAGACTGGGGCCCAGATTGGGGCGGGAGGGCATGCGCGGAGCGCGGCACGTTGGCAACGGCAGCTGAGGCGACAGAACGCCCGTAAAATTCCTCTACCGTAAGACCCTGGTGTGCCTGTGCTGGTCTGGCTCGTCGCTGCCACTCAGAGGGAGCCTCAGCACCAACAGCAGGGACGGTGAGGCCTCCGCAACCACCAGCGCACATGTCGGAAGGGTTTACGTCAGTGGCGGCGGGGTCTGCGAGGTATAGCGGTGGTGACGATGCAGCAGCAGCGACAGCAGCTGCCGTTGCCGCCGCACCAGCCTCGGCCGACGCAATCAGAAAGCTCTCCATCGCACTCCGCTTCGCCTTGCTCGAGCGCTCACGCAGCGTGGACTGCCAGTCGTGAGATAACTGTGACACGTTGTCGACAGTCAGCGGCGGAACAAAGAGCGGCACACTGGTGGTGGCATCCATCATCGCAGGTGCTGCGGTGCCGAGGTCCTGGGCGACCGACCTAGAGCTGGACGCGGCCACGTGCGCTGAGGTCGCCGAAAAGAGAGGGGCGTACGCCGCCCTCGATGCCCCGACATTGCCGCCAAAGGCCGCGGCCTCACCTCTTCCTATAGCAGCGCCGCTGCCACTGCCGCTGAGAATACGCGAGTTGGAGTCGGTGAAGGGCTTCGCTGCCGCTGCCGGTGACGCCGCCCGCTTTACAAACGATGCCGGCGACTCTGTAGCGGAAGCGTCCTCGACGAGCGGCGAGTTCGCTGCGCGCTCTTCGACCACTAACGCCATCTCTTCCTTGAACACGGCATCCCCAGCTGCATTGTGCGTTGGTGCGAGTGAGGAGGCCGCCACACCAGCGCCGACTGCTGGCACTGACGTGTCAACGGGTTTGCCGGGGTGAGCTGAGCCGCGCATGCCTCCGATCGGCCCAATGGCGGCAGCCCTCTGCACTGGCGTCGCCGCCAAGAGAGGCATCCCACTGCGAGCGCTACCAAGAGCATGGTTGACTCCTGTCGCCCGATCCGTTTGCGTGCCACTGCTGAACTGCAGCATCAGGGGACGCGAGCGACGCCCACCGCTCGCGCTATCGGTGATTCGGCCCATGGTATGCTCATCCTCGTCATCGGAGGCGGACCACGAACCATTGGTGTGCTGAGCTGCGTCGATGTTACTGTGCGGGTGATGGGCATACTGCCCTTGCGGCAGCGCACCAAGCTCCGCTCGCAGAACCAGCGGCGGAAGAAGCGGCATTGACATCGGTGTGATGCCGATGCGCTCCTGCAAAGGTGATGGAAAGAGCGCCGCCACATCCTTTGCCATGTCCGCGGCGCCGTAGAACTCGTCGTTCTGCGTCGCGCAATACGGTGCGCCAGGCATGGATGAGCCTGAAAGAGAACGTCGCCGGTGCCCAGCGGTGCTGTGCGCTATGCTCTCGTGACTATGTCTCCGCCGCGACTTGTGACGATGCCCACCGTCGGACCCACGCGCCGACTTCTCGTCGGAGTGACGTGAGCCGCCGCGGGCAGATCGACGCTGGGGCGGCGATGTCGCTCCTATGCTCGCCGCTGCCGTTTCGCTCACCGCCGCCACGTGAGACCTATGCCGGCGGCCACTGCTCCTTCTCAGCGCGGCATTACCAGTGTGCGATACGGACTCCTCGCTAGCGCTGCCACTGCGGCGAAGTGGTCGCGCACAATCGTTTGAGGCATTGTTTTGTGAGTCTGGTGAGCGTGTGCGACTTCGCTGAGACCGCCCCGCCTTCGACGTAGTCGACGGTGAGACAGACGCGCGCGGGCTCACACTTCGAGATGACAACACTGACAGCGCATGCCGGAACCGCCTACGGTCTTCCTCGCTGATCGCGTTTTCACCGGCGTGGTCGTCGCCTCCGTCGCGCCTCTGCGAAAGTTCACGCGGCCTCTGGCCTTGATGTTCAGATGCGCGGCTGAGGCAACGGGAGGACACGGAGGCACTCTCGCCTCGCTCCACTTTGTCGATCAGCTTCTCCAGAGCCGGAGCGGTTGCCGCGGCAGAGGTGCCGGAGCTGCGCGCGCGTCGCTGCTGCGGTGAGCCTTGTAGCGAGGCGTTCGCTTTCAGTAGGGCTGCAGTTCCCTCCTTGAAGGGCAGCAGCGACACCTGTACCACAGGATCGTTCTCTGACGGCGCTGAGCCATTCTTCTTTCGGCGCACGACGACAACAAGCTTCTTGCGAAGCACTTTGTGTCTGTCGGGAGTGTTGGGTGCCAGCGTCGAGGAGGATCTTGGGGAAACTGGGGGCGGTGAACGGCTGCTGGCGCGCGAGGTTGGCGTCGGCTCGCCCCAGAAAAGCTCATCGGCCGGCACGCCACCACTAGAGAGGAGCGAAGAGGACGCAGCAGACGCTTCCAAGGCTGCCGCGCCGGGTGTAGGGGCGTGCGCTGCATCATCATCGTCGCCATCCCCGCTGTGATGGAGCTGAAGCTGCCGCACGTCAGAGGGAAGCCGTAGTATCGCCCGAGCAGTGGACTGACTGGATGGCGTGCCACGTCGTGATTTGGTCTCCGGCGAGTCGTGGCGCATCATTATGTCCCGCAAGCTCACTGACTGGAAGGTGGTTGGCTGCTGCTGCGCCGCAGCTCTAGACCCCGGGCGCCTGCGGCGCGCGTGGAGCCCCGAGTGCCGCCGGCGCGGCTGCGGCTTTCCTGCGTGGGGGCTGTCCCTCGTTCCACCGGCGCTCGGTGAGTGCCGCTCTACATGCGACGGCGACTCTTGCCGCGTGAGCTCGTGGCGATGTCGACGCTCGATCAAGAGCGGATCCACGTACACCTGCGGCTCTTCGACAACCACTGCTTTTTCGACCTTCCTATCCTTGGATCGCCTCGGTGGTGCCGCCGCCGTCGCAGCTGATAGAGCTGACGGTACCACCTCATGCTGCTGCTGGTAGTTCTTCGGTGCCCGTCTCACCTCCTGCGCGGCCGCTGCGGACACGGAGCCAGACAGGTCGTCTGCCACGCTCTGGCCGGAGCTGTGGTCTGTGATGGTTGAGGGAGAGTAACTCGCTTCTCTGCGCGGATGGGAGGCAGCGGCACCTGCGTGGGTGTACGGACCTCGCGTTTCCACACCCACTCGCATGCCGCGACCGCGGTTGTGCGATATCGGCAGGGCTGCTCCAGCCTCTGATGGAAGGCCAGACCTTGTCTCCGCTCCTCTGGCAGAGTGTCCATGATGGTGATCGTGGTCGCTGCTGCCGCGGATCGGCTCGTCTGTGTCGTCTCGCTGTGTCAGCGACGGAGGTGATCGCGGCGTCAACGACTCTTCTCGACTTCTTTCGCTGCTAGTGCCATCACGATCCTTTCTCGCGCTTGTACTACGTCGATGCGGCGAGGGGTGACCGGTCGGCGGTGCCCCTGCACTTCCCACTGCCGCTGCACAGGCGAGCACGGGTGGCGATGATGAGGTCGACTGGTAGCTCGACCCTCGATACCCCTCTTGATGCGGCTTCAGGGGTGAGGCGTAGCCTACTGGCAAGGAGTCGTCGCTGCCAGTGCAGTTCGAGTCCATGTCGCTGCTGCAGCGGCTACTGCTGCTGCCCATGTCGGCCTCTGGGTCGAGTCTCTCACGCCGGGATCGACGCGCTCGCTGCGTCTTGCTCACCTCTGTTGGGGGTTCATCTTGGTACGCCTCTGATGGCCAGCGCTGCCGCGGAGGCAGGCGACGCACGACCACGGCGCCGCGACTGCCACCGCTTGCTTCGCTGCGATTGTGCGGCTGGGTCAACACGTCTTCATCGCGTCCGTTGGTCCCCATCGAAGGGCTTTTCGCACGACGCTGATTGCCGTCTCGTTTGGAGCTTTTCAAGAGATTCTTCTCGTCAAGAGCGCGGCGCTGCGGCGCCGCGTCAAGCGTAATCGCGTCTTCCTCTTCCTCAGGCGGGGGAGGCGCGGAGGGGGCTGTCACCGCAGCCCATAATGGCGCTCCGGCCGAAATTGTGTATCCGCTTCCGCTGTCGCGCGGTGGGGAGTGGGTCGGAGAGCGGCTGGACAGGCGCGGACGCTCCGGTGAAAGTGAGGGGGAGGTACGCTTTTGTTGTTGCTGTGACGCCGGCACCGGGCTCGACGCCTGGTTGCTGTCACCCTCGCCATGTTCGTGGCTGTGGTAGTGACCATCGTGCAAAGAAGGATCGCGGTTGTGTACCTTCCGAGAGTGCCGCGGCGGGGTCGAGGTGGCAGACATCGCCAGCGTCACGATGTCGTAGCGCAGCGACGGCTCCGCTGACTCGTAGTCGTCACTGTCGTCCCCGCTTTCTTCACCATCGAGACGGCAGCGGTGCTCGTCCGGGCGGGGAGACGAGATTCCCACGAAGCTAATTCGGCGGCTGTTCGACCGCGGCGTCCGGCCGCCTCCGGTGCCTGATTGTCTCAAGATAGACCGTGGTGTATCGGTGGCGATGGAGCTGCAGGCGCTCACTGGGCTGGCTGGTGCGGCGATGGCGCTCATCACGGGTATCGGCGGCACAGAGACCCTGGCTAAGCCGGCTTCCGGCATCATGACGGGATAGCGGTGCTGCGGGTGCGTTGTGCCACTGCCGTTACCGCTGCCCTTACAAGCCTGCGCGCTCTCTTCATCTGCGTAGTCCATATCAATATCTTCCTCTTCCTCCACGATGTTGTACAGGTTTTCCCGCGGCACGGCTGCGGAGGTTTCCGGCGAACTCTGCCGCAGTGGCTTCCCGGACAGTACCTCATCCCTCATGCTCGACTTCCACGCATCCGCAGGAGCGCTAGAAGACGGATGCGCCGAGGCGAGCTTCGACGAGGGTGTTGGTTGCTGCGACAGCCCCGCTCCCATGCCAGTTGCACTACCACCAGAGAAGCTGCTTGAGGTATGCGAGGCGAGCGGGACACCGTCGTTGTCATATCCCACGTCGATGTGCGGTCGATCCATCCGGTCCGACGAGCGGGTTACATTCGCCGGATCGACGTTCGCCAAAGCGGCAGGTGAGTGTGTGTTGGAGGGTGGCGCCGTGGACGAGTTGCACGCAGGGGCAGACTTGTGGCCGCCTAAGCGCGGCAGCCGTGGGGGACTCAAGTTCATGAGTGCCAGCGCGTACCTCTTTCCTCGCGGTGACTTCCTCCCTTCTCCTGTGATGAGCGAAAGGCAGGGTGCGCAAGCGGAAGAAAAAAAAATCGAAAGCCAATAGCCGCGGACGCACAAGGGCGGGGTCGGGGGGGGGGGGGAGCGACAGAGGTGTGTATGCGCAGGTGGGGCCCTGTGAGATATAGAAATAACGCTAAAAGAGAGGTAAGAAGCGCAAGGGCAATGCCAAGCAAAGAAAATAGAGATGAGTGTTTGCTGCAGGCGACCACCCCAGTCGTGGGCATGTGTGGATTATTAGGAAGGGAGGGAGGGAGGGGGGGGGGAGGTGCTTGTGCTTGTGTGTGTGTGCTATGTGTGTTCAGAAGGGAAGGGGAGGAGGGACGCGCGGCAGGCAGAGGCTGACGACTCGGTTCGGGAAGATACGTGAGAAGTCCACATGCGCAAACAACTACGCAAACAATGGTAGCAAAAAAAAAAAAAGCGCAAGAGGAGAGTAAGGTAAGTGGAGGAAGGGTGTGGGCGTGGGCTGAAGCGCGAAGGCGTGTAAAGACACCTCAACGCCGACACAATTCGTGTACACGGTGGGTGGCGATCACCGCTCGACTACCGCGCTCTCTTTGTCTTCCCAGCTTCAAGACAGATGCAGCACGAAGGAAAACACACACATGCGTGTTTAGTATCGGTGTTTCGTTGAGAGGGCAGCAACAAAGGCTTGTGAGATACTCTCACAGTACGGGCGGGAGGGAGGGAGGGAGGGAGGGAGACGAGCTCAGATGCGCAGAGGTGCTTGTCGGCGTACAGACGCACATACATCACGCGCGCAATTAGGAGGAAAGTCGGGCTCTACTGTCCCCCCCCCCTCTCTCTCTCTCTCGGCCTGCTCGAACCTATTCACACGCGATGCGGCCGCTTTCCACGTAGGCGCCAATATCTTGCAGAGCGTTCAGAACGGAGAGGTTGGATCGCAGCAGTGCGAGATGATTGCGCTCCGCCGGCGACACATACAGCCGCGCCATGCGCAACACCTGCTGCACCGTCGTGGGCACCATCAAGTCCGTGCGCATAGCTGCACGCATGAAGTCTGAGATGACCTCGCGTGGGGTGACGGTGGCCTCCCACATGTCAGGCACCGTGTATCGCAGCAACACCGCTTCTGCGTTTGACCGGTCGGGTGTCCACAAGAACGACACTGGCCGCACCGGTGAGAAAACCTCGGAAAAGACGCCAGGCGCTGCTGTCTCCGCCGGCGGCGACACGGGATCGCAGGTTCGGGGTGGCCGCCCCCAGTGGCTCGTCACAAAGCTCATCTCCGCTTCCATCGCAGCTCTCGATGCGCCGCAGTAGAACATCGCGGGGTTGTCGAGCAGCCCGTTCGCAGACATCAGCCCACCGCAACCGGTGCGTAGAGCCGCCTCCATCGCCGTGCTCACGTCCGTCACACCGCCGTTCAGCACCACTGGCACGGAGAGATTCTCGCGAATGAGCTTGACGGCCTCAAACTGCACTGCAGTACTAGAGTGGCAGGTAGGGGTACGGCCGTGCACCGTCAACCAAGACACACCGGCTGCCTCGCACTGCCGCGCAAAGTCGACGCTGCGGCGCAGGTCATCTTTTATCCGCATCTTCACCACACACGGCAGAAATGGCGGCACGGTACTGGTGCAGCTGCTGTACTCACCGCCGTTTCCGACGATCGTTGGCGCCGTGCTGCCGTCTGGCATGGCGTTGCGAATGGAGCGCACCATGTCCGCCACCCGCTCTGGTTGGTCGAGCAGTGCAGCCCCGATTCCTTCCTTCATTGCCCACCGCTGCGGGCACCCGCAGTTGAGGTCGATGCCGTCGCAGTACGGGCGAAGTAGCAACGCAGCTTGAGCGGCGGCTGGCCCGCTCTTGGCGGCGAGCTGTACGACAAGCCGATCCTCGCCTTCGTACCGTGCAAACTCGGCGTGCCGCGCATGCGGCGACTTGACGAAGCTCTCCGCGATGAGCATGTGAGTGTAGCTGACGCGCGTCCCCCACGCTCGGCATACTTGGCGAAACGCCGGCCTGCTACACCGCACCATGGGAGCTTGAATTAGGCAGAGAGAGCAGTAGAGCTGCCGCCAGTCGTGCGATGCGTTGCTGTCGGGAGGGTCGACGCAGCGTTGGTGGCACTCGCCCTCCTCCTCAGCCGATGTGACGTGCTGCTCTGCAGGGGTATGGTGAGACCCGCACGATATGGTTGCGTCGTATTCGTGAGAAAGGTTCACCAACGCAGCCGCAACTGCTCGGTCGGCCTCCGCGATGAGCGCTGGCAAACACACGCTGCGAGGCAGGTGATGAGGGTCTTGCGCCCATGCGCGCTCGTACGATGCCCAGTGGTCGCTCATGGTCTGTGCAGTGGTGGTCAGGCCAAAGCTAAGGAATCGAATTCGGAATGCAAAGGGGGACGTCTGTGGCGAGAGAGAGCGCGCGGAAAGCGAGAAAACGGGAAGCCCACGGAGACGCACACACACCCCTACACAGACACATATATATATATATGTACAGAGAGAGAGGCGCGCTCAGTCCGCGCAAACACGCCACCTCCTACACGCGGAAGCGACACCGACGTGAAGAGCCGCACATGCGAGAGAAACAGAGGAGGCAAAAAAAAGGGTGGCGTCATCGCCTAAGCATCCGTGCGTGCCTACGTGCAGGGTGGAAGGCGGAGAGGCGGATAACGCCTCGCCTGTTGCTGTCACGCAAAACGAAAAACAAAAAACCAAGCTGTGAGTGCAACTTGGAGGGAGGAAGGGAGGGAGGGGGGGGGGGGCCGGTGAGCGTGTCGCGTTGTGCAGCTCGTCTTTCTTCTCTTTTCTGTTTATAGATGTGTGATTGCGGATGCTGAACACGTGAACGCAGACGGCTTCCTGGCGAAGACATTGGCACCCGTCAAGGTGAACAGCATCCCTCAGACACACATGCATGCACTCACGCACGCACCAGCAGGTATTAGCAAGAGAACAAAGCCCCTATCAAGTAAGACCCCTCACTGTGTGACGTGCGCGGCACGCAACGCCAGAGTGACTGCGGCTTCTCTCCAAGATGAAATCGGACAGGCAACACGAGAAGAAATACATCGTTATGTAAAGCGGCGCTTCTCCTGCACATGCGCGTCAAACACCAGCTCGCCAGAGGTGAAGTCCGTAAACGTCTCCATGCTCGTTGTCTGGTAGCTCGACTTTAAGATAAACTCTAGCACATGGTGTACCTGTGCAGGGTCGTTTACGAGAGTCAGTTCCGCAGGGATGCTCCGCGCCCCACCCTCTCCGCGGTAGTCGTGGCGATTCGCCTCAGTGCCATCCGCGGCAGCACTGCCTGCGGCCCCCGTCGCCACTGAATTCTGCGTGCGCGGCCGAATCATGCGCTCGTTTGAGGTTCGAATGATGGGGAACCGCCACTCCGCCAGCGGCCGCTCGTGGGCCATACGCCACCGCGTCACCTCCTTCGACAATAAACGCACAGAGAGCACCATACCGACTTCATCGCGGCCCGGAGTCCATGCATCGCCGCAGTCGCTGTTGCAGCCGACCCCGCTGCGGCCCCATGTTGCGGCGGTGGCGTCCGACGTGGGGCTACCCACCCCAGAGACAGACCGCAACGGGGACATGGGGGAGGCCGGCGAAGGGAGTGCCTGCCGCGGATCAACGGACTGCAGAAGAGCCCGCGGCAGCTGTTGTGGCGCCGGAAGGCCCGCTGTGTTACTGCTGCGCGCTAGCCTTTCTGCTGTGTTCTCCCCTCGCGAGCCCGCCACAGCGCTACCGCCTTCCACGATACCGCTGTTGATGAGCACCGTCGCGCTGGTCAAAGTGCTCTGCCCCGCTATCAGTGCCTGACTGGAGAACGACAGCGAGCTGGAAAGGGGGAGACGAGCCAGCCGCTGCTCGTGCTCCGACACGAGAGCCTCAATCTCTTCCATCACGCGATTGTAGGCGATGGTGATCGTAGGATTGTGCGTCTCGCGGACGGTGATGTGCACGCCTCCGAGCTTGTGCAAGACCTGCGTCACTGGCACAACAAACGGCTGCTCATGCTGCCGCTGAAGCGCCGCCAACTCAGCTGTCTCGGCGAGCGTCAGAGACCGCGCGGAGGTCTCCGGGGAGGCGTCGAAGGACCCAGGAAACGCCGCTGCCGTCGTACCCGTGGCTAGTCGGAAAGAGGCATCCTGCTGCTGCGACTGGCTCTGCATTGGCTGCTGGTTTTGCATTGTTGCGGGATATCGGCCCCAAAAGCTCGACATCACAGACACTGCGGAGGTTAAGAGCGTGGTGGCCGACGGCGCCGCCGCGCCGGTGCTGACCGCACCGCCAGAGCCGCGTGACGCCGCGTGGTCGCGCAGGGTGGGGGGGCGCGGCCCGACGGGGGATTGGAACTCAATAGAGTAGAGAATGGCGTACAGGAGAGCGGACAAGGCTGAGGGGGTGACGCGGATAGGCCGCGGCGGTGCATCGGTCACACTAGACGACGCTGTCGCCGGGGCGGACGCCGCCGATGGCATGTAGCTGAAGACTTGGTAGTTCATATTGCCAACACGCCTGTTTTGTATGCGTGCGGAAGCAGCACGATGCGGAGCCCTCGTCGGGGGGGGGGGGGGGGCGCACGGCGAAGAGTGCCGCGAGAGAATACAAAGAGAGCAGAAGATGGCGAGTGGAGCCGTGCCGGCTCCGCACGGCGGCCCAGCTGCCAAGAAGCGCAAACTGAGCGAAGTAGAAGGTGAAAGGCACGAGCGTGAGCCGCCGCTGTGCGTTTGCGTGTGTGTGCGCTGGCACCGATAACCGCCTCTCTACAAGAAGCAAGCGTGAGAGAAAACCGGAGGGAGGGAGGGAGGGGTGTAGTGGTGGTGGCGGTGACGGCGGTGGGTGTGTGTGTGTGTGTGTGGGTGGGTGGGTGGGGGGGGGGGGAGGAGCAGATAATCTATCGAGAGGAGGTAGAGGAAAAGAGGAAGGCAAGTAGGCGTAGGCGCGCAAGACAAACACATAAGCACACGTACACACGAAGAGCAGCAAGCAGAGGTGTGGGGGTGGGAAGAGGGAAGACAAGCAGGGAAAAGGAAAAGAGCGGGTGGGTGGGTGGGAGGTAGCAGATCACTGGATGGAAAGACAGGTAAGCAGAAAGTAGCTGCTGCGTGTTGGTGCACGCATAGGTGTGTGTGTGTAAAGAGTGGGTAGGTTTGGCAGAGGTGTGGGATGCACGTCCGCACACGTGATGCCAAGCGCGACGCGTTCAGACGATTAGCGAAAGGATGAAGAGGAGAACGGAATGAAACAGACATAGGGTTGTGGCCGAGAGGCCAGCGAGCGAACTCGAGCAAGGAAGTGTAGAGAGGTTCGGGGTGGAGAGGGGGCCGTGCAACTCCCACGTATCCCTCGAGCGCGAGTATCGCACTCAGTGACCCCCCCCCCCCCCCCCCCCCACACAAACGTCGCCAGCGTACTCGCGCATTCAATTCGTGAGCTCGACAGCCTGTGCTGGAGCGTCCCCGTATGATTGGGACGCACTTGGACACGATCGTCCCTTCGGTGGATGTTCTGTTTTGCATTCGCTTTGTGTGCTCCACGAGCGGAACGCCTCGTGGTGCCCAACACCCCTCTTTTCCTCCCTTCTTCGCCTCCATGGCAACCCCCCGGCGACGTTTCCTGCGCGCGCATGCTGGCATGACGGCGACGAGGGGGCGAGGGAGCGGCGGTGTATGCGAGTACACGGACGCGGCGAGATGAAGGGGCAGCTTTCAGTGCAGCTCCAACGGAAGCAGCGAAAACACATGCGCACGCGCACACGGAAAAGAGATGCCTCTCCGCAGATGCGATCAGAGGATTCGCGCTTCACTCCCGAGACTCCTTCTCCAGCACGGCTGTCAGTTGAGCACGGGTGCCAGGGAACATGACCAGCACCGTCTTCTCTCGCGACGTGCCGCCGCGCACTAGACTGACTTCGATGCGATCAGGAAATGCCGCCGCGGAGGGCGGGATGCTCGACTCCTCCGGCTGCTGTGAGCCACCAGCACCACTGTGCGGCATCGACGACGAGGCAGAACTGGTCGCTGCCACGTTTCTCGACTTTCCTTTTTTTTCCGATTTCTTGTCTCCGCCGCTCCTGCTCTTGGCGGACTGGGCTGCAGTTGCACTGGCTGCTGCATCCGCCGCTAGCACCGTCGCATAGGAAGTGCCTTTCACGTACTCAGCGTGATCTGCCGTCATCGCACGGAAGCCGCGCTCAATCAACTCGTCGAGGTAGCGGAGGAGCTCCGCGTTCGCTTGCCCTTCCACCGGTGGGGCCGCAATGCGCAAGTCGGCCTCTGTCAGCGCCGGCGTCAAGGGTGCAGCAAACGCAGATGCGCGTGCGCTGGGTTTGGCGTGCACGGTAAGCAGATACTTTCCTGGCTGCACCTGGACTAGGCAAGGGAACATGCGGTGCACGCAAACCCGCGTGGCATGCATTCACAAGCACAGAGAACACAGGAGATAAGAGGAGCGAAGGCGTGCACCAGTGCCATTCGACTTTCTGATGATGCACCTGCACCACGGGACACAAGGAAGCGGGGTGCCACAGAGTGAGAGAGGTGATGGACAGAATAGGGCAGTGCAAGGAAAGGGCAATCGTGCTATACAGAACGAGCTGGGCAGGCATCTGCATGCTCGGTGATTAGGGTAGAGAGTCGCACGCAGCAGTCTCGCTGAGCGTCGATACCCCATGTCACTTGTCTTGCGCGCGTGCCGTTTCATTCTGCGCCTTAGGTCTTTCACCGACTACTTGCTTCAAGAACAGCTGATGCAAGCCCGCACGTGCTTTCACCTGCGCTATCACGAGCAGCGTGAGTGGCCGGTTCACGTTTGCGTGATTCCTTTCCTCTCTTCTACCGTTGCAGTGCGGGCACAGTTGTGAGCCGAAACAACAACAGAAAAAAGAGGGCGCCAACGGGACCACTCGACCGTCAAGGGGGACATTCATCATCGCGAAAGAGGCGACCACGAGAGGTCAGAGCCGCTGGGGGGTGGTACGGGAGTAGCGAACTTGTTGAAAATCGGAGAAAAACTCGAGGATGCACAAATTGGTGTTGGGTGAGCGGGTGAGGCGCATCAATCACAAAAGAGAAGAGCGCTGCCGCACTCGTCGAGGTGCGGCACTGTACCCCCCCCCCCCAAACCCCTCTGTAGGGTAGCACTGCCAGGACTCTGCACCTATGATTTTCGAAATAACTACACACACACACACACACGCACACGCACGATGGGCAGTCCGCCTGTACTTTGCTTCGGCACCCACTCGTGGCAGCCCTGTGCCCCCCCCCCTCTCGTCCACGCTAAGAGAGCAAGCTCCTCGAGTCCAACAACAAAAAGAACGCAAGACAGAGAAAGGATGCAGAGCACTAGAAATGTGACGCATCACACTCACGCAGAGACAAAGACACTCCTGACCACGAGGCAGCGCCGCAGAAAGCAGCGTTTCCAGATGTGAACGCCGCTGCTACCGCACGTACGAAGCTAACCTACAAAACTGAAACCACAGCGTAAGCCACTTCCTGCCAATCTATCCGCCGCCATCGAGAGTTGCCCTCGCTGATGACCCGATTGCAGCCGCAACCACGTGTCACGCAGGCGTCGCCTGCGGCCTCTTAGTCCTTCGAGCGGCACGCAATATGCCGATCCATGGCAATTCGGCCCCCACCTTCACTAGACCCGTGTGCCTCTGCGTGTGTGTGTGTGGTGTGTGTGTGTATGCATGTGCATGTATGTCCGCCACCGAGAGACACAGGAAAAGGAGGTGATGGGGGTGATGATCTTGCGACACACGTACACCCTCCTCCACTCTTCTACCCTCGACTCGTATCATCCCCTGTTGTTCGTGTCGCTATCCTCCTCGGTCTGCTCACTTTTCATGAAGGGATGAGTAGAGGTCGACCGGCTTGCGTCCCATGTGATCGCGTCGCAGCGGAATCAGGCCCTCGTCGCTTTCCCGCCCCTCCTGGAAGTTGTACTGAGGCACTGGGTAGGCCGTCTTGCCTTCCTGCGGAACCCGCTGCCACTTCGGGTAGGGGATGGAGCTGTACACCATGTCCATGTCATTGGCCTCCTCCAGCAGCGCCGGCTTCTCCGGCTCCAGCACTTGCGCCTCCTCCTCCGCGGTCGCCGGGCGCTCATCAAAGACGGCGCGCACGCCGAAGGGAAAGTCCTTCTCGTAGGCGAAGCGCCGCACGTACTTGGAGGCGCGGTCTTCTGGCGTGGTCTCTGGGTGGAACATGTCGCCTGGCAGCAGCACTGTGGCCACCTTCTCCTGCCCATGATGGAACAGCACAGGTTCCACCGTGCGCGGCACGTCGCGGTTTGTCTTCTTGGTGACATCCGCAAAGGTCGGGCACTCGTTGTGCAGTTCTGAGAGCGCAATCACGTTGGGCGTGGGCATGTTCATGATGCCGGCGTTAAAGCGCGCGAGCGCCTCCATCGGCGACACCCACACAAGCTTCTCGCCGACGGTGGAGAGCGTGTACTGAACATCCGGAATCTTATTCAGCGTCACGACGTAGCTCAAGTTCGCGAAACGGAAGGTTTCGGTAGTAGGGGTCACTATCGTGCGAAACGGCATCAGCTGCGAGAGCGTCGATTCCATAGGCAGCTCAAGCACATCCATCAGCTGCCGCATGGCCTTGGGGTACTGGTTGCAGATCAGGAACCACCGCCGCGGTCCGGGAGGGCCCTCTACCTCTGCCACCACACCGCCCTCCTCTGGGATCAGCAAGAGGTTTGTCTGCACAAAGAGCGCGCGCATTGCGGCTAGGCGATGGTGCAGGTCGGCCCACTGTGTCGTCACACCGCGCCGCCGCAGCACCTTGTCCCAGTCCTCCGACGTGTCCTCCAGGGACACGGGAAAGGACGGGAGCACAAACTGATCCTTCACGTACTGCCCCTTCGACTCACGGTACATCATCAGGACCTTGTAGTCATTGTCCTCGCCAGCCGCGACCTTGGCGGGGTCAATGTGCTTGTTGTGACCGACAAGAATCGTCGTGGCGGCGCGGCGCGTCGGGATCGGCTCTCCCAGCTTCGGCTTCTCACCGTACTCGCGGTCGGCAAACGGGACCGGTGTGGACCAGTAGTCCTTGAACTGCTCCTTGTACGGGCTCTGTTGAACGTCCAGCAGCAGGTTGCGAATACCGGGTTTCGCACGGAAGTCGGGGCTCTCACCCGAGACGTTCAGCAGCAGCCGGAGGAGCGTCCTGCGCATGACTGCTATGACGTGCTACGCGCGGAGCGGGAGACGCCGGAGGGCGCAGGGAGGAGAATGGTAAGGGCAAGAGGAAGTGGTGAGGGAAACACGCACGCACGCGCTCCCGTACGTGTAGAGGCGGGCAAAGAATGAAGACGAAAAGAAGAAAGACGACCAAAACCGCAGCCGACGCCCCCTCTCCGAAAAACAGAAAGGGAACGCGTAGGCGTAGTCTCAGCGCGTTCTCTGCGAAGTGCCGGTGTGCCGCGTGTACGTGGGTGTCTGTGTGAGCCGAGGACGTGATGCCAAGGAGCGGTGAGAGAGCAATAGAGATATGAATCAGATGTCCCAGGCGCCAGCCACCGTACTACTCTTTGGCCTCTACACACACACACACACACACCAGCACGCGCACGCGAATTGGCAATGGCCGTGGCCACAGATCTGGCTATCAGCAAACTACTTCTGGACACGAAACGAACGATATGAGGGAGGGTGTGTGCACGTCAAGGCGACAGAGTGAGGGGGGGGGCACGTTGAATTTTCGTCTCCGTCGATTCCGGAGGGTGGTGCTGGTGGTGGTGGGGAGATGTGCGCACAGACACAGGCAGACTGACAGATAGGCAGGTATGTGATTGACACGGCGATAAGCATGCATGATTTTTGTGTTTTTTTCTCGACATCGGCTGAGGTTGTGAAGATGCACCGCACGTGTGCGTATGTTTGTGTTGCCACGGCACTCACTTCTCTTGTCTGTGCTGCGACTCGTTCAAGAGGAGAAGGGGGGGGGGATGGCAGGGGTAGCGCGCTGACGGAGAGAAGAGAAGGGAACGAGAGGAGAGTGGCAAACACGACACGGGAGAGAGGGAGAGCAGACAACCCGAAGAAAAAAAGATGAGTGCGGCAAAATCATCAACAGGGCGACGACACCATCACACATCACCTCAGCGCCGCCGCTTCCCATGCAGCAGGTACCAGGGTACACGTGAAAGGCCGCAAGGCAACAAGAGAGTATGATGCGAGCGCAGAAGATGGGCACCAACACGAGTATTGTGCACCGGCACGTCCTTCTGCTTGCCGGGCTTTGAGCCGCGTCCGCCGTGAAGATGAGAGGACCCCATACGTATACAGTCAGGAGGAGGTGTGTTTGCGTGTGCGCGGCGCAGAAGCGGCAATCCAAAACGCATCATTGCGGCCACTCTACACCAGCCGCTATTTCAGTGCCTTTCCTTGTGGTTTGGCGACGTATGGTTATGCGCGTCACTTGCATGAGTCGTGACGGGCGAGGCAAGGGGCGACAGGCGAGACACGACTCGAGAACGGGTTACCGTGTTGAAACAAAAGAGAAAAACAGAGGAAACAGTGGAGGACAACGACGCGGTGAGGAGTGTTGGAGGAGACAGACAGAGAATGCTGAACACGCGTCCTGGAGCCCACAACCACACCCACAGAGAGAGAGAGAGAAACATAGAGAGAATCGGTGGGCATACAGGAAGCGCCAAAACAGCCCTTCTGACGAGAAAAAAAAGAAGCCGAAAAGAGGGGGTAGGGGAAGAATGAGAATGAGCGGCTGCCCCATGGGAGTTGGTTCCCGTTGAAAGTTTCCCTCGCATCATGTACCCAGGGAGTGGAGCGATCACACACACACACATACACATACACATACACACGCACATACACACGCACATGAAACTTTCTCTTTGGCAACGCACTGTCACCCGGCCCACCCCTCGCGTACGGTCCTGACGTAAATCTTGCGCATCTTCATCGCTTCTCGTGTGCTTGCCCCCTCACCTCTTCTCTTTCCCTTTTTTTTTGACTTCTCCCAAGCACACTCCACCTCGTTATGGTCGGCATGCCTTTACTGGTGCACTGTGCTTCCTTCGATGAAACATGCGGCCTCTGCGTCTTTCTTTTTTCTTGTTCCCGGCAGCGCCATCCCGCCCTTCTCCATTTACTAGAACACGAATACAAAACAAGAAAACGGCTGGACGTTCCTACACACTCACACACGCGGACGGGCACCACGCAACTGACACCCCAGAGAGAGGACGCGGCGCTGGTTATAGAGCAGACTAGGAGAGGAGCGCTCCGCTACCGCGAGGCTTCGCCGTGTAGCCGCCCCTCCCTTTTGATCTCTCGTTCATGCTCAGTGTCACGCAATGCTGGAGCTGCGTTGTGCCTCTGCCTCACCGCCCTCCCTCACCCATCCACGCCAGCTCTAGTAGTCGCGATCGAAGCGCGAGCGCGAGAGGGCGGAGCGGCGGTCGCGGTTGCGGTTACGCTCGTTCCGCTCCGCGCCGGAGATGCGGCGGCGGCGCGGGGCCGACTTGACACCGCGGCGGTCATTGTTCTCACGGTCGCGGCCGCGTCCAAAGCCACCGTTGCCGTTGTCACCACCAAGGGCTCCACGGCGGCGGCGGCCCTCGCGGTCGGCGAGACGGCGGCGGCTGGCGCCAAAGCTGCCACTGCCGGCGCTCACTGCGCTGCCACCGCGACGGCGTCCGCCGTCAGTGCGGAAGCGGCGACGTCCGCTCTCGGGCTTGTTACCTCCAGAGCGGTTGCCGCTGCCGCGAGAGCGACTGCCACTGGTGTTGTTGTTATTGTTATTCCGCTGACGCTGGCTGCTGCTGCCTTGGCGGCTGACACTCTTCTTGTCATTGCTGCCACCAGACTGGTTGCCGCGGTGACGGCGGCGGAGCTCCTTGTCTATCTTCTGCTCCTTGATGATCTCGGAAAGCGGGCGGTCAGCGATCTCCATGATGGCGGTGAGTGGAGGCCGAGGAAAACGTTGCGTGGAATGCAAAGTGAGGGACCGGCGGCAGACCTCAAGAGAGGCGGAAGCACAAAACGAGGACGAGCCGTAAAACGGGACACGAGGAGAGGCGACGGTGTACAGCGCTCCGGTGTCGGGCTGGGGCGGAGGAGGGGGGGGGGGTTAGAAGATCTATGGTTATCACAAGGCGAGCAGAACAGAATGCGAAGAGAACGCCACAGGCATACTAACGAAACCGAGCACGTGACACAGAGACAGTGCGTTATCCAATACAAACACGGACAAAGACTGAGAGGAAAGGAGAGTGACGTACGACTGGTAGAGCACCGCGGTGCGAGGAGGTTGACAGGGAGCACGGCAGGAGAGTGAAGGAGAAAAGAGGCAGAGGCGGAGGGGGGGGGGGGGGAGGGCGCAGAAGCTTGAACAAGGCAGAGAAAACAAACGGGAACCTCTGCCACTCCGCGCCATGTCGGGCGTGTGGGTGCATGCATGTTTGCATATTGTGCACAGCAGCGGTAACAGTCGTGTCGCCGCGTGCAAAAGCCAGATAGGGAGGGAGGGGGAAAGGACCGAAAAGGGAGGCGTTGTATAAGTGCTCAGGCAGTGGCAAACAGTGGAAAGTCGAACCGCGATAGCGAAAGAGACCCGGCACGTCTACTTAGAAGCAGCCGAGATTCGACGGTGGCGACGCGATGGTGCGGAAAGGTGCTCGGGGACGCGTTCGGCAGGACAGCGGCGATCGTTGCAACTGCGGCAAGGAGGCTGCAACGGTACTGAGGGGCGAAAGAGTCACAGACTCGATATCGCCTCTTCATCTCTTCTCGTATCTTGCTTCATATTCGACTTTGAAGTTGGTCCTTGAAAGAAAAGCTGCTCAGGGTGGTTGTCTGCCAAGCTCGAAACGGCGCGGACGCCGTTTCCCACGCTTGCATCTCTTCCCTGCTCTCCTCCGCCTCACTCCCACAACTCACACGTGTCGCGTTCAGCGCTCGCACCGCCAAGGTTCCTGCGAGACGCGGCGATGGCGCACGCGAGCGAGGGAGAGAGGTGGATACGGGGAAGACAATGAAGGCCTATGCAAACGTGTAATCAAAGGCGGAGAGGAGAAGCATCAATCCCTTCCCCCTCCTACAGGCGTCAGGAGACACGGGAACACACCCCTGATCGAGAGGGGAAGCAAGCGCGCAAACAGCCAGCGAGCTCCCCCCTCCCTCCTACAACATAAAGAGGAATGGAAGCCAGAAGCCGAAGAAAAGCGCTGCGACATGAAAAAAAAGGGAGAGAGACGCACCGAAACCCCCGACCTGATGCGCGGTGTTCACACGATTCCGCTGCTTACGTCTTTCACGCCCATACAAAAATATGGTGTTCAGGCACCCTCACCCTCTCTCTCGCCTACGTTTCACAAGCAGGTGGGTACAGGCGCGCATGAATGTGGCACAGCAGCACAGATACATAACGAAGCATATTCGCGGAAAAAAAAAAGGATCTACTTCGAAACCGCTCACAGAGGAAGCAGAAGACGCGCGGTAGCGGACCATGCTGAGGGGGGGGGGTACTTCACTCCGAACGCAGAGGAAGCAAAGACGGCGCAACAGGGCGAGATGAACAATGATGCTCTCCAACCATGACGATCAGCGAAGAAATAGGCGCAGTGCCGACAGAAGCGAAGCGCACGAGTACAAGAGTAAGCAAGGACCTTCGCTTCCTATCCATTCTCTCACATTTAGCACGCGCTCAACGCCACTCTACCGGGCCCCGTCCCCTGGCCGGTCACAGGCCGCGTCTGGCGGTGCAAAGCAGCCCTGGACACGCGCGCCGCAGCAATGCGCCGACTCGGTCACCTTAGAGCACCGCCCCCGCATCGCAGGTCGCCTCACACCCGCGGCTCCCATCATGCCGGTCGCCACCCCTGGTGCATCTCCCTCGGGGTGACACTCAGGCTCCCCGCACCAGCAGGCAGTGCGAGGGCCGGGGGGTGGATACGTTCAAGTCGCACGGACACGATGCCCATCACATGGATGGCACAAGCGTGTGCACGGTCGCAGGTCGCTCCGACGCAACGCCGATCCAGGACATGGCCGCCGACATCGGTAGCCATACATCGCCCTGGTCACCCCAGCGTCGTAGGCGCTTGACCTTGTCACCACCAGAGGTGGCCGGGCATTTAGCAGGGGTCAGCGGAGGCTTGGCTTCCCCACGCACAGGAGTGGGGCACACTGGACCCTGTGATACCACGCACTGACGTATGCCCCACCAACACCACCGGTAAGAGATGCGATTTCATTTTTGCCTTCAACGCCTGCAGTCCACTACGCACAAGCCGACAGATGCGCGCCTGCAGCCACGGCGCCCCTACGCCCAGTGGCACGGCGGCCACATCCGCGTGGTGGAGGACGAGCCGTCCTGCCGCTGCACCGGAATGCGGATTGCCCAGGAGAGTAAGTGTCGTGCAGGCCCCTTTAAGTAAAATGGGTGGTGAAAGAGGCGGAAAAGACAAACACAATACAACAGAACGTGTGCCCCACCACACGCGCAGACCTGCAGGCACTCGATAGGAAGCACATCATCATCTCTGCCACGTGGTCGCAACAACCGCGGAAAAAGAAAGCCTGTAGCGATCGTGTGGCCCCCTCTTCTCTTCCTCTCCGCTGCGATCTAGCGGCACAGAAGCAAGCAAACACAGATGGCCTTCCCTCGCCTCAGTTTAGCTGCAGTGTCGCCTGGCATATGGCGCACTGACGGTTGGTGCCCTGCTGCTCAAACGTGCATGCGGGACACCGCACTTTGATATTCCGGTTAAGATCCGGTTCATTGCCGGAGACACGCGGCATCCAAGCCGGTTGTGCGCCTGGCTTGTTTTGAGGAGTGTCGGAGGGGTACCTGTACGGGTCTGCGTACCCCGCCGCCATCATCGTAGCTGCTCGCTGCGGATTGGGCGCTGGTCCTGCGGTCGGCCGTGCCGGCGCGTTCGACCACAGGTCTTCTGTGTAGGGCTGCGGTACGTGTTTCGGCTCTCTTTGCTGGGGCGGTGGCTGGTAAGGAGAGGCAGTAGGAGGCCGCTGGTACACAGGCATCTGCTGCGAAGGCACTGGGGCATAGTTTACTGTAGGGTGCATCGCGGGTGGGGTTCTGGAACCCTGATGTAGTGTATTGTAACTAGCGTTTAACGAAGCAGGGTGCGCAGGCCCTCGAACCTCTTCCATCCTCATCACAGGAAGGCTGCCGTCAAGGAGCTGGTAGTTGCCACGCTCGTTTTCCGGCGACGCAGAGAGCTTCATGCCGCCGGTGGGTGCACCAGGAGCAGTCGAGGGGCCCGCCTCACTCCCCGAGGGCTCACTTGTACCGCCACCTCCGCTCGTGTTCAGCATGTTGCCGCGATCCCGCTGGAAACCCTCAACGGCCATTTCCTGCAGCTGCTTCATCAATGACGCGTTCTCGTTTTTCACCCGCTTCAGCTCCTGTTCCAGCTTGCGCTCCCTCTCCTCTGACTCGATATCCTTGATCAGCAGTAACGTGCGGTTCTCCTGGACTGTCTCCTCCTGGAAGTCGAGCATCTCCTCCAGCAGCCTCTCGATATCCTTCTTGTTCAGCTCATCGTTCGACAGCAGCTCTGCCATGCGGCGCTGCATCGTTGTGCGGGCATCGTTGCGGCAATCGAGCATGCTCACCCGCTCCTTCCTCAACTGAATGTCTTGACTCGACGTGTCCTTTGGCTTCGTTGTCGCCTGGCTCTCTTGCTGCATCAGCGCCAAGCGGGAGATGAGGGAGGTGTTTTGATCTACCTGTTCGCGCAGCCGCCGCTCCATTCCTTCAGTCGCGTACATCACCATCTTCTCGACATGCGCCTTGACCTCTGGCGCGTTTAGGTCGATGCACTGGCTCTCCATGGTCGTGGATACTTGCTCCCTCTGAAGAAGTTCCGCGTTCGTCTCGCGCAGCTGGGAGCATTCCGCCCTCAGCACCTCTATCTTGGCTTGAAGGTCGCGCAGCTGCTCCTGCGCTCTGGCCTCCATCTCGCGACACTCCTTGATTTCCTGCTGCTGCGAGCTTACTCGCCTTTCCCAAAGAGCAGACTTGGCCACTGCGTCTTCCTTCGCCGAGAGCAGCAGCTCCTCAGCCTCCCTCAACCGACTCTGTAGCTCTGTGGCCTCCTGCGTTGATTTCAGCCGCAGTGTCTCCATTTCCGCTTTCACCTGGTTCAGCTGCGACTGCAAGCGTTCCCGCTCCGCGGCCTCTGCGCTGCTCTTCTTCGCCTCCTCGGATGCTAAACTCGCCCGCTGAGTTGCCTCCTTCAGCGCCTCCTCGCTCTGCTTCAGCTCAGCCGTGAGATTTGCGATGCGCTCCTCTTTTTCGCGCGTTGTGTCCTTCATCTCCACCAGCTCCGTGCGCTGTTCTTGGACTTGTGTGAGCAGTTCATGCAACGACTCGTTAATGTTAGAGAAGCGGTCGTTTGAGGTGCGGTGAAGGTCTAGCTGGTTCGCCTTCTCGGTCAGCTGTACGCGCAGCTTTGCAACCTCGGCTTTGAGACTTTCATTCTCGCATCGGAGGTCGTCCAGCGCGAGCAGCCCGGTGCTTTCGAGCTTTTCACGCAGCGACTCTAACTCGATCTTCAGCACCTCGTTTTCGTAGACCACCTGCGAAATGAACGACGAATCGACTGCGTCGCGGTTAAGCAAGGAGCTCGTCGGCGTTTGCATGGCTACGTCCGTCGATCACGCGACTGCGTATTCGTGTGCGCGACGATGCCAGTTGGAGGTGTAGAAGGGTGAAGGAGCGCTCTTGAATGATTGTGGGTGCGCCACTCGCGTTCGACTTGGAAGCAGTGACGTGGGTAGCGTGGTGAGGGGGAGGGCAGAAGTATGAAATCTTTCAATAATAGAGGGGATGAGCAAAGGCGGAGGGAGCACGCGCAAGCAGAAGGACAACAGCAACAAAAAAAATATGAGCGACAGGGAGTCAGACACTGAAGATACCGGCATGAGAAGTCAATGTCAGTGTGCAATGCCAGGCAGCGTAGGTGGCGACGGTGTGTGTAGTCGCCGCCTGAGGCGTGTATGCGCCACTGTCTGCAAAGGAGCAGGAGCGACACCTGGCGGAGTAAAGAAAGCGGAGGGGGAGGGGGGAGGTGAAGAGGGGTATCGGCTGGCGGGGGGGGGGGCGAGGCCTATGGAGAGACACGTGCCGGTTCACACGCTTCGATCTTTCCACGACGCCGAAACGGATTCCGCCCCGCGTATCTGTGTGTGTGTGTGTGTGTCTGCGATGGCGCAGGAAAGAGAGGGAGGGAAATGAGGAAAGGCAGAGCGACAAGAGTGCGATGAAGCCAAGCTTCGAAACACGTCACAGTAGCATGTAAATGCAAACAAAAAAAAGAAGCTTGATGGCGTACGCAGGGCCTTTTGGTTGCGTGAAGGCCCTTGCCGTAGAGTGGAGTGGGGGGCTGTGGTTGGGGAGCCTGTGGCAGTAATCACCGCAACTGGAGAATCAATAATAATAATGAAAAGCGCAAAAGGTAAAAGCAGGCAGCTAATCCAGAAGGGATGGGAGGGGGGGGGGGGGCAGCCGTCGAAGCAGCGGCAGCAGTAGGAAGATTCAGTAGGAAGGATGCAAGAGGACGCGGCAGAGGAATGCGACTTGACAGGGAGAAGGAGGAAAGGTGGCAAGATCGTCACGTGGGGGAGACGGGGGCGAAGGGACTAGCAAGGGATATGCTTCGCGTCAAAGACATCGACAGCCATTCAAGCAGTCATGTGTGGACGGCTTCCTTGCCGTTCGCACCCGTTCTTCTTTGAAGGGGGTTTGCAGCGGTGGACGAGTGTGCACACGCGGCCTCGTCTTGGCGCATAGAGGCAGTGAAGAGCGAAAGAGAGAGCGCTGTAGAGCACCTGCGTAAATGCACACAGCGGCATCTTGCTCTCTGTTCTTTGCACGACGACAGCTCCACAATTCCCTCTCGCGCTGCGGCCCTTGGCGTCTCTCCGCCATGACTGGACTACGCGCTGTTTCGAAGGTCGAAGACTGTAAGTGGGTCCGGAGTGCTTTCGCCCGCTTGGTGGGTTCTTTCCAGAATAAGGAGAACATGAAACATGAGTTTCTTTCGTTTCTCTCGACGTGCCCATTCGCTCACATGTAGCACGCGCTCAACGCCACTCTACCGGGCCCCGTCCCCTGGCCGGTCACAGGCCGCGTCTGGCGGTGCAAAGCAGCCCTGGACACGCGCGCCGCAGCAATGCGCCGACTCGGTCACCTTAGAGCACCGCCCCCGCATCGCAGGTCGCCTCACACCCGCGGCTCCCATCATGCCGGTCGCCACCCCTGGTGCATCTCCCTCGGGGTGACACTCAGGCTCCCCGCACCAGCAGGCAGTGCGAGGGCCGGGGGGTAGGATACGTTCAAGTCGCACGGACACGATGCCCATCACATGGATGGCACAAGCGTGTGCACGGTCGCAGGTCGCTCCGACGCAACGCCGATCCAGGACATGGCCGCCGACATCGGTAGCCATACATCGCCCTGGTCACCCCAGCGTCGTAGGCGCTTGACCTTGTCACCACCAGAGGTGGCCGGGCATTTAGCAGGGGTCAGCGGAGGCTTGGCTTCCCCACGCACAGGGAGTGGGGGCACACTGGACCCTGTGATACCACGCACTGACGTATGCCCCACCTCCTCCTCACCACCACCACCACCACTCCCGTCATCGGGGAGGAGGGAGGGAGACATTAAAGTGAAGCGGGGACATGAGAAAAAAAAGAAAGCCACAAAGACAATAATGGAGGAGCGTGGTCGGCACCAAAAGATGGAAGAGGGCGCAAACACCAACGCACACCCATCAGCAATCGCACCCCGTCAAGAGAGAGCGAGCGAGCAACTCGCCACAGTCGTAAAGAAGGCAGAGCAGACACGCGCATCCCGACAGCCGTCCATGCGGTGCGCAAAACGATGACAGCGAAAAGGATATAAGCACGGCAGACCCCTCAAGGTTTAGCTGGTATACATGGGAAGGAAGCAACGGGACGGGTGGCGCCGGACAGCAAAGAAGAAAACAAACAGCGAACCGTCAACGAGGAGATATTGGCGGGAGATGAGCGACCTGGTCGTTCGGTACATCGTATGGAGGAGGAGTGCGCACGGTACACAAGAAAACAAAACGATGTATATATATATATATATAGAGATAGAGAGAGAGAGAAGCATCCGGAGAGCGAAGGAAGCTCCTCTGAAAAGCGATGATTAATGATGTATAGGGTGCTGGTAGGGAACTGCACGTGTTACAGATGCAGATGCTGATGTGACACGCGGAGGCGAGGGCACTGATGAGAAGAGGGTTGGGCGAGGATAGACTACACCGCGCGTGTGGCAACATTAGGTGCGCGTGATTCTCCAGCGGCCGCTACGTTAGGGTGGCGCAACTCTGGAGGCAGCAGGGGGTACCGCACGCGCGCCTCGCCATCCTCGGCGTCAGAGCCGAACACAGCTCCATGGTTGGGATCATCAACGCCGGGGGTGTTCACCTGGGGCGATGTGGGCGCTGTAACTGCGCTCACAGGCCTCTCAGGAAACGCCTCGGCGTTTGTGAAGTCAGCGGACGCGTACCCGCGGAAGAGGTTCTGCGGCAGCGGCCGCGACGGCGGGCAGCGCACCGCCGGCCCACGTCGCGGTATAAGCGCCGTCTTCAGAGTTGCATACCCATCACACCACCACTTGCCCTGACACCCCACCACGTACATCGCCCCGAAGACGCTAATGACTGAGAAAACGCCCAGTATAACAAAGCAGCCAATCATCCATGACGAGCAGCAGTCACAGGAGCCAATGTTGCGCTCCCATGGATCGAGCATCGGCTTGCACGTGGTGGCGACACCGCACCTGCAGCGATATTGAGCTGGTGCGCTCTCGGCGCAAAAGTACTCGCCGTTGAGGTAGACGCTTTTGGGGGCAAACAGGTTCAGATTGACACCGTAGTTGCCGAGGTCCTGCAGCTGCGCGCACTGCCGCAGCGGAGCAGCGGCGGAGAAAACCGGACGAGAAACCCGGTAAGCCTTTGCATCTGTGCTGCCATTGCTGCCGTCCACGGGACCATGGTGGAGAAGGAGAACACTAAGGAAGAAGAGGAGGGCTGCGGTGGTGGTGGTCCGACGACACCGCTGCATGACGCGTAGGTGGTCGGCGGACATGACTTTCCTCCTTGCGAAAATCCGCTATGCTGTATGTGCAGCTCCTAAAGCTTGTACGGATGCGCGAGGGGGTGGGGGTGGGGGGGGGGGGAGGAGGGTCAGACAAGATGGGAAGAAAGGAGAACATGGGCAAGAGAACCACGTGTACTACAGAGCCAGACACAAAGGAGGGCGGGGCTGTCGTGCTCTGAGCTTGTCCCATCGGCGCGCCAGTCGAGGAGAGAAGGGCCGACATGCACCCACCCACCTCGAGGACGGAAGGGCACATATGATGAAGACCGGCCGGACCCTCTTTCTATTCAGTTGCACGCACCTCTTCATTTACGGAGAGAGATGCGCCACGAAAGCCTCATCAGACAGGCCCACACATACACACATCAGCACACACAAACCGAGCAAGATGAACATACATGTATATATATGTATACATATATATATATATATATACATATATATACATATGTTCACCGTCACGTGCCCGGCGAAGCAGCTGGCAACTCTATAGCCGCTGCAGGAGGTCATCGAGGGTCCCAGACCCCTCCAGGATGTCCTTGTGCGCATCATGTGGCAAAGAAGTCGCTGCTGAGTCGGCTCCGACACAGGTGGCTAGACTTGTTCTGTGCATGCACCACTGCAGCTGCGCATTTCGGTTCACTACCAGGACAGTCAGCTGCCACAGAACTGGCCCGCAGAGTAGGGATTCCCCTGCTATGCCGATCGCAAGAGCAGCCCCGCGAACTCCTTCATCGCCTTCGATGCCGCACAAAGCATTACTTTCGGCGCGTTCCACCGCCCTCTCGCCGTGAACACAATAGACTAACGCCGACCTCCATTCGTACTGTGGCGATCGCCGCACCTCTTGCAGAGGGGGCAGACGTGTCACGTGAGTGCCGGTGAAAGCCAGCCCTGGTGAGCCTGCGCGCTGCTTGATCTTGGAAGGCAGCTGATGTGCCGCCACCGCCTGCGTCACAGTCGAGTGCACGTGCGCGCACCAGCTGCGGTGCACGAGAAACGACAGAAACAAAAACGCGCTGGTCTTCATAAATGCCGCGTGTGCCGTGCTCTGCCCGCTGCTGCCGCTCTCCCCAGCGGGCGCATTGGCACCGGCTACAGCAGCGGGCTCCGCAAGCGGCGTCAAGGGAAGCGAGAAGAGGGGGTGAAAGACGCCGTCCGTCATCCACGCCGACTCCTCCTCGTACAAGAACGTTTCTGAGACACAGGACGCCGTTGAAGGCGTAGGCAGTGGGCTTGCATCCCTCTTTCCAATGGGATGTATCCATCCTTCAAAGGCATCAACGGAGACGGCGGCGTAGCGAACGGGAGCGGTTTGCGCTCTTGACGCCTCGGTAGTGGTCGAAAGCCGCTCGCATAGCACAGCGCCCGCTACAATGGCTGCGCTGGCTGAACTCACTGCTTTCCCTCCTCGTGTGGTTCCCTCCTGTGCTTCCTCCCTCGCCCGCTTCGCTCCTCGCGTGCCCACGAGCGCGGGGGGGCCTGCAGAAGGGGTGAGGGTGTACAGAGTTGCGCAGTTTTCCTCTTCGACAGAAGCAGATGGAGGACTCTTAGTTTGGCCAGGGGTCGCTCGCGCGCGAGAAGCAACACAGTGTGCCACAACCTGCGGCAGGACGGAGACCACAACCGCTTCATGGAACAGGCGTGATGCAGAAGGAGCCGCCGGCTCTTTCGCCTCATGGAGACTCCTGCGCCACGGGAGCAGCTGCACACCGCGGTACTGCGCCAGCGTGAATCGTGCAGCAGAGGTGCTGGCAGAGGCTTGCAGTGTCAGCACCAGCTGCGCCACCGCACGGAGCAGCACTGGCGAGGGAAAGATCAACTGAGGCGATGGCGGGGGAGTCTTGGGCGAGTCCTTCAGCAATGAGCCAACTGTCTGCTTCGCTGCATCACCAGGCGGTGCTGCCGCAGTGGGACCCATGTGCTCTTTACAGCGGTGGTCCTCGTAGTCCTGACGGTAGGTGCGTTGCGCCAATAGCGATCCACTGGGGACAAGTCCGTTGAGCAGCGCCGATGCAGTTGCTGCCCCCTCACCCGACCCCATTGCCGGCGCGGTAGAAGACCAGCGATGTGCTTTTGCTCGCCTCTCCGCTTGCACCAGTGCTGCTCGCCGGGCAGCCTCAAGCACTCGATGGATGGAAAGGGATGTAGTGGCTGCGCGCTCATGCACACGTGCGGCAGCAAGGGGTCCACATCGTTGCCTACCCTCTTCCACGGCGCCGCGGTATCGCTGCTGGTGGTACGCTCACCCACGCCTGGCATCCGGTTTGGCGGCGGTGTAACAAAGCGCAGCTGCTCGGCGGCACGGGTGTAGACGCTCTGCTCGGAGATGGAGGCGAAGCTGTGCGGCAGTGCGCCCACGCGGTACAGCCCGTCGCATTGCGTTGAGAGACAGATGTACGGTGACGCCGCCGAAGGAGTCGCCAACGCGCTTTGCCGCGCACTTGCCGCGCTCATGTTTGGCCAGCGCGGCTTTGCTCAACGTGCGCACTCGTATGCGTCCGTGTCTCGAGAGAGAGAGAGAGAATCCGTACGTTGGCCTTCGCACGCAGAGGTCTAGCGATGGAGGGGGCGAGGGAAAGGGATGGAGGGGGGGGGGGGAGGAGCGCGAGATGCGGCAGGAAATGACATCAAACCATCATCACCTGCCCGTCATGCACATACACGTACACGTACATCCTCTGTCTCTTCACCACCAATGCGTGGTAGAAAAAAGGCAAGCAGAGAGAAGCTGGCCAGTGTGCATCGCTACCGAGATATTAGCACCCACGCTTTGTTGTAGAGGGTGCAGATAGCTGACGATTTTACTCTCTTCCGCATGCCAAGAGAATGACATGAGCGCGAGTCATGACAGGCGCCCCTTTACGCTCTCTTGACCCGCCTTGTGCCTGATTCGTTATCAAGAGTGTGTCGTCATCTGATCCAAGAGTCGCGCCCGTCCTCTCCTCGTCTCCCTTTCCGTTCTCACCACAATGTCATGGGGAGTAGCTTGCCAGGACAGAGGTGGTCGTGGTGGTGGTGGTCGTCGTCGTGAAAGCTGGCGAAGATCAAGATGACGACACGAATGCGCCAAAGTTGTCTTCTTTGCTTTTTTTTTTTCGTGTGTATGTGCACATTACTGCGGGAGACGGAGCACCTATACAAGCATGCACACGCACCGGTGTAGCGGCGTCAGCGTAGTACCACGGGTATTGAGGGTGGGGGAGAGAAGCTACTACAGGCAGCGGCGCCGATCTGTCAGCCGGTCATGTTAGAAAAGAAAACTGGCGGAAAGAGGAGGTTCAGCACCCAACCACGCGCAGGCGCGCCTGCGTGAGTCTGTCATCTTATCCGACCTCCATGCGCCGTGGCACTCTTGTCATCGTCATCGTCGTCGTCCCCGTCTACAGGGTTGGAGGTGGGAAGGTCTTCTTCATCATCGCCGTCATCACCACTGTCTAGGCCCAGCAGCGCATCTTCCCCAGCCACAGCGGCCGCCCTGCTATCGCCAATGTCGCCGCGCCGCAGGTGCACAAGAGGGTCGACAATAGAGCCCATGTCAACCAGCTGCCATGGAGACTGCTGCCGCCCTGCCGCTGCGCTGCCCGCGGTGTCCGGCGACTTCGCAGCCGCCATTTCCAGAACTGGGGCCTTCAGGAGCCTCCGGCACACCGCCGTCACTGTCTCCAGTGCGGAGTTGTTTCGAGGGTCGTGCGGGTTGTTGTACTTTCCTCGCAAGCACTCGAACAAGGACTGGCGGAGCTGCGTGACAAGGGCGTAGGTGGCGCGGTCGATGTGCAGCGCGATCCAACCGTCCACGACACAGATCGACAACTCCGCATTGTACTCCGTCGTCGACTCAGACGCGCCAAAGAGCAGCAACGCCCAGAGACTGACAGCAGACAGGCTGGTAAGGAAGTCCTGCCGCGGCTCCCTCAACCCAAAGACGTCCTGAAAGACGTAGAAGAGCGCCGGGAGCGGCCGGTCTGGAGACGTGCTCGACGTCGCAGAATCTGCGGTGGCCGCACGCGAGTCTCGCCTGAGCTGGCTCAGCACTTCATCTCGGTCAGGCACCTCGTCGTCGCGGGATCCGTCAACGCGCCGACACACACTGTCTTTCGCAGGCTTGATGCTGGGGAAGTGTTTCGTCCGTAGTTCCACCTTGCGCGCGGCACGCAGACGCTGCATGGAGGAGAGTGCCTTCGAAGGCGGCCGCAGCAGTGCCACGTTTGGGAAGAGCGCAGCACAGACGCACGCTTTCACCAACGCGACATCGAAGCTGTGGCGGGAGAGGGCGTTTGTGTCGACGCAGAGGGTTCCGGGGTAGGAAAGCGGCGCTGATCCAGACACCGGCGCACCCTGTGCACTAGAGTCTACAGCGCTGACAGTCGCCTTTCCACCTTCCGAGTGTATTGCTGTATCCTCGACCGTGCCGCCGTCGTTTCCAAGGTGCCCACGTTCAGGACACGACACGGCATCGACGCCGTCGACCCTTTCAGGGTCCCCTCCGAACTCGTCCTGTGGGCTGATGAGCCCGGCGTGACGCAAGATGTCGCGGTACTGCGCCTTGTACTTGGAGATGACGCGAAGGTTTCCGGTGTGGAGCAAGTTGAACGCCGCGAAGTCATCCTTTTCACCGTTGGCGCAGAACGCGTTGTACGCGTTCAGGAAGCTGATGTGGTCGCTCTGCGAACCGCAAGACAGCAGATAGCGCTTCTTGCGCGCCTCAGCCGCAACGTCGCGGCTCGTTGCATACGGGCACACGTCCGTGCACGCAGCCACCGTCAGAACGGAATCCAGGCAGCACAACACGGTGCCGACGAGAATCATCTTGCCAATGCGCGGGTCACAGGGCAGCAACGCCAGGTACTCCCCCAGCGGGGTAAGCCTGTCCTTCTTTCCGACAGCACCAATGCCGCGAAGCACCTCCATGGACGCTTCCACATTGGTGTTCGAGGGGGGCTCGAGAAACGTCTGCAGCGTTTCCTTTGGATTTGCGTGCCCGAGAGAGAGCAGCTTCAGTAGCACCTGCATCAGCGGTACGCGGTGAATGTCCGCCTCTGGAAATGCCGTCAGCGAGTCCCACAGCTCCTTCGTGAAGAGGCGGTAGCACACGCCTCCTTGCGTCCGCCCTGCACGGCCCTTGCGCTGCGTGCAGTTGGCCTGACTCGCATAGCCCAGAGTAAGCTGCGTCGAGAACACGGGCGTGGGGACAACGGCGTTGCCGCCGCTGCCGCCTCCTGACCCACAGTTTACCGCAACTTTGTCCAACGGCACATGCGCAAAGGTCGGGCTCCCCGACGACGAAGAGGCACCCGTGCCTGTGGTGACATGCTGGTGGTATGTGGCCGTGGGGCGGCTTTCCCAGGTGGTTGTCTTGATAAGGCCCGTGTCGATGACAACAGCGGCGTCGTCGATGGTGATGCCGCTTTCGGCGATGTTCGTCGCCAGCACCACCTTCACGGTACCGGACGGGGCCGGCATGAAGCACTCTCGCTGCTTCTCGCTGTCGACAGTGGAATGAAGGAGAATGATGTGAAAGCGGCTTTCCGCGGCGGGAAGCGCGTACGGCCCGTGGTACTCCTTGATCGCAGCCATCGCAGACGTCAGCTCTTTCCATCCTGGAAGAAACACCAGGATCGACTTTCCCTCCGTCTTATTCTGAAGGTCAACCTGCACCGCGCGGTGGACGAGGTAGGCAACGAGGTTGTAGTCGGTTTTGAGAAACTTGCGCCTGTTGACGCGTCGCGATGCAGTGGTCGGTGACATTGCCAGCGAGACGGACTTCATCGGCGTCTTTTCCTGCTGCTCGTCCTGCTGCCCCTGCTCCCCGGACGACACGGCATCGAAGGCGGGCGAGTAAAATTGTGCAGTTGCTGCCTCAGAGGCGATATCCTCCAGGTAGCGGATCGCCACCGGGTACGCCGCCCCCTCGACCTGCACCACGGGCGTGCCCGCGTCGAAGTAGCGGGCGAACACGTCGGCTTGCATCGTCGCACTCATGAGCACCACGCGAAGGCGAGGGTTTCGTGTCAGCAGCTGCTTCACGAGAGCTAGAATGACATCACAGTTGATGTCGCGCTCGTGCACTTCGTCGATGATGAGGTGCGAGACGTGCTCCAGATCGGGGTGGGTGGAGAAGATCTGCAGCAGCACACCTGTTGTGCAAACTGTGATGTGTCGCCCGGGACGTGAGTCCAGCCGAACCGCGTACCCGACATCCTTTCCCACCGTGCTGAGACGCTCCTGCGCGATGCGCTCGGCAACGCTGAAGGCGCTCAGTCGACGGGGTTGCGTGACAAGGATGTTGCAGGATCCGCCACGGCCGTGCTCGATCTCGTAATCCAAGATGTACTGCGGCACCTGCGTCGTCTTGCCGCACCCTGTCGTGCCGCACACGACAGCGACACGGTGGCGCTGAACGGCGTCGAGCACCTGAGCCTTCACCGTCGCCATCGCCAGCGTGGAGCGACGGGGATGGAACTGGGTGAGGTAGACAGGGTCTCGACGGAGGTCGAGCATGTCGTGCAGCATCTGCGCAGCATACGACGGATCCGTGGCAAAGGCGCGCTCGCTGAGGCGCCGCAGGGTCCGCTCATTCATGCCCCGCGCTCGGTCACCGCAGTCGCCTGCAGAGTCAGATCCGTCATTGCACCCGCTCCTCCCTGTTGCGCCCTCTGTGGCTGCATTGGCTGCTGCGGCTGCCTGTTGCTCTGTCACTGGCCGCAGCTGGGTCTGCAGCTCAACCACCAGCTCCGCGGGCAGCGCTGCGGACGGGATCGACTCGGGTGAGATGGACGGATGCGCATTCACAAACGCCTGCACCGCCTGAATTCGTTTATCGTACAGCATCAGGTCTGCCATCGCGGTCTCCATCGCGGCGCGCTCGGCCTCGAAGCGGTTGATGCCGGTGCCGTCGCAACTGAGGCCGTTGAGAGTAAGGTGGCAACGATACATGGTAGTGCTGGTGCTGCCGCTCGTCGTGCTTGATTGCTTCGTGAAGGTTGTTTGCGGCGTCAGGCTGGCCTTGCCGAACAGCAGATGATGGTACTGAACCAGCTTTCGATAGGCCGGCTGCATCTGCCGCAGAACCGACTCTAGCGGGGCACTCGGGTGGTGCGAGACATCCTTCTTGCTGCGGGTGCCCTTTTGCGCGCCTCTAC
This sequence comes from Leishmania aethiopica, assembly GCA_003992445.1. Taxonomy (NCBI): domain Eukaryota; phylum Euglenozoa; class Kinetoplastea; order Trypanosomatida; family Trypanosomatidae; genus Leishmania; species Leishmania aethiopica. The sequence goes on along the minus strand of RZOE01000073.1, from coordinate 182,075 downwards.
GCCGCGAACGCCCTGTGCCATCCGCCCCCTGTCGCCCCTCTAAATCCTCCTGCAGCAGCCGCAGAATGCAGAGCGCGTGGGCGGCGCACTGTCGCTTCGCTGTCTTCGTGTTCTTCGCCACTCCTGTCGCCGTCAGGCCCGTTTGAGGATCAAGTGCGAGGGTCGCCACAAAAACCGTCTTTTCGAGATGCGCCACCGTCATCAAGCTCGAGGCATCGCGGATGCTCCCGTTCAGCTCATGCAACGCCGTCGGGCGGCAGTAGCGTTTCGGGTGACGACGCAGCAGCTCTGTCGCGCGGTCCGCGACGGGGTGGCCGCTTCGCGGCACCTCCTCACGCGTGCAGGCCTCCTGCCTCACGCGGGCGGCGACGGCCTGCACGTATGCAGCACTCGCGTCCACGTACTCATCCCACGAGCGATAGTCATGGGGTTTCGGAGTTTTGGGCCGGGGAGGCAGCGCTCTCTCTTCCAACGGAGGAGGGGCTGGGGAGGCGCCTGCCCTTGACGATAACGGTGTCTCTCTAGTGCTCATGTAGTGATCCAGCAGTTGCTCTGCATGCATGAAGCACAGCGCTCGCGCTACTTTGGCCTTCTTCGACTGCCCAATGGCGAAGACCTCCTTTTCCGCCGCGGCTTTACCGTGGCAGCGGCCGCTCAGAGGAAGCTCGAGCACGCACCGCAAGAGCTGTGAGTGCGGAACATGGTGCATCGACGGTTCCGGCATGACAAACTCCGCATCGGGGTCGGCCTGTTGGTGATCGCTGCGGAGCATCGCTACGACTCGCTCCTCTGCTCCCCTGTCCACTGCTAGCGGGGATGCACCTACGGCGTCTGCGAGGTTGCCGCCCGGTAGTGATCGCATTCGTGAAGCCAACGGCTTCTCTAGCCTCCCCTTTCGATCCGACCCCAGCTGCACCATTGGCACTTTCTGCCTGCGTATGGCAGAGGAAATGCTCTGCTGAGCCTGCGGATCGCCACTGCTGTGCGCTTCAGCGCTCCCGTGCGGGCGCATCTGCTTAGAGTTGCTGGTTCGCGACGGCTCGCTCGCTGCGGCGCTGCTGTCAAGGGAGTCACCACTGCCACGGCGCGGCACGGGGGTGGGCGACCCCGGCGCTGCAGGTGCTTCTGATTCGGTGGATGAGAACGGCATCGGTAATGAGCGCGGGGCACGCTGTGCCGAGGACGTCGGCAGCGTTGGATGCTGCCCTTGTGTGTCGGATGACTCGACAGTGCCCAGGCGGTGCAGCAAGGATGCTAAGGAGGCCGCACGACTTGCTGGGGGCTTTGCGGCAAGAGAGGCGACCGCCTTCGCAGGTGATGGCGTCGATGTCTTCGCGCGGCAACGCGCGACGCGGCGAGGCTGGGGCGATGCCCGCGAACCTATGGGGCCGCATTCTTGACTTCTGTAGCGTGGCGCAGCCGATGATAAGGAAGGAGATGAAGCTCTGCTGTTGGCCGACTCGCGCGCCGTTCCAGCACCACCGTTGGTTACATGACGAGCAGAGGTTGCCAATGTCAACGGTACGCAGGTGCCAAAGTCCCACTGCCGGGTGTGGCTGACCTGCACGTGCCAAGGTCGCGAACGCAGACACAGCAGTGAGCCACGCACCGCGGAGACAGCCGCGGCGGCGCTGAAACCATGGCTGCGGATTAAGCAGTGCGGAAACGCGCGCATCTCGGCACGGGAGAAAAGAAGAGGGAGCGAGAAACAGAAGGTGTGCCGGGTATATTGCCGGCAGCCTGTGGGGTAACACAAAGAGAAACGAAAAAGTGCAAGCGGCGGTGTGTGGGCAGGGCAAAGCAGCTGCGCGGGGGGAGTGCGGTGAGGGAGCAGCGAAGAGAGCAGTCACCACCAATGGCGCCGTTACACGGGCCTCACACACACACACACACACACACACACAGAAGCGAAGAAACAAAAAAAGACAAGAGGATGGGCAAAGGTGCGCGTGGGGCGCCTGCGCAGTTTCTGTTTTCGTGTGTGATTACGTGCCTCGGGAGATGAGGAGGTGGGTGGGAGAGACCCACTGCAAACGCGAGACAACGAGTAGCCGTCGCAAGGCGGAAAGCAGGTGGTGGTGATGGTGGTGAAGAGGAGGAGCTACATGCGCCCGCAGCACACGTGACACCTTTCACCTCGGCGTGCTTATCCCAAAGCCGTGCAACACCGACACCAACGACCGCGGCGGCACCGGTGTGCGTGCAAGAGGGCGAGAGGCGACTACAACATGAACAAAAAAACGACGAGGGGCAGAAAAGATGAGCGAGAGTGATGTGCGTTCGTGCGCGCGTGCCGTTCGCTTCGAAAAAAAAAAAAAAGAAAGCGAGTGTAGCATGAAGACAGTCCTCTGTGTGCGTTGATGCAAGGCACGTGAGGGGGCTCCCGGTAGGGGAGGAGAGGGGGCCTGCTAGCGTATCATTTCGTTCGGCACCAGAAACTTCTCCACGCTTCTCGCTTGTCTTTCCTCCCCCATCCCCTGTCGCAGAACCGCCGGCTCGGCACGCCATCGAGGAGTGCGTCTAGAGTTCGTACAGGATGAGATGTGCATGCGTAGCCCCCTCCCGCAAAACACGTGTGCGCAACCGCTGCTTGATTGACTTTTTTTCCGGTTCTCCTCAGTTGCAAGGGTGTGCGTCAAAGAAGGCTCAACGAAAAGAAAAAAGGCGTCGGACGACAACCGCACGCACACATGAAGAGGCGGCTGTCAGCGGCGCACGAGCCCTTTCGGATCACGACAAACTAAGCAGCCTCACCTTTCTCCGTGCACAACGCGTTAAACCGCTGCGCCTCCGTTAGATGCTTCCACCGCTGCTCGCGGACCGCCATCACGCGGCTGCCCAGCATGTTCATCGGCCGCTCTACATACGCCCAATCCGGATTGATCATATAGCGGTAGTACAGGTAGGCACACGTCACCAATGTTGAGAACACCATGAGAAACACCTTCACGTTGCGCAGCCGCTCCGCGCTCATGGTGTGGTAAAGTGTGCTGCGCTGCGAGTAGAGACCGACGGAAATCGTGTCAAAGGTGTGGACGTTGCTGTTCTGCTCATAGTACATGCCACGGTCCTCCTGGTCCTTCAGCACGCGCGCCTGGTTGTGCTCCACACGCAGCATGCTCAGCTCGTGCTGACGCTTCAGCTCAAAGAGAACTTTATCACGCGATAGTATTGCTCGGATAACGGCGTCTCGCGCCCCCAGCCTCTTCGCCGCTGCGTCGACGTCGGCGTTGAGGGGTTCCGCCCTTTCAGCTGCGCTTGCGGAAACCGAAGCGGTGGCATCTTCGCCTCCTGGGGCAGAGCCTTTACGATCCCTGTCGTGAATGGCCTCCTCCTCGGCGGAAGGAAAGGAGGAAGACAGGGAGGTGGAGTGCCGCTGAGATGCGCTCACAGGATGCGATGAAGTACTGATGATCTGAGCAGCAGCCGCAAGACCGCCACAGCTGCGTCGCCTCAGCGAGGAGTTGTACAATGTGAACGCTCGCATCTGCGCGACCGCGTGTGAGGGAGGGGTAGAGGAAAGGAGGGAAGGACGAAGGAGTCGCAGCGATGGCGTCAAGCGCTTGTGGCACAGAAAAGGGTGAGATGCGCTCGAACGGCGTCCCTGCGCCACGCATATACTGACCTTCGTTGCGAGAGTGGGTGAGAGAAGGGAGTCTGCGCAGGCGAGGAAAGCTCCATCCAAGGACGCATCTGCATACACACACGTGCATGCCAAGTGTATCATGTACCCTCACACAGCTCAAGACATGCACATAGATCCGTAGATACACTCCAGGCAGATGAAAAGAGTCGATCGAAAGTGGGAAACAAAGGCGGAGGACAGAGCGCACGAGGAAGGCGTCAAGGTGGCTATGCGAGTGCGCACAACTGCCAAGCGTTAGAAGTGGCCCTGGTGATGCGCCGTGGCCCTGGCTATTGCCCTCCAACGCGGCAGCTGCCGCACCGCAGAAATGCCTGCTGCACACAGTTCCTCGCTCCCAGTACGCCAACATCCCTTCGTTTCGTTTTTCTTGCTGTTTTTGTGGAGGGATAGCATCCGAAATGTGGCGTCAGTCGTGCAGGTCACGTTGCAAAATTCTCGTCTTCCTCTCGCAGTACAGACTCCCCTCCTCCTCCTCTCTCCCGCATGATTTGGGGTTGAAGGCGAAGGTGACGGCAGAGAAAAAGACAGAGGAGGCAAAGGGCAAGGGGGGAGGACTGAATGGCGCCGTTGATGGTTTTCCAACGCGGCCCAAGAGACGGAAGGGGGAGGGGAGGGCAGTGCACACCGACAGCAGCGACACCAAGGGAGGAAGAAAAGGAGGTTTCGCACCTGCTCCGTCGTAGTTTACATCCATTTTTGAAGCACCTGTGCGTCTGACATCGCCTCTGCGCGGCGTACAAAGCCAGACAGCCGAAGCAGTGCCGGCGTCGGTTTCGGGGAAGGCTGTTGTTGCAGTTGCGCGTCGTTATTTGCGGGGCTGCGTCCGTTGGTGTTGGTATGTAGATGGGCTGTAGGCGCTGGCACGGCCCGCGATGCCTGCGCTTTCAAGAAGAGACGTGCATTTTCGTACTCCTCATTAATCGGGCAAATCTTCTGAAAAGCGCTCCAGCGCTTCGCAGCGGCTCGCGCCGCGCCTTCAAAAGACGCGGCTTCAGCAGCCGTGGCCGCAGTGGCAGTGCCCTTGTTGTTGCCCGTAGTCACGGTAACCTGATTCGCGGGATCGAGGTCAGGAATAGGCTCGCCACGCTTAACCGCGCGCAAGACTAGCTCCAGGCTCCCAAAGTTCTCCACACCGCGCCGCAGAACGACAGGCAGACTTGATTCGCCTGGCGATGCGTGCGTTATCGAGGCTGATGAAGTCGAAACGGGGCCGTTGAGAACGAGGCGCGCCATGCGACGCTCAAACTCGTCAACTTGCGCTGCGGAGATCAGCACCGGGGAAGAGGCGGCTGCGGCTCCAGCAGACGCTGGTGCAAGAGAAGACTTGGGTGCAGACAGCCTGCAAGGGAGCAGCAGCGACTGCCACTGGCGAAACTGCGCATCGTGCTGCAGCAGTAGTTCCTCCTGAAGATTCAGGCGGCACTCGCAGACTCGCTTCACCTCCTCTAGTGCCTCTATCTCTGTCTGCAACTTAGCGCACATTTCAGCCGACTTTGACAGTGCTGTGGGAGCGGTATCTGCAGAGCCAACCGTCGCACCCGCTTTTGCCTGCAGCTTACGCTGCTGACGGAGCCAGAAAGGCTCAGGGTTCGCAGCAGCTGGCGTTGACGTCCCACCGTTCGTTTGCAGTGTGCGATCGACATCGATGTTTTGGGCGTAGATGTGCTGTGCGCGCGCCGAGAGCCGCTCCTCCATCCTGGCTATCTCTGCTTCGTAGTATGCCTCCTCGGCGTGCCGCTCGCGTGCGCGGTGCACCAGCGCCTTGCGCAGTTCCTCTCGCGCACACGCAGAGTCCGAAATCGGGATTCGGCGTCGCTGAGCTGCCGCGAGCCACAACTCGGCTCCCTGACGCGCCACAAGCACATTCATCCGCACCGACACCCTGCACAGCACACCCAGCGTCTGCAGGTTGCAGAAGCAGAAGCAGTGAATCACGAGCTGCGGCGGCAGTCGCAAAATCGCCGGCGGACCTCTCCTTGGCAGCTTTGGCAGTATCGCAGTGCTCCTCTCGACAACAATGGTGGGCTGAGATGAAGCACTGTCGCCTATCTTTGCTAGCCGCACGTTCGCCATCGCTTTGGTTATCTTGTCCGACTTGCTGACGTTGGCGGCGGCGTCTGCTGCCGCCGCGGTTCGCTTCGGCACTGTGGCCGCCTCTTGAGCCGCAGGCGTAAAGACCGCCTCTATTTGGCGCAGTGCCGCCCTTAAATCACTTGTGTCATGATATGTGTCCAGCCGAATGGACGTGTAGCCGGCCGCGGTGCTCTGCCGACTCGTCAGCGGCGAGAGAAGAACGGTGGTGCTGCGCAGCGGAGGCAGCTTGCCACTTTTAGACACGGAAGACTTCATTGGATGAGAAAGTATAGATACATATATATATGTGTGTTTGTCTGCGTGTAGGGTGCCGTATGTGCCGTGATGGCCCCCGTTCCAACAAGAGGAGGAAGCAATAAAATGCGTGTGCCTCGGTGCGTGTTGAGCGAGAAAAACAGAAACAGAAACCGAAGCCGGTTGGCGGTGCAGCGCTAGGCAGCTGACCTTCAAAAATACACAAGCACCGCACAGAGGTGCTCTTTCACGGGGTGCCGCGTGTGTCTCTCCGGCACCCGTTTCGCCTCCGGAATAGAGCGCGCGTGCTGCCCAAACAAAGCCTTGGCAGCAGTGCACACTTCTTTTGACGATGCGGGGGCGTGCAAAGAGCGAACGCGGAGATGCGCGTGCTGTCACGCGTATGAATGCAGCAAGCGGCCGAATAGAGAAACGCGAAGTCGAAGAAGACTGAAGCCAGTGGCCAAGATCATTGGACGCGAAAGGGCGTGTTGAGGCCGATGGCAGCGAGGCTAGAGACCTGCTCAGTAAGCATGTCGATAGCGACGTGTTTTGTACATGCGTGTGTGTGTGTGTGCTGATCTAAAAGAACGTGCCCAAGGTACAGCGGTCACCTTCCTTGCTCGAGCCCATTCGAGATTGCCTGATCACTTTTTTTTTCGGTTCGTGTCACTTCCGCTGCTAATCTGTATCACTGTGCCGGAGACAGAGAGAGAGAGAGAGGTCGCCGCGACTAGCACTCTCGCCATGCTCGAGTAAGATACCAGAGATGGTGTGGTGAGCATGAGTCACGTGCACCACTTTGCTGTTCTTCTTCGGCGCCCTGTACTCCTCGCTAAATTTTTTCTCTCTTCACAAATTGCATCCCGTCTGTTTTGACGTCTGCCGTGCACACCCACACCCACACATATCGATCTACACACATACACACACACACATCGACAGATAGATGTGCTTCTTTGATTCCACATCCGCGCATTGAAGCAAAAACGAAAAAGAAAAGGTGAGGTGGGGATGTGTGCGGAGAAAGAGATCAACATGAAGCGAGCACAGGCAGGCAGGAAGGGAGGGTGGGCAAACGATACGATGTGTGTGTGTGTGTGGGGGGGGGGGGAAAGCACAAGGCAACACCGGAGAAACACAATGAGGGAGCGAGGAAACCCAGAAAAACACCTGACCACGGAAACAGAGGAAAACGCGCGGACAGAGAGAGGATCGAGTGGATACGAAGAGGAGGTGCCCGCGCATTACACATGAAGCAGAAAACCACAGCGCAGGGAGACAAAAAAAAGCAAAAGGATCGCATAGCAGTACTAGCCAAGCCGCCCCCTCCCCCCAGCAAAAAAAAAACATGAGAGACTAAACATCCTTCCGAGCGAGCGAGCGAGCGAGGAGAGAGAGAAAGTTCTGCGTATCCATAATACAAGCAGTTTCGTTTCTGCAGGCAGAGAGAGCCCTCCCCTCCCCCACCCACCCACTCACTTAAAGCAACAGGACAAAGCCGCTGCGCTGCCCGCATCCGCTGACGTGTGCGTATCGCTTTTTTTTTTCTGCGCCCTCCCTCCCCCTCGCCTTTTCCCAATAGCACCGTCAAAGGCCCTTCCGTATTTAGAGATACACATGCGCATGCAAACAGCAAGGAAAAGATGCGGCCTGGTTACATATACGCATACCGAGAGCAGGCGTTGGTGTACCCCTTTTGCGGTCGCTCTTTCTTTCTCTCCTGCTACATCGTCTTTCCCCTTCTCCCTTTTCTGGTGGTGGTGGTAGGGGGGGGGGTGATAGGGGAGGGCTTTCCTTCTCGCTACGTAAGCGCCTAGCGTACATCGGGTGCGTGAGGGAGAATGAAAGAGAGCCTTCTCCCGTTACACACACACACACACACACGCATACACACATACACAGGCATGGACAAGAGCGCTTCCTCTGCATGTTTTGCGTTTTGTGTTGTCTGTTTTCACGCGCTGCAGCACTTCGACTTCGGTGCGTTCGCTGTGTCATCCGCATCTCAAGTGGTGCCTACGCTCTCTTCTTTTCTCGTGTTCCACGCTGCTTCTTCCTTTGCCTGCCCGCCCGCCCTCCCCCGTTTTCTCTCCTTTTCTCGTTTGCCGTGGCACACATCAGCATCTATTCCTCCCTCCCTTACCCACGCGCAGCAGTGCCTCCGGTGCCACACGCAAAAAAAAAAACGCACCCTCGACTCAAGAGGGGCACACGGGAGGGAATGGGGGGGGGGGGGAGGGGGAGAGCGAGAGAGAGAGAGAGGAAGGGCGACGTTACCGAGAGAGAAAGATAAGGCATGTAGCGAGAGCGAGCAAGGTAGGGCCCCGTCGGAGGGAGGAAGGCGAAAGAGGCGAAAAAAAAAGGAGCGTCGTCAATTGATGACTTGCTGGACCTCCTTCACGATCTTGCTGACCAACGCCGGCTCTATCGCGATGACCTTCACTTCGAACCGCGCGCGTACCGGGCGATGATCTGACTGCCGCAGACTCGACACACACGTGTATTCTAATGGGTGGATGTGGTTGGTGATCATCGGAAAGCGTGTCGGCATGGCGAGCACCTCCCCCAACGACGACGACTCTAGTAAGCCTCGTGGACGACGCGCCGCACAGAAGGTGGGCGCACACCGTCTCTGTTCCCACACCGCATGCGTGGGCGCACGGCACGACAACGACGCCGAGGGACACTGGAACGGCTTATCTGCCGAGTCAAAGTCATTCTGCGGGGCGTTGGCGGTATTCTGCACGTCATGCGACAGCGATCGCTCGTAGGCAAGGTCTTCCGAGCTTGTGACCGACGAAGAGCCTGCGGAGGCCGCGCTAGGGGAAAGCTGCTTACTTTCAAGTTCTTCTAGTGACATCCACACCTCGGATGTTAGCGAATCACACTGCAGCAACTGGGAGGATTGCAGGTTGTGCAGCGGCGGCTCAAAGCTGCCCGAGCTCTCCGGCGTCTCCGCACTTATTTCCTCCTGCGACGTCGCGGTCACTGTATCGTTCTCTAGCACGCGGAAGAGGACGCGATCGCACCAAGCCGGGTCGCGGCGCTTGCGACTGGTGTCAAACACGTCCGTGCCTCTGTCATACCTGTACGTGGGCGGAAACGAAATCCACTGCTCCTGAAAGCCGTCGAAGGCTTCACCAGACACCATCAGCTGGCGCAGCTCGTCGTGGCAAAGTAGGTTGTCGTACTCGCCACGCTCCACCAACTCTTTGATGAGCGGGCTGGGCAACGCGTGCAGGCGAGAGTTCAAGTCTCCGAGGAAAAAGACGTAGTCGTGCTCATCCAGTACCCGGGTCTCGGCCGCCGTCGTGAAAGACGTCCGAAAGGCGGAATGACCGAATCTGAACAGACGATCCCACGCACTGTTCCCCTGCACCGACGAGTGGTCGATGCTGTGGCTCAGCACCTCTTTTGCGCTCAGAAAGGTCTGCAACACTTCGCTCTCGTCGTCGCTCCAGGCAGGCATGTCAAAGCGAATATCCTTCAGCGCCGCTTGGTAGTTGCTCGTGCGGCGCTTCTCGTTGTGCTTGTGCGCCACAAAGTGGGCGGAGATGAAGAGAAACCGCTTGCCGTAGATGGTGACGCGCATGGCGACGGAGCCTTTGTTGCCCAGCACGGACAGGGCTCCCGTGCGGGTGAGGGAAAGGCGCACGTGAGAGACGTAGTCTACGTGTTTTGCCTGTATCAGCACAATGAGCACGAGCCCGACGAGCTGCACCACCTGCACCTTCTTGTAGTCGATGGTGCGGTCTGAGGCGGCGGCGAGGGTTTCGATGATGGCGTCCGCCCACTCCCAGCTGCGCTGCGTCGACTCCCTCATGAGCGCCGTGCCCGTCATCTCGACCTCCTGCAGGCTAATAAGAAACAAGTCCGGAAACTTTGCCTCGATCCACTGCCATTCTCTCTCTAAGATGGCGGCAGCCCTCTGTTGATCAGCTAGGCGGAAATCCTCGGCGGTGGTGCGCTTGGGACTTCTGGGATCCTCACTGGAGCCGGCGTTCGCAGACGCTTTTCGGGAGCGCATCGTCGAGGAGCCGGTTGGGTAGTGGGGCTTACTGAGAGAGTCACCGTAGGCTAAAACGGCTTGCTTGTGCTCCTGATAGCGCTTCACCTCGTCTGTGTGCTCCTGTCCAATCAGCCAAGACAGGAAAGCGTCTTCATACAAAGGCGGCGCCTGCTGGTCCACATTCCATGTGCACGCATTCACGAGGAACGGCGCCTGCAGGTCGTCCACCGGGACGTCGTGGAGGCAGCTGCGGATGCGCGCGTTTACCTGCTGTCGTCTCTTCAACGTCTCCTTGTACGCTGTCGCTGTTAATGGCGTGAGAGCGCCGCCGCTGTCGCCACTGCTGCTCTCGGTAGAGAACTCAGTCTCGATGCGAAGAAGCGGTCGCGCGAGACGGCGCGCCGCACCCATACCAGTTCGAAGAGCGACTTTGATACTTGCCTCCGCCCTGTCTCGCTTCCTCCAGTGAGGCGAGTAGTGAAACAGCGCCTCCAGCGCCTTTACGCGTTTCACTGTGCCGAGGGTCACCAGCCAGATGATCACCTCGATGATTATCACCGCAGCACGCGCCCACAGCGGTGCCCGCGGAGCCTCTTCCTTTTGCCACCGTTGCTCGGGAGAGAGGTTTGTCCCCTGCATCTCGCAGAATGGAGCTCGGCAAAGCCTCTCTCTGTGTCTCTCTTTGGGATGGAGGGGAGGCAAGGGGGGGGGGCTGGAGGAGACGATGGCGCGGAGGATGAGGACGGCTGCTTCGTTGGCTGCTGTCGTCGTGACGCTGACGCTGACGATGACAACAAGGGGAAGAAGCGAGAAAAGAACGCTGTGCCACAGCTCGAGGCTGTGTGTCGGCACACTCACGCTACGTAAGCCCGCGTGACACAGCAAACACACACACACACACACACACACACACACACAAAGAGCGAGAGGAAGCCGACAAAACGATGAGGACCGCGGTGAAGGAAAGAAAGGCAGAGAACGACAAAGAGTCGGGCCGATCTGCCGATCCGCGAGGGGGCGAATCAACACGCGACTACGAGAAGACCGCCAATGCAGACGACAAAAAGTGCAAGGTGGGGGAGAAAAGGCAACAGCAATATACGTCCAAGTGCGCGGATGGGCAGCGGCTTTGACGCACATCAGCACAGCCGCGGAAAGCAGCAGCAAGAGAAACAGCAAGTCAGCAAGAACCGCAAAACAAAAAAAAAGTAGCGGAATACGAAATCGAATAAAAGGAAGAGCTGACAGAGAAGGCAGCCGTGGACTGCAGCGCTGCCTCTATCGATTCAGCCCAGATGCGATGTGACGCGGCTTTCCAACACGCAGGACGTGACAGCACAGAGAAAAAAAACAAGGAATGCGGAAGGTTCTGTTTGACAGTGAAACGCTCCCGGAGTACTCGGCACCGCCGACACAATAGCAGTAGCCACAGAACGAGCGCGGGCTGGTGCAGCTGGAGACGACTTGTCTAGCAGTCAATCCTGTGACTGCACAGAAGTCTCCTGCGCAGTCGCTTTTGTCCCCACCCCCGCCACCCTCGGACAGGAAGCGAATAGAGACGGAGAGAGAAGGTGATGTGGTAGAGCACACAGTGGGGGAAGGGAGGGAGGGAGGGAGGGGGGGGGGGGGCGGCGGCACCTCACCAAGTATCGCTCACCTCCTTCCCAAGCAGGACAAGGAAAAAAAAAACGTACTTCCGTTCAAATACGCGAAGCATCTAATACGCGCTCGCACAGACACAGGCATGCACACAGAGTAGGTAACGAGGCGCGTGTATAGGGGGAGGGGTGGGGGAGAGGATTGGGCTTGCAGACAGACGGATGGAAAAGAAGCTCAGCGAAGGTGAAAAGCGGAAAGCCGAAAAGAGAAAGGAGAGGAAGGGGTATGAACGACAGGGGTGCACTCACAAGTACACACACACCAAATCCACAAGGCACACGCACAGAAACGAGCACGCGTACAGCTCCACGCAAGCAAACATACAAGCAACGAGATGTCTTTATGGCCGGGGGGGGGGGGTGTCTGCGTCTCTGTGTGTGCGCATGTGCGCCTATTTCTTGAGGAGCGAATGTGCTCTCCCACTGCCCACGGCTGCTCTGACCTGCAGCGATGCAGGCGCGCCGTTTATGCATGTGTTTGTGATGGTGTGGGGGTGATTCAAGCGTTGTCAGAGAACGGGGACGTGCGAGAGAAGAGGGAGGATAAAGCAAGAAAGTCCCACAGAGGCATTCAGATGCATGCGCCGATTGGGGGAGAGGGGTGGGGGCGTGCTTCTCTGAGGTACAGACACACACGGACACACACATTGCGCTCAAGGCCCAGGTCCCCTCGACACTGTCATCGACACTTGCCGAGGGTCATGAGCGGCAAAACCTGTATCTAACGCAGCTGCTCACACGCAAGGAGGAGTCTGTGAGCGCTGCGATGGTGACCACGCTCGCAAAGGACGTCGAAAACACACCACATGCCGACAATCCAGAAACAATGAAAATGGAATGCGTCCAAGGTGCCGAGTCCCGCGCACTCGTGTACTCACCCGGTTTCTCATCTTCTTCGCATGGACGGTATCGCCTTCTCGTTTGTGGTTCTGGCTGACGGGGGTGGGTAAGACGCCACCAGGAACTGAGAGCTATGAACAACATACAAGACGAGCGTATCTATACGTCACGCTTTTCCTCTCACAGAGGGAGGGGAGGGGAGGGGAGGGGGGGGGGGGGGCGGAGGCTGAAGAGCACAAGATAAAAATATACACTACGTGTTGCGCAGGTGAGGGCACGACCACCAAAGCAATGAGGAGAGACTTGTGTACATACAGATACATACAAAGAGGACACATGAGCGCAAAGGAATAGGAGAGAGAACGAGGACGGGGGAAAAAAAAGGCAGAAGATAAACGAACGCGGAAAGGATGCGGTGCGGACCGGAAGAGGGAGCGGGCGATCAGAGAGAAAGGGAACGGAGGGAGGGGTGAGGGGTTCGCTGTTGTGTTTGCTACCCATTTGTTGTTGTTGCAACGACGTCCACCGTCCATCACTGAAAAGACATACCACGATCAACGTCACCCTCAGCAACACAGCACGCGGGGCCAGCCCCAGTGAATGTGGGTGCCAATGTTTTTGGCGCACAGCGGCATCTGCATGGGTGCGGCATGTGTCACAAAAAGGAAATCTCTCGCAAAAAAAAAAACGACAAAGGAGACAGCCAATGCCGCACGGTGAATGGGTGGTGGGGTGAGGAGGGAGATGGGGACGGAGAAGGCGGTAGAGCAAGCCAAATCAAGACACAATACACACCACCACCCCGTCCATAATAAGCGATATACATCAACAGGCATACGAAGCTAAAAGAAAAAGCACAGACCATCAACGCCGCCGCTTCCATTTCGAACCACTACCGTCCTCTTTCTCACAAACGGACCACATCCACGCACCACTTCTCTCTTGATTGCCACGAGCGGTGTGAGTCGCGCAGAAGGCTGTCGCAGGGGGGTTGCATGTGCATTATGCTGTACATCGGTGTGCTCGCGGCACTGGAAACGAAAACCAAGATAAAGAGCTGAAAAGAAACCTCTCAAAAGCCCCCCTGCCCCTCCCCCCCACATACACAGAAAAAGAAAGACCCAGGTAGACCGGAGGGTCAAGTAGATGATGGATAGAGCATAGGGGAATCCATCGCGGCAGAGGAGGAGACGTTTGCGTACACTAGACACCCCCACGCATTTCTCCACGCCAGCAGCCCTCTCCCTTTCCCCCTCGCCTAACTAAGTGCTGTCTGCGGCCCATTCCGCTCTCACTTCACGCTCTTCAGGCGGCTTTACAGGCATTAATATACCCTTGGCGCTGCCCACACCATCATCACTGCAGCTACCGTCTACAAACACCTGCGCACTCGAGCGCTGCCATGTCAGTGACGCCGTGCGCTGCTGGATCGGAACGGAAATGTCTTGGACTTCGACAGTGGCGCTGCTGGGATCTTTGCCAGTTTGCCCAGCTCGGTGCCTGACAACTGTGCCAGCGTGCGACATGCACCATCGAGGTAGTCAAGCGCGCTTAGGAACGGTCGCTCGGGGCTGACCTTGAAGCCCTCACAGAGTGAGTCGGAGGCGCCCCTTTCCTGCGGCTCCGCGTCACGGCTCAGAGGAGAGGGCGTGAGGCTCGCACGCGTCCCGGCGAGGGACTTGTTCAAAAGCTGCCCGTTGGGTGGCGAAATGCTGGGTAGAGAGGAGAAGCACGACTCGCGCGCGCTGCCCGATGACGAGCACTCGATTGCACGAAAGGATGTGCCGTGAACCCGCCCGCTAACGGCGCTGCGAGAGTTCTTCGAGGTACTGCCGGCACTACCACCGGGAGGACCTGAGGGGCCACTGTCACTAGATATAGGTGGCGGGCCGACAGCTGTGATCTTGCTGCTTTGCCCGCAGCGTGACAGCGGCAGAGCAGGTGGAGAGCGCTGGTCAGCGCCGATCTCAAGCGCGTTCAGAAGCACCGTGATGAGATACTTAGAAAAGTCCATGAAAAGCGCATACTGCCTGACGGCTGCGGCTCGAGTAGCCACACGCGCCGCGGAGGAGGTTGCACACGCCGTTGATAGTGCAGCGTCCTTCGATCGCCGGGTGAGGTTCACACTTCCACGCGCGGCAGACAGCGATGTCGGTGGTGCGGGGATCTTAGTGGACGAACGATTTTCGGTACTCGCCTTTTTTCCTGCTGCGCCACCGGCGGCTGCATTGGTGGAGCTGTCAGCCTGGTGCTCAGCCGGCAACTCACTCGCAGACTCGTCTGACGCGTCCTCCACCGCCTGGGCCAGTAGCTGCGCCGAGGGAAACATCTTGAGCAATTCCTGCAGCGCTGTCCGAATCCTACTCGTCTCCTCCAAGAGGCCGAGATCCTTGAGGCCGTTAGCCGGCTGCGGCGTCACGGTGCTCCAGTCCGAGTGCAACGCAGCCGGCAGGGGATTGAAGGATTCTTCGGGCTCTACAAGCCACGCATGCTGCGCCATCATAGCCGCTGGCAGTACTATGGCCCTAGGAAGCGTTGCCAATACGAGGCCCGTCGTTTCCGTCGTGACAGCCGCGGGTGTGGCTGACTCGAGCTTCCCGGTGTCGTCAGCCGGGACTGCACCATCATCCTCGCCGCTTGTGCTCTCCGTGCTGCCTTCAGCCGCCGAGGCTGTTGCCATCGCTAAGGCCGCCTCGGTGCGCTTGGCAGCACCAAAGGCGGTGCTCGTCGACGGAAGTATCAGCGCCAAGCGGCCCTCGAGCCGCCGCGGCACAGAAGCCACGCACTCCTCGGCGAAGACGTTCGCTGTCACAGCCTTCGGCTCGCTATTGCCCTGTGTCTTCTTGGCCTCCGCCGTTGTGGTGCTACTCTTCCCCTTGGTACCTTCGACTGAGTGAATGACGCTCGGCGTCACCACCAACTCCATCTTCAGCTGCGCCAGCAGCAGTTTCCCACTCGGATGCGCGCCCACTGCGTTTAGCAGCGATCGACTCAGACGTATCTCACCACCATGTGCGTGCAGGCCGAGCAGAAAGGTCTCATCCACACCAACACCGCTGATATGGACAACGCTCAAGGGCTCAGCGGTAGCGCTACCACCATCGGCGCCGTCCTCACTCTTGGCCTTGCTGCTGGCGTCGCTCCTGAGAGCTGCGGGCGAAGACGAGGGGGAGACGAAGCACCACATGTACTGGTCCGACACATGCACGGCGATCTGAGGGCGAGGTCCGTTGAAAAGTACCGTGCGGGATTTTATGTCCTTCACATGCAGCGTCGATTCCAGCACGCGCAGCTCCTCTGGCCACATCGATTCGACCATCTCTAGCTGGATTTGCCGCGCCGCCTCAAGCGCCATGGTAGGCTCCTCAAACACCACCAAGTACGAAGTCGTGGAGTTTGTCTTCGCCACGTAGCCGCTAAAGTTGCGCACAGCGCTCTGCACAATGTAGTTGTAGTGTGCCCAGACTTGCCTTAGGAGGGGTGGCGCTACAGACCGGGCGATCGCGCCAGCACCGGCAACGTCGCAGTAGAGAAATGCCCGGGGTTTCGTCGAGCGCCGAACGTACATAAGGTCCGCCTCTACCTCTTCCACCGTTCGAAACCGCACCGAACGGCGACGCGCAGACACGTTCTCCGATTCCTCCTCTGCCTGCGGCTGGCACAGCAGCAACCACGGGCTGCGCAGCGGCGAGGTCGTCGCCGTGCTGACCTCCCAGCCACGCTCGTAGTTGTCCTCGGCGCTCATGCGGGCCATCTCACCAAATTCCAGTCGGCGCTGCTGCTGCTCCATCATGTCGAGCACGCCCTGTCGAGGCAGCTCATCCCGACGCAGCGTCAGCGCTGCCAGGACGGAACGGTAGGGTAGGTACAGATTCTTGTTCTGCATGGCGGCCCTCCCAAAGCTACGCAGCTGCTTGTGACGGTATGCAAACGGCTTGGGCAGGATCGAGTGCACCACCGCTGGGGCGTCGTGGGAGCCGATGAACTGAGGCCTTTGCTTCACGATGTACTGTGTATCAAGCAAGTTCTCTTTCTTCGAGTAGAAGCTGCGGATAACGTCCTCCATGGCAAGAATCTCTCCGCTTTCGGCGAGGTCGCACAGAGTACCGGAGAGGCGAATGGCCGGACCGGTGCACTTAAGCACGCCGTTTTCTAGATTGCGGTAAATGGAAGTCATGGGCCCACTCGCCACACCGGCGCGGAAGAGGAAGATATCGCGATCCTTGCCCAGCGACGTGTGGGCGTACTTTGTGCCTGTGCGGTTGACCTTGATGTAAATTTCAGACACAAAAGCGAGGGCTTGCTCCACCTCGCGAAACACGTACGTAAACACATCAGAGTAGTTGCCGCTCATGAGGAATCCAAAATGCACCTTGGCGGCGTTGTGGACGTCACCACGGATGGTGCTCTGAATCGACTCAAACTGCTCATCCGAGATGCTCTTCAGAAGTAGCCGCTTCCAGATACTCTCATCACCTGTGTCGATGGTGCAGATGTAGGCTGTCTCCGACGGGTGCAGTGTTTTGTGCTTCCTGATCTCAAAACGGTCTTCGGACTCCATCATGTTCCGCTCCAGTGCCGCGCTAGCAGCCTCCGTCTTGCGATAGAGTGTTACAAGATTGCTATTTTCTTTCTGCACCACAAAAAGTTCCAGCAGCTTGGCGGCGCTATCCGAGAGCTCGGTGCTCGGCTGCTGAGTCGAGGTATGCAAAGGTGCCTTGGCGACAGCGTCATGCCAAAAGTTCGCGCGGCGTCGCATCTGCTGCAGAATGACATCACCACCCCCGTTCGACTTTTGGCGGACCTCTTCTGGGCCTTCAAAGGTGTCAGGGAGCATTCCTTTCATCCTCTCGACCACCATGCGCACCACAGAGGCGCTGTCTTTCATCTCCAAGCACGGGTATTTGCGGCTCGGGTACAGCACGGATGCTTCCACTCCACGGCGACCGCGCAGTCCTGACGGCAGGATTGAGGCAATGATATGATGCGCACCAGGGAGCCCCACAACATTCCACATAGACCCCAGGCACTCGCGCAGCTCGGCCACGTTGCTCTCGGTCGGCGCCGATCGATCCTCTCGCATCCGCGACTGCATGCACATGAGCTGCGACCACTTCTCATTAACCACAATTTCTCCAATTGGGCACTGCTCAATGGCGGCCTGAACTGCTTCCACGACCTCCGGTCCGAAAAAGGCGTACTTCCCGGAGACAGGGTCCACGTACGATTCTGGCGAGCATGTAAAGATGCAGGTGTGAATGCGGGGCCCTTTGTACAGCACCTTGTTGTTTTCAGTGATGGTGGAAAATGACGGCATATTCTCAATGCACGAAAGCCACGAGAGACGCACCAGCTGCTCGTGGCACTCCTTTGCAAACAGAAGCGCGTCAGACGGCGCCTGGAACGCAAACACCTCCATGCTTTTATAGAATCCCACGCGGTAGCCACGGCAGCAGGAGCTGCTGTGAAAAAGAAACTGCTGATATACCCTCATAATGAGCTCCTCGATGTCGCCGAGAGGATATGTCACATTCGAGACAAAGTGAAAAACAAAGGAGACGTCGCGGTGAGGAAGCAGCATTGCGTCCCAGCGTTGCACATGATACACATCATCGTGAGCCTCCATCAAGTTTGCCTCTGCTGCCTCGAGTCGCTGAAGTCCGGCTGCCCGCACTCGCGCGGCGATGCGACCGCGCTCAAACGCCACTTCTATACGATTTGTTTGTCGCTGCCGCAAGACGTCGTCCACGATGCGGGCCTTGAGCGAATCGTTCTCGCGCAGCAGCCTCTCATTCTCCTTCCTCATCTGGTTCAGGCGATCGGTAAGGGTAATGAGCTGCGCCTTCGAGTTCGCTTCCAGCTGGATGAGTGAGCGCTGCAGTTGTTCTACTGTGTGGATAAGTTCCTCATTCCAAATGGATATCTCCTCTATTGGTGTATTTTTTAGCGCTGTTTTCTCCTTGGCAAGGGTGGGTGAGAGTCCTTCATCGTAGGGAAGCAGTCCCCGGGATGTTGCCCGTTGAAGCTGCGCTCGCAGGTCGGCTATCTCGGCCTTCAACCCCTCTATCTGCTTTGCCGCCGCATGCTTCTCGATAATTAGGTGCGTCAGATGAGCATCCTTCTCCTTCATCCGCGCGTCCGCAGCAGCGTCAGACATCACCGCAAAACCCTCCATGCTGCACAAGCAAATCACTCAGCAACGGGTGTGCAACTTTTTTTTGTGAGACGTGAATAGGCAGGTGCGCATATTCCAGCGAAGGTTCAATCACAAAATATAAAGTACGGATAAAACTAAATTATGCAAGGGAAGAATTTGAAACAATAAAAAAGAGAGAAAAAAAGATGTTCCACCGAAAAAAAAAGATTCATGCAGAATCAGCATAGAAAGAGACTTCTCATCTGCGTTGAAGGTGACCTTTTCGTGCCTGCTTACGAAAGCATAAGCAGATGCGCGCCATCCACACAGCGCCTGTATATTAGACCAGGTGACTTTTCGGTACATTTTTTGTTTCAAATATCAGTAGAAAGCGACGTCGCATTGGTATCAACAGCCCTGCTTAATTTTCAAGTGATCTTATTGCGGAGTGCCATCCTCTTCGTCATCGGCTTGCGGCTCGCCCTTATGAACGCGGTAGGCCTTCCAGTCATTATAGCTCATGTGGTTGCTCTTCTTTTCCATCAAACCGCACGTACTAAAGCAGTAGTCGCGCCAACGCTTATTGAACTGTTGCGCCTTTTCCTGATCGTCGCCAACGAGAACGGCCATGGTCACTTTTGCTCTCATGTCACCGGGGACAATTTTCCCAAGCCGCTCCAGGAACGCCGCGTTTTGCTCCACGGGCTCATGAATTTCAAAACCAGGATTGAAATCTTCAAAGAGGGTGCTCTTCCAGTTTTGCTTCACAAATTGCTGGAGTTCCTCGCGGCGGTTGGCCGGCATCTTTGCGAGCTTATCGGCGTCCAGCAACAGGCGAGCATACAAAGAGCACTTTGCCACCACTTTGAGGTCGCACATCATGGTGTTCGACTCCTCGGCCTGGGTGTAGCATCTCTTCATCTCCTCGTCATAGTAGAGGCGCAGAGTTGAGTTACATTGCTTACACACAGGTAGGTAATCGTCGTCCAGTGCCTGTCGTTGAGGCGGTGGCATGAATTTTCGAAACGACGGGGGTGTTATAGCATGGCGCAGGAGCCCCTTGGTGCCCAAACAACAAGCGCAGCTTGGGATTTGCGAATCCACTAAGGCTGCAGCGTCTGCCTGCAGCTCGCTCACGCCGTGGGCGAATGGGCACTGGTTTTGCAGCTCACAGAGCCCCAATGTATGATACATGCAAAGCCGCGTTTTCACTTTCGGATCAAACAAAAGCTGTATCTCAAGAGCCTTGCGCGGATCACTCTTTACATGCTTCGTGATCACCGCCAGATTCTTTTCCATCACGTAGAATTTCGCCCTTCCTGACGAGCACTCGAATATGAAGTTTCCGTTTCTGTCGAGCACACGCACTTTGGTGCCGCTGCGGAGCTGCGCTAGGAGCGCATCACCGCCACTGATCTTGGATGCGGGGCAAGCTTTCTTCCCCTTTTCGGCCTCCGATTTCAACATTTCCCGCTGCAGTTTCTTTAGCTCCATTGCCGCCTTCGACGAGGTGCGCTGGAGCCACTGCACAGCATCGAAGGTGTCTGCACTCATGTTGGTCACCTCCGATGCCTTTAGCATCACGGCCCGGCCAACCAAATAGGAGGCCAGTGCGTCTTCCGCTGCATAGTTGACCCTGCTGTCCGAAAGCGGCAGCTCCCAGTTGCTACGTGTAATCATTTTGTCCTTCTCAATAGATAGATTCGCGACACTCTTCGCAAGTACTTTCAGGTTTGATTGTGCACCTTGATGAAGGCCAAGCAGAGCGCTGTACTGAGCTACGTCAAGCACACTCTGAATCGTGATGTTCTGCTCCTTTTGGAGGCGCGAGACATCGCCGCTTACACCGACCCCACATTTTATAATGCTCGGGTCGCAGAGCGCCTCCTTCACGGAGGCAGGCAAAATGCGGCCGTCGAAAAAGCTGATGTGAAGCACGAAGCAGTGGCTGGATGTTGCGAACTGAACGACCGCCAGCGGCAAGTCGCGAAACCACTCCGAGTCCATGCCCATGATTTTCAAATGCACCGGCTGCTGCCGCAGAGTCTGCATCATCTCTGCCCATATACGCTCTCCATAGGATAGCCAGGCTGCGCTACTGTCCACAAAAACACCACACAGCCTGGCCGAGACCACACTCGATGTTATAGTTTTCATGTGATCTATGACAACCGAAAGAGCCGAATGAGAAAGGAAGCGAAAGGGACTGTAGATAAGACTCCTCCGTTGTGAGGTGAATGCAATCTGATTCACGGTTTTCTTTTCTTCTTCGCATAGCTGGGGCTTTCTCTGATGACAGAGGGGGACACACCTCGATGCGTGGCATCTAGGGGCTTCGTACATGCTCTCTGGGGAAGCCGGGCAGCCTTCCCTATCCTTGCCAGCGCCGGGCCGCCTCTGGTGGTGGCGGGGTCGAGTGCCTACGACATGGGGGAGGTCAGAGCGCTTTGCCGCTGCGTATGCCGGCGGTGAGGCCCCGGATAGCGTCGTGTTGGAGCCACCTGCGACAGTGACCAGGCTTGTAGAGTGGAGATGATGGAGGAAAAGAGAAAAATAACTGTGGCTTCTGTTGCCAGTACACCGTCAGGTGGAGGAAAAAGGGATGTAGCGATCACAAGAGTTCGAATGAAATGAAATGCCGTTCTGTCTAACAACAAAAAGCTGTATATGGCGAGGTGGGCTTCCTTTTGTCAGTTGCAGATAACGGTGTTCTCGTTACATGGTCTTTGGCGCGAACACCGGTGCCCCCCGTGACTGAAAACACCACTGACGTTGTGCGATGCGATGGATTGCCAAACTTCTCCACTGCAGCTGAAACGCTGTCGTTGCTGAAACGGGGTCTCTTCGAGGGTTGTGCCGTGCTGTTCCAGGTTCGCTCGCATTTCCTGCGGCTGGGTTGTCCACGGGAGAGTTTTGGCACCCTCTGTGACTGCATCGAACGTTTCCAGCAGCAGTACCTCGGTGCTGTGAAAGAAGGATCTGGGGTTTCCGCTTCTGCGGGCTGTCAGGCCGTCCCGATCGAAGCGGTGGCGGCTCTCAGGTCCACCGTCAAAACGCGCGGTGTGCCGTCGTCCTTCGGTGGGTCGCCACCCGGGGGTGGGTGGCGCACCCTGCCCCGGGGGGGGGGGGTGCGTGTGGTTCTGGGGCGGCTCCCACTCGGCTCGGCCTGGCTGCTTCCTTTGCGCGGCGCTTTTCGCCTTTTGGGCCGCTGGGGTCTGCCGTGGGCCGGCGTGCACGGGCCGCCGGGGTTGGGGTTCCTTTGGCCGGCGCACGCGTTCGCCTACCTTTCGGCGTCGCTGGCGCATCGCCCCGAGGGCTTGCTGGGCACCGGGAGGGGGCTTGGGTGTGGGGGCGGGGGGGGGGGGGGCTGGGTTTCGTTGGGGGTTTGGGCAGGCTGGGGCGGGGGGCTTCGGTGCCGCGCTGGGGTTTTCCCCGCCGCCGTCGGTTGGGGGGGGGGGGGGGGTTCCGCCTGGGCGCTTTTGCTGTGTTTCGGTTTGTGGTCTGCGGATGTGGCCTCTTCAGGCCCGCCAGACGGCATCGCGCAGCAGCCGGATGGCGCGACTGCAGCCTGCTGCCTTCATGCGTTGCTTTGCCGAGTGGCCGTCCTCGTCGACGGCGGCTTCGAGGGCCTGCCTGAGCTGGTCGAGGCCAGCGCCGGTGGAGTCGACGCCTTCGACGTAGTCCGCGACGGCGTTGAGAATCGCTGGTTCAATGGCGGCATCGTCGCGGCCACTTTCTTGCGAGGCAAGTAGAGCTGTCAGCTCTTCGAGAAGGTGGTCGATTTCCTGTAGCTCCATCGGGGCAACGGCTGCACTTCGCTTTGCGTGGCGCGCGAACCGGAAACTATGGGCCGCTGGTGGCTGTGGTGTGGCAAAGGCGAGAAGGAGAGAGACGTGGGGGGGGGGGGTGCTAAACTGTTTACGGCGCGAAGCGTTGGATTGCGGGTGCCAGGAGGGCAGACATGGTCTGGAAATCCGCGCACCAATGCGACAGAACTGAGCAGAGCACTGACGTGCACCGCGGCTGGTCCATGTGTTCGCCTGTTGGAGACAAGCGGCAAGACGGCAAATTTACGGTGACGGCGTGTGCGGCATCGTTCACGGGGGTACTAGCTCATCTAAGCCATGTGAGAGAAAACCACGGCAACAACAACCTACATCAGAACAGCACGCGTGCACCACATTGCAGAGAGGACACGTCGAGCAACGCGTGGAGAGCGCGGCACGGGCCTCAAATTCGGCACCCCTCTCCGCTTGACGGCGGCACCGCGAGGGACTACAGTTTGGAATGGCGCGCGCTACGAGTGTGGTGCAGCGTCATCTCTGCGTTCGCTGATTCCAAAAAGCCGCTGTTCATGAAACCCAGCTTCTGCGCCGGAATCGGTGTGCTGCGCCGCTCGGGCAGCGTGACGCCGAGGATCTGCTGCCGCACCGCGGAGCGCACATTCATGGTTTCCATAAAGTTGTCGCAGCGGACGTAATCGAGGTCCCGCCAGTGGTCCAGCTCCTTTGTCACGTCCTGGCCGGCGGGCACCTGCGCCACAGCGCGCAGCACCGGCAGCACATCCAGCAAGGCCCGATCCTTCTCC
This sequence comes from Leishmania aethiopica, assembly GCA_003992445.1. Classification (NCBI taxonomy): domain Eukaryota; phylum Euglenozoa; class Kinetoplastea; order Trypanosomatida; family Trypanosomatidae; genus Leishmania; species Leishmania aethiopica. The sequence continues at coordinate 158,867 of RZOE01000073.1, read as the reverse complement.
AGACGAGCAATCTCTTGCTGTCCCTGCTGCAGGCACTGCACCAGGGCGGCTTCCATCTCGTGCGGCTTCTCTTCCTGGACTTGGCGCAGGGCGAACATGTAGCGCTGTAACACACGGTCGTCAGGGTCGAAGGCGTCGATGCGAATGCCGTTGCGTGGGGTGAGTGGGAAGCTGCGCACGTTGTCGTCCAGCATAACGACGCTGCTCATCTTCCGCCCTAGCATGGGAAGGTATTTCATGTACCCTTGCTGCTCCAGCGTCTGCGTGCGTGAGAGGGCGTAGAAGTTTGTGTGGCTTGTGCTGCTTTTCATCTTATGACTTTCCTTGGCTAGCTCCACATGACTGTAGAAGGAGCGCGGCAGCTGCATCACCTGCTGCTCGAGCGCGTCAAGCACGGCGCAGCAGTACGAGGCGGTCCCTGCTGTCCAAAAGACCACCTCGAAGAGTTGGTTCACCTCTTCCAGGAACTCCTTCAGATGCGGGCGAAGCAGCACATTGTAGTCGATGAGGGAGACACCCTGCAGCGCTGGGTCGCGGGTGTGGTCCTTGCTGTTGTCATGAAGGCCCATGGCGTACGTGTGGATGAGTGTCTCATCAATGTCCAGCACCAGCGTATGCTTCTGCTTGTTCATCGGCAGCGGCGACGGAAGCGGAAGTGGCCAGTGCGGATCAAATTCTTGACGCAGCCCAATGGCCACAACGGAGCGGAGAGGCTGCAGTGTCGCGGCTGAGGCCTGCTGCCGCAGGAGAGAGCGAGCACGCATTTCGGCGTCGACGGTGCGTAGGATGATTAGATCCGAAGAAAAGAAGCAAAAGAATAAGAACAGCAACCGAAGCTGATTAGGGACGTGTGCATGTGTATAATCGCAAGTGAGCTCTGCCGATGAAAACGGTGCCGTGCGTGGTTGTGGGAAAGGATGCCGACCGGTAATAGGAAACAGGTGACTGAGAAGAAGTGTACACAACCGCGTCGGCAATAGCGTGGCGAGCGCGCGTGTGCTCCACACGCGTTGGCCGGCAGGGTGGGATGATGGCAGGGCAGTAGGCCAGGAAGGAGGTGCACAGGAAGGGGGAAAACGCAGGAAAACGCAGATTATAAGTAGGAAAGGGCTTACGGGGATGTTACGGTGGACCGGCCCGGTGCCTTGCCGAGCTCGTCTCGTCGCTGAAGGAGGAGGGCGTACGTACATCGCTGATGGTCTGCCGAGCGCCGCCCTCTTCAAGGAGATCAAGACCAGCGTTCGTTTGAGTTTTTCCCTGTACCAAAGAGCAGATGTGTGTGTGTGTGTGTGTGTGTGTCTGTGCTGATCCGCGCAGTGGCACCCTTACAAAGAAGAAAGCCCGCATCTGCAAATCGAAGAGATGATGAATGAATTGCAGAGAAACAGCAGCAGCAGCAGCAATTTCGCGAGTTCGGAAGAGGGGCTCGCACCTCCCCGCCCGCTCCCCCTCTCCGTTATTTCTCATGCACATGCGCGCGCACGCTATCGGCGCACTGCTACACGTCTACACCACGCCTAGGTCGTGCTCCACGGACCACTCCTGCAAGTTACCCAGCGAATCGCCGAACTTGGCCGTCACACTCAGCGGTACGAGCAACTGCATGGCGTGCGACATCGCTGAGGACACCAGCGGCACCACCATCGGGAGCAGCTCCTTGCGCACCATGAAGACCATCTCGTCGTGGATCTGCGAAAGCAGGGACACGTCGGAGCGATCGTAGCGCTGCAGCACCTCCTTTGACACGGCAAGCATCGCCATCTTCATCACGTCTGCGGCGCTGCCCTGCACGACGCTGTTGAAGGCCTGCCGCTCCGCGTACGACCGTCGCGAGAGCACCGTGCTGCGGATGTCCGGCAGGTACCTCAGGCGACCGCTGAGAGTGCGCACGAACCCATTGGCGCGGGCTTCCTCGATGACGCGGCGCTGATACGCGTCGATGCCCGGGAAGGCGTTTGCCAGCAACGAGGTGATGTGCAGCGCCCGATCAACCGTAACGCCCATGTGCGTCGCGAGCGTCTTGGGGCCGGCGCCGTAGAGCACACCAAAGACGACGCGCTTGGCCAGACTGCGCTCCTCAGTGCTTACGGGCTTCTTCTTGAAGACCACCTCGGCGATCGCCCGGTGAATATCTGCCGATGTCGTCAGCGCCTCTACGAGCGCGGCGTCGCCGCACAGGTGCGCTAGTACGCGTAGCTCGATCTGTTCGTAGTCAATGGACAAGAGCACGCATCCGCCAGTGGCGACGAAGCAGCGCCGAAAGCCCAAGAGGTCTTCCTCGCCGTCCTCCTCGGCGTCGTTGCCTGCCACGGCGGCTGCGATGCCATTACGTGGAAGATTCTGAAGATTCGGCTCAACGCAGGATAGCCGTCCAGTGTCGGTGCCCTCCTGAAGAAAGTTTGGGTGCAGCGTGGCGTACCCCCTTGCAGGAAGAATGACCTCGCCCACCGGCGTCGCACTTGCCTCCTCACGGATGCTCCGTTGATTTCGTGCTGGCATTGGCTCGGCGCCGCTAGCGCTGTATCCGCTGCTGCTCGTGTGAAGCCGGCGATCCACAAACGGGCTGTCGTCGTTCATGTCCACCGCTTCTCTTATAAACAGCGGCGACACGGCCTTGGCGCCCTCGTCATTGCCGTGCGCCTGCTGCCGCCCTTTCGTGCTCTCACTAGTTTCCGTCTCAGCGTTAACGCTGTCGAGGCAAGGAGCTGGGCTTGCTTGTGCGCTAGAGCGCACCACGGCGTAGCCCATCATCCCTTCGACGTATGTCTGCATCAGCTTCGACACCTTGCGATAGCGCAACAAGCACGCAGGAAACTCGTGATGCCGGGCGAGGGCACGCAGTGTGTCCTCCGCCGTCGACAGCCGCCCCCCTTTTGTGATTGTGAGCCCGGTGGCACCGACGGCTTCGCCGTTTCCGGATTTAAGCAAGTTTTTGCCCAGCTGAAGCACCTCGTAGAGTGCCTTGCGGCACTGATCGTGGCTCTGAATATTGAAGTCCTCGCCAAGCTCCGGGACGAGCTTGTTGGCAAGTTGGCGCTGCCGTGCCATCTCCGCCTCGCAGCTCTTCTGGTAGCGGTGAACCTCGCGCAGATCCACGCGCATGCCATTGTACTTGAGAAGCGCCAGCAGCAGCGCAATCCGCTTCTCCTGCCGCAGGAACGCTTGCAGGAGCCCTTTGCTGCCCAGCAGACCGTAAAGACTGCGGTACACAGTGGCCAGGTAGTACACTTGATGGGCTAGCTGGCGCTGTGCGGACGTCAGGGGCGGCGCGGGGGCTGCTGCTGCTGCTGCGGCGGCGGCGGCAGTCCCGATGCCTTCGGCAAAAAGGATTGTTGAGTGCGAGAAGCACCCTGCGTTGCTCATGCTCTCCAGCTGCACTGTCGGCGGCAGCTTCCCGCCACAAACGTGCAAGAGCAGCTGACTGTAGTCGTAGAGCACGCTCGTGTCCGCGTCACTCGCCCCGTCCGCGGCAGCGGCGGGGCCTCCCCCCGCTAAAGCGCGCACGACGGACGGAGCCTTCGACAGAGTGCTTGCCACGTGCAGCTGAGCCATCCACGCCATCACGCGCACGTCGCTGACACAGTTCGACCACAATGTGCCCTTGCAGTAAGCGAGTAGCGCCACCAGGAGCACCTGCGCATTGAAGGTAATGAGCTCCACCCCGGGTAGCTCTGTGAGGACGCGGCACAGAAACGCCAAGCCAACGGTCTGTGCCGGCAGCGCGTACATGTCGTCTTTCCACCGTATCAGAACAAGCTCCATGTGCTGGTGGCTACGCACGGGGTCGAGGGAGGAGAAACAGCACGACACGCGGCGCTTCGCCGTCTTGGCGCCGCTGCTGTAGTAGGTAAAGTTCGTGCGAGACTCCACACTCGCGAGCGCCGCTGCCGCGTTGCCATCGCTACTGAGGGCCGAAACGCCGACAAACAGAGGTGGTGCTTGGATGCGATCCGGGTCGTTGAGGGCACGGCGCACGTCGCTGAACAGCTCCTCGGCCGATTCCTGCAGATAGATGTAGGGGATAGAGACCGTGGCCGCCGCGGTGGGTCCACCCTGCAGCTCCGCCATCGCACCCCCGCCAGCTTCGGAAGATGTCAGGGAGAAAAGCGTGCGAGGAGCCGGCGTCGCACACACAGAGGGGTCCAAGGCACCGGGGAGGATTGCGTCGCCCCCACCCCGCTTCCTCGTCTTCGGCTTTCTTTTCGCACCGGAGGCGTCAGCAGCGGCATTCGTGCCGGCACCATCGCGCCTCCGTGCTGTTGGCTTGCTTCGAGCGCCGCTGCTGGACGCACTCTGGTCTTGCACGACGGCGCCGGCCTCGTCTCGTTCGCTGCCCACGTTTGCTTCCGCCTCCTCGTCGCCGTCATTGTTGTGAGTTGTCTTCGCATCCCTCTTCCGTTTCTTGCCGCCCCCGCGCTTCGCTGCCCACAGGGATGATTCGCCGTCGCCACTGACGCTGCCGTTGCGCCTTGGAGGCCCACACCTTTGCTCCTCGGTGCTGTGCTGCACCTTCTCTGATAGTTTTGCCAGCTCCACCTGCAGTCGAAAGATGGCGTCGGTGCCGGCGACGTCGCTTGTGTCAGGGGCACGCTTGGGCAGCGTAACCAGCGCCGGACCGGGGATGCGGGTGCGAGGCGCGCTGCGTGGCGGGGTCGCCTCGGTTTGCCGTTGGCACGCCGCACTCCCACCATGCGCGCCGTGCTCGTCATCGTCGCTCTCGACGACTACTACGTCGTCGTGAGCAGAGTTCACTGCCGCTCGTTCTTTGGAGGAGGCGTCGGCGATACGCTGCGCATGGATACGTGTGCTGCTTGGGCCACTATGCGATAGGAGAGCCGGCGCTGCAGCTCTGTTCTGGCGGCACTCGTGTAGCAGTTGGACCCCGTCCTTGTCGTCGGCGCTTTCCTCGGGGCGAAGACGGGCGGTGGTCTGTGGCTGCTGCTGTTCTGGTGGCGGTGACGGCCGCGACGAAGCCGCCGACCCAATCTGAAGTCCGAACTGACGCCACTTCCGTAGATTCCGCGTCGTTTCCTCGCTCTCAGGCAGCTTATGAAAGCTTGGCTGTATCCATGCAGCAGTGCCGCTCTGAAGGACCCCTGCGGCGAGGCCGCCAAAGGGCAGTGCACCGATGTCAGAGGACGAGGACACGCTCCCGTCAGGGAAGGACCAGGTGGACTCAGACGGCTTGGCCCCGGTCGTGGAGGTGAGGTGTGTCATCGGCACAATGCGAAAGGCGTGGCGCGGGACATCGGCCGTTCGCTGAAAAGGGTCCATGTCGAGCTGCGCACGCAACCGCGCAAGGCCAGATAATCTCACGTGGCTACACAGGAAAAAGAGAACGAAAAGAAGCGCTCAAAACAGGGGACGGTGTGGAGAGCACGACCGCCGCCGCTGCGCTCTTGCTCCTTAAATTGTGACCTCTGCTCTCTCTCCGAAAGGCTGTGCGGTAACGCAACACGTGAGGCGGTTGACGTAGCCACGGTGAAGAGATGGGGGGGGGGGGAAGAGGGAGACGTGCCTTGTAGATCCGAGAGGATGGGAAGGCGGAGACGGCGAGGGATGAACAACATTTCAGTGCATTCTGCGTGTGTGTGTGTGTTTTCAAGGGGCAGATGCGTCATGTATCCTCGCCTCTCTTGCGATGGGCGGGATTTTGCTCCTTTGTCTACCCCCGCGCGCGCGTCTCGATGAGTGCGTTCTCTTTCCAGATCTCTGTACACCACGGCAGAAAACGTTTTTTTCTTTTCGCGTGCGCGTGTGTGAAGGACACCGAGGTTACGCGAGGACGATGGAGGCGTGGGTGAGGTGGGGACGAGCCCTTCAAGGGCAGCACGGGAAGAGGCGAGAGGGATGCAGGCAAGCACGGGGGAGGGGCCAAGACCGAGATGGAAGCGTTCGACAGCGACGCGGAAAGAAAAGCACACACCCATGAAGGCGAAGGGCGTCTACCTTTTACCGTCGAGAAAAAAAAGCGTCGGCGCTTTGCGTCACGGCCGCCATGGGCGGTTGTGTGTGCGTGAGTTTGCGTGATCGCAGTCGAGGGGTCGACAGGGACGAGAAAAAAGACAGATGGGCCCCACTTCGCTCAAGTCGTGAGCGCCACCACCACACGGTGGAGTCACAGAATGGAGCCATACCAATAACTCTCTCGCTCTCTCTATATATGTATAGAGAGAGCGAGCGAGTCAAGAGAGTGGCAGCGCTGGAAAAAGCAAAGAATACACATGCGCACCCACACACAAGAAAAGATGGAAGGGGAACAACGACGCATGCGTCTGGCATGTGAGCAGAGAGGATGTGTGTACGGCGGAAAGAAGCACAGCGGGCGATCCGTCACGGGCCCATGCGCGCACGAGCGATGCGTGTAGATGTGTGTGCTGGTGAGCGTGCGGCGCAGGGTGCAAGAAAGGCATAAAGGAGGGGGTTAGGGAAGGATAAGGAGAGAGCAGCGGCATGGAGAGGGGGGGGGGGGGAGGGGAGGCTATGAAAAAAAGGGGGCCCGACCGCGTACAGGTAGAGCAAAGTAAAAGGAGGGCGAGTACAAACGGGGTGGCAGTGGGGGATGGGTGGGTGGGCGGGTACAGAGTGAGGGGGAGAGAATAGGATAGAAGACGTCGAAGAGAGGGAAGCCAATGAACCGATCAAGTCCATGCAGACATGCTTGAGCAACAACGAGCGAAACGAATATACAAACAAAAAGAAAAGGCAACGCGGCGAATATGGACGGTGGGAGGGAAGGGAAGGAGGAGACGGGGGAGGGGGAGGCAGCGGTAACAGTAACGCACACACACACACACACACACACACACACAGACTCCACAGCAACACATGTGAGCAAGCGTACATGCGGAAAGAACACAAGAAGCGCGGGCAAGAGCGATGCAGAGGCCTCTCCGCAAGGACCTTCACAGTGCTTGCGCATATACATGCATGTATGCATCTGTGTTGGCGTCTGCCTTGCCGTATTCGCGTTGTTGATGTGCTGTAAGCGACGTGGTGAAAACAAAACCACGCGCATGTACAGAGAAAAGGGTCCACAAGCAACCATGCACGCAGACTCCGTGCTCGAGAGCGGCACCCGAGCACGCTGCACGCGCGCGCGAGACCAAGGATGCTGCGACGTTCCACAATGGGATGCCGCAGCGCAGCACCGCCCATGGCGCGACCAAGAAACAAAGGAAAGAGGACGGCGCATCTACGAGACGTCTCCACTTAGCCCCTTCCCTCATCTGGAGGCGCAAACGGCCGCCTCGTTGCGTCGTAGAGCGCTTGCCGGTACGTTGAATATGCGTAGTCGTCGACGCGACGGCCACCCAGTCGCAGTAAGCGCTCCGGTGAGCGGAGGAGGTCGAGAAGCTCCGCGAAGAGAAGCTGCTCCAGGACCAAGTCACCTACTTGTCCGTCGTTGGCAGAGGAGCGGGCGAGGTACAGGTAGCGCAGCAGCTCCGTTACTGGCTCGGGATTGGCCAGCTGCAGGAGTACGACTCGGTGCGCGTCGCCCGCAAAGTAGTTGCGGATGTAGCTGCTCATCACCAAAACAAAGCTGGTGTAGAGGGCGATGATGCCCACGTTGGGGATCAGCGAGAAACTGCTTTGCACGATCGCCACGTTGTTGGACGCAACCACAAACGTCAGCGGGCTTGTCATTTCGTGAATCTCCGCTCCTGACGCGATCTGCGATGAGCCTGCGGGATTGGCGGTCGTAGCAGCGGCGAAGGTGGCTGTTGCAGGGCTGCTTTGGCCAGCCTCGGCACACTTTACACAGCTGAACCCGCGGTATAGCCCCATGCGGTGTAGTGTCAATGAGCAGTTCGCCCTTCGCATGGTTGCGCCTGACAGGAATGAGACACCCGTTCCATAACTCAGCACATAGGGCGAGTACAGGAGCGGCAGTGGGACTACAACAGGAGCCCACGCGCTTGCTGAGTATTCTGCAGTGCTAGCTGAGTCAGCGTCATCCATTGCGCGCCACTCCTTGAGCGCCGCGGCGAGAAGAGCCTGCGAGGTGGGCGGCAGCGCGTACGACTCCTCGAGGCCAACCGTGGTCATCGTGGCCTCACTGGCACGGTCGCGAGTGACGCGGTGACGCAGAAGAAGAGTAACCACCTCAGTTCGTTTGCCAAGCCGATCGACAAGTTCCTGCAGAGCTGCTGGTGTGTAGGACCACATCCGGGTGCTGCACGACGCGACATGCGCCGTCTGCCAAGTGTCCGTGACGGCGGCAAAGCGCAGGAGGCCCGCGGCTCCCACGCTGGCGCCACCCAACGAAAGCGTTGCTGCTGCGTGAAAGCTGGACGGACATACCGCGGCGTCAGCGCTAAACAGCGGCAAAGAAGACATCCTAGCGAGGGCCACCTCCGTCGTCCAGGCCGTGACGTGGCTCGCGCGCACTTGCGGGCTAAACGTCGAGTACCAAAACAGAGGAAAGAAGAGCACGAACAGAATGACGGTGAATCCGAGAACGCCTTGGTAGAGGCGGACCAGGTATGGAAAGTGACGCCCGTGGTGGCGGCTTGTGTGGTACAGGTCGTGCATGTCGACGTAGCGACGATACACCGTGTGGTGGATGTCCTCTAGGAGCATCCAATGCTGCACTTTCAACGTTGTTGCACTGCACGACCAGTCCAGCATTACACGCAGCTCCATGAGGAACGGCACAGCGCGAAACGACACGTGGCCCAACCAATGAAGCAGGTCCGTCTTGATCGTGAAGGGATCATGCAGGTGATGCAGTGCGTAGCCGTGACGCAGCTGCAGCGCGCCACACCAAAGAGAGGCGAGCTTCGCAGAGAGCAGCAGAGATACCGACGCCGTGGTGGCGGCTGAGGGGGTGGCACCGCTGCCTCCCTTGCTCTCCTGCGCGGTGCGCCAGAGCACATAGAGCACGTGGTAGACAGCGGCCAAGAAGAAGTGCAGCACGTACTTGGCGAAAAGGGCGTGTAGCACGTAGAGGATGCGCTCCAGGAAGAGGACAACGACGAGCCCCAGCGCGGTGGCCACGAAGATGCCTGGCAGGTGGTTCTGCTGAACGGCGTGGAGAAGGTTGCCTTCAGAGGTGGCGGTGTCCTCGGGCACAATAGCGTAGTAGGCCCAGCCAAAAAGCGCGAGCGATAGGCCGTCAAAGAAGAGTTGCGCGGCGTAGTAATCGGCACCAGCGCCGCAGCGGTGCGCGCTCCAGCAGTGCAGATGACGCTTGCAGCTTCCCCACAGCTCCGCGACGCCCCGGTGCGGCTTGTCCTGACGTGCTTCGCGAGTGGGTGGCCCGATGGGCTCTAATGAAGCGAAGGCGGCCGCCGAAACGCTTGCCGTCGCGTCAGGCTTGCCTTTGCAATTCCAGAATACGCAGTGGTCCGGGTAGACGACCGCCCACTGGATAGCAACAGCCGTCACGACGCACCCACTCAACGCAAGATCCACCCACATATCGCGGTGAGATTCACTGCCGAACATGGCGGACGGCGACGGAGACGGCAGCGGCGCCACCAGAGCGGATGGCGCGCCCACGTCGACGCGTAGAAGCAGCAGGCTAAGCCAACGACAGGTGTTCAGGCTCACAGATGGCCCCATGGTGAGGAGGTAGACACGCGCAGCGCCCTTGGCGAGGAAGGCCAGGGCGGAGAAGAGCATTTGCAGGCGCCAGTACCACAATGGTGGCCACGGTCGCTGCAGCAGCGCGTACACGATACTCGCAAACGACGGCGCAAGATTGACGACGGTGCCGCACACCGCGAATTGGCTCAGCATGAGCAGCGCGCACAGAGACGACCAGTACTGCACTGCGTATAGCTCCAGCAGCCTCCATAGAGAGGGCAGGTGCACGACCTCACGGCGCGAAACGGTGGAAGAAGGTGCGCCCACACGGATGCCCGGCAGTGGCGTGATCCCTTCCGCAGCCGTGAGTGATGTTGCTGATGCAAAGGCTGGTTGCGTGTGCTCGACCACTTTCTCCATGGGCTGACGGCGTCGTTGCCGCTGAGGATGCGCTGCGTCGGCTCGTGGACCGGCTGGACACTCGGTTGCTGAATTCTCCACTTCTGCTGGAAGAGGAATTGTATGGCGCCGCAGATAGCCACGGAGCAGCTCTACCACTTTATGTGCGACCGATTGGGCTCTGCCGCGTAGACGCGCCAGCAGGGACGACAGAGGGGGTCGGGCGTCTGCGGCCCTTCGCGTTTCCTCAGCGCCGACTATCGACAGCGACACCGGCGCGTGTTCAACTCGCACCTCCTCCAGATGTGCTGAAGCTTTCGGCCACAAGGACGGACGTTGGTGCGCAGCTTCTCCCGTGAATGACGATGCGTGGTCGACCGCAGATATGTCGACTGATGTGCCATGGATCGTCGACGGCCACCGTGCACTGGAGCAACCGCCGCCACTGCCGTTCTGACGCGGCGTGGCATTCGCGCAAGCGGCCCCGTGCAACCGCGAGTGGCCCGCGCGGGGGATCGACGTGGTAACGGAAAAGGTGTAAGGGGAGTGCGCACTCGAGTGTGACGGAGGCGGGCCCCACCGATACGCGCGGTGCTCTCCATTGCTGTATGCCCCACAGCTGCTATGGCGGACGTCAGTGTCATCCTCGTCTCCATCCCCTCCGTCTCTACACGGACTTCGTGTTGGCGCCCGGGCCCACCCCTGCCACATGTACAGCGGAGGCTCCACCTCGGGGTCGTGGCGTTTCAGCGGTTCGGCCGCGCTTCCGCTCAGCACCACGGCTGCGGTCGCGGTGATCAGCACCGCTGCGGAGTCGCCCTCCGCTCTCGCCGGGCTCGGCTGCGCTGAGGCGTTCTCGGAGTACTGCCACGGCGCGCGCATCCCCGCGAGGCAGTCGTACACGGAGGTGTTCGAGTAGAGCGAACTGCTTCCCACTGCAGCAGCGGTCCAACGAGTGTTGTGCACCGGCACCCCTGCAGCGCTGGAAGGGGCAGGTCCATTGTGGAAGAGGGTCGGGTTGCACTCGTGCCCGTCGCGGCGGCCACCACCGACGGAGGTCGGTAGGTGCTGAGGGTCATCTCTGCACAGCCAGCAACAGTGGCTGACGTTGCTGCCAAACGGCGCATGTACGCTCCTGTGCGACCCGTCGCGTTGCGCGTGTCGCCACCAATCGTTGCTACCTGCTCGCGAAGGTCGATAAAGATAGGCGTCTCGCTCAAGCCGAAGCTGCTGCAGCTTGCCGTGCGCCGCGCGCTGCTGGTTGACGGCACGTGACCACTGATTTTCATCCCTCTGCGCAAGTCCTCGCAAAAGAAGCGCTCGCACCTTCTGTCCGCCTTTGAAGGACATCACCTGAGAAGTCGCGGGGGCGGCGGCGTGGTAGCAGACAAACTCCGTCCCGGCCCACCACAGTCCAATGGCCTGAACGATACGCCAGCGGAGCATCGAGTTGGGGGACACTGCTGGCACTGCGCCGATAGCAGCGAGCCAGCGGCCGTGCCTGGCCCACACACTTGTGACTTTGAGTGAGTGTTGCACTGGTGGCAGCAGGACGACCATCTGCACTTCCCAAAGACACAGCAGCATGCAGGTGTAGGGGACCCACAACCGTTGACGGGGGTGGCCCACGCGCTGTCTTTGCAACTGCCCAACGCTCGAGGAGAGAAGTAGCACCATCATCACCACAGCCAGAGAAAGCAGCCCCAACGCGGTCCCTTGTCCGACACCCGCTGCACCCACCCACCCCAAGGAGTAGGGTGCAGACGTGACAGCGCCAGCGAAGAGTCGCAGTGTCGTGCTCCACCCGACTCGCACGCGTGACCACCTGGAGGTGGCCGTCACACGCGAACCAGCCACGACCAAAGACGCCGCTATGTGAGCCCCTTGCACGCACCGACCCAGAGCCCGGCAGAGAAGCAAGCACCAGCTCGTCAAGCTCACGACGGAGAGGCAAGCAGTCGCCCCCAAAAAACGCAGCTTTGGATTTGAGCTGCCCACTTGGATGCCCACACAAACGGTAAGGAGCGACTTGGCCGCTGGTGTGGTGGCCCATCCAGGCAGGACAGCGCCAGCGGGGGACGGATCGACTTGCATGGACGAGTAGAGAAGCCCGAAAAGGACGACCGACGCACACACAGTGGCGAGGCTGATGACTGCTGTTGCAAACACCCACCCGCTGCGCGGTGCTAGGTAGAAGGACTGGACGCGCATCTGAGACTGGGACACCGGTGCGCCACGTCGCCGGTGCTGCATCTCCGCTTGTGCGTCGTCTTGATCACCTTGAGTGCGCACGTTCTCTGCGATTCGCCTCTCCGTGTTCGGCCCGTCCGACGCGGAGGAGAAGTAGATGAGTGTGTTGTCGGCGCCGTTTTGAATGGGTGAGTGCGGTCGCGCAGAGACGTTGCCCGCATCTCTGCAAGGCTCGCCTTCACGACTCCTACTCGGAGGGCCCACGTCAGGTGACGCAAGGTCACCGTCGCACTCCATACAGCTTTCGATCGCGACAGAACTGCGCTCTTCGCGTGGCGGTGGTGGCGTGCAGCGGTAACGAGATGCACGGCAGCCGTCGGGCGCAGGCGGCTCGTGTGTGGCGTACAGCGCTGACACAAACACCTCTGTGCCGCCGTCGTTCTCTTTTCGGCTTACCTCTGCGGTTGAGGGTCTAACGACCACGACCTCAGCATTCAGAGATTGGTTTTGCTGCTTCCCCGACTCCAGCGCGCCCCAGCGCACGGGCTCCAGACAGGAGAGGGACACGAACGAAAACAGAAGACTCGCTGCGACAACGCTCTGCCACACGACTGCCAGCAGAAAAAGAAGTTGCAGCACAAGGAAGAGGTACGCGCCGTTCACCACGGCATACGGCAGCTCAGACATGGTGACCGCGAGGAAGCCAACGCGCCGAGGAGGACAGTGGAGGATGTATAGGTAGTGTGATGCCGGGGTGGGGTGGGGAGGTCGCAGCTCAACGGTAGGGGTTTGCTTTCCGGCGTACAAGATCGAGAGGGCGCGGGAGAGGGTGTGAAGGTTACAGAGGATGAGAGATTGGTGATGTTTGCGAGAGACGGAGGTGCGGTGGACACTCATCATGAGCTCTGCGCAGGCCGCCTCCATCAGCGCCTTCTTCCACCATTCATCACGTTCATCAGCGGAGGCACCTTACCGCGTCGTCAGACACACCGACACACACACACACACACACAGACACACACTCACATGTATATATATACACATTTTGTTCTGCATCGTGGTTGTCGGCGGTTTATCACATGTGCATACGTTGGACTTGTCGTCTAGCTGCGCGGCGCCGTACACTCGCACAGAGCACAAATCTGCAGGCAGCACACGAGTGGCACGCAAGCAAATCGTGCTGATGCTCACGTGTGCTCTTGAATTGTCGACGAGAAAATGGACTTCCACACAACGCACACACACCGTTCGACAGAGCACGCGATAGGGGGTGCGAGACACAGTCGCATACGCCTCTCCGCCCTTCGCAAGGAGCGCGCACGCAAAAACGGACGCGAGAAGCGGCAAAAGCTCGACCGCCTCAAAGCAGTTCAACCGCGTCACCGCCTTCCATCAGCGTCACGTAAGGGCGAAAGGCTGCCTTGCACGCCACCTCGTCGAGCGAGAGGGGAAGGTCAACCAGATGCTGCCACAACTCTTCCCCGACCTTTTCTTCGCACGTCGGCGCTGCTCCTCCCGCTGCCGCGTCGCCGCTAGTCTTCAGCTCCACTGACAGTGTAGGGGCCACCGCCCTGGCAGACCCACCGTCAGTGCTGCTTTGGCTCCCCGGACCTGCAGCGCTCCACCGCAGGCGCAGCGCCGCATCGTACGCCACCGGCGCCAATTCCTCATCCGCCGCCGCAGACGATGGGGATGGGCCAGGGGAGGGTAGCGTCGCAATGGCGCTTTGCCTCGCTTTACCCTGGCGCACCTCCAGGCAGCGGTCGGCAATTTTCCTGCCGAAGATGCCCCAGTGGTCACTCCACAGAAAGACCCCATGAGTCGTGCACTCCACCGACAGCGCGTACGGCTCCTCCCAGATTAACGGCGTCTCCAGCATGCGCTTGTTGTAGATGACCTCCTCCTCCGCGGAGGGGGCGCATGGCAGGCTTGCCAGCGTCGCCGCATCGGCCTTGCGGATTTCGCCAGTGGCGGAAACCAAGTTCGGAAAGTATGCCGGCGCGACGCTGAGGAGAATATGAGGCTCGTCAGTGGTCGTAGAGTTCAGCCGGAAGCCGACGGACCAGCTTTGGTATGCCGTCCACGCCTGCTCCGCCCATCCAGGAGCGCCAAAGGACTGGGCAGCCGCACCACTGGTGGCGGGGGCCGTTGGGCTCACGAGGGCGCAGCGGCCGCTAAATGCGTGATGAGTGCGCCATGTCGTCGGACTGTGCGCTTCCGCGGCGCCGAGCAACTTCCCTTGCGCGTCGAACAGGTAATTGTTTCGGTTCTTCTTCCACAGATACCGCGGTGGCGCCAGAGGCGCTGCTTCTCCCTCCTGTGGTGCAACGCCGGTGAGAGGTGCGCCCTGTATGGTGGGTGTGGCGGACAGTCCCTCTGCGTATGCTTCAAACCCCCACATGAGTGCTCTCGGCGGATCTGCCCAGGAAAGCCAAGAAGACACGAGCAACAGACGCACTCAAGAAAGAAAACGCAAGAGACTCCAACGGCTGAAGCGGCGCAGAGTTGTTAGGGGTAGAGGGAGAGGGATGGAGGCGCGGCAACGAGAAAAAAAGAAGAAACGACCGACCTCTGGAGTGAAGGTGTTGCTGTCGTTCAATGGGAGCAGAGTAGAGCGGAGGGAACGGCGTGTATGTGTGTGTGCGTGAGGAGGGGTGGGGGTGCGACGAGGAAGGGAGGGGGCAGGGCTGGTTGGTAGGCTAGGAGAAAGAGAGACAGGTTTGCGTGCCGAACGGCCGTCGGCTCTCCTTTACAATGAATCACCTCCTGAGGAGGCCAGACGGCGGGGAGATAAGCGAGACGGAGGGGTGGAGAGGAGTGGAAGATATCATCATAGACGTCGTTGAGACAAGACAGACGCTGTGGCTGGAAGGGGGAGGGGGTGTGAAGACTTCCCGCAGCTGTGCGCCCTCAGAGAAACCGGCTCTCTGCTCCTTCTTTTTACTACTCATGCATGCGTGCTCTTGTGCTTGTGTGCGCCAGCGGTGCGTTCACTTTGCATCGCCATGATTACAGAGAGGGCAGGAGAGGGGGGAAAAGCAGTCATGTCGGTGTTGCACACCCACACGTGCACCCCACCTCCCTCAGTAGACTGGGCGACCAGGAAGCCACGAGGTTAGCGACATTGCAAGGAGATGCCAAGACGGGCATATTAACACGAACCGACAGCGAGAAGAGGGGCGGTGGTGGTGGTGGTGGTGGTGGTGGGGGCCGAGCAAAACACGCAAGCTAACAAAAGAAAAAAGGGGTTCGGGGGTAGTGGAGATGTGAGAAGAAACAACAAGAAAAGAGGGCGAGCAACTAACACGTGTAGCCGTACACGGGATCCAACGCATGCTGACGCGCTCTGCTGCACACTGTCAAGCGCGCCGCTGTGTGCTGCTCCTGATTACAGTGTAGCCAGGAAAGAAAAACAGGGTGATTCCCGGAGAGGTGGGATAGACGGCGAAGAGAGGCGGAGTCCGCGAACGTGCGGGGCGGGTTCCGTTCAGAAGTAGCGGCCATTCGCATACAAGCGAAAGTCGAGTGGCGGAAGAGGGGTGGTGGTGGTGGTGGTAGAGTGACATGAGAAGGGAGCAGAAGAGCAGCATGGCCGTGAGGGACGTGCCACGCACGAAAGCGCAGGGTTTGACCCAGGACACTCCACCTGTGTCCGAGCGAAACAGGTGTGTCGACCCCACTATGGGATAGAAGCGCTGCACAAGTGCACAACACCGTGAGAGAGAGAGGGGGGAGGGCGGAGGGGTCGCCACCCGCTCACCTGTGATGCACACCCATTGCATGAATGACGCAGTCCCTTTCCTGGCTCTTCTTCTCTACTGCTTCTTTCGCCGTTCCGGAGGCATCTGAGAGTAGTACGGCGCTGTGCCCGCGTCGTCGGTGATGTCCCCTGAGTGCAGACTGAGACAGCTCTTGTCCCCGCCGTTCACGCGCTGCGTGGAACTCAGTCGCACCACGGAAGCATCGCGACCGTTGCAAAGAAGTGACACCGCCACCTGTGAAGGTGAGGCGCTCTCGGCCGCGAACGTCGCCGCGTTCATCTTCGCGTTCACCGTGACCGCCTTCAGGGCGGTCTGCGTGCTCTCAAGCGATGACGGCAGTGTCCGACGATCGCCGTTCATCACATCTGCCAGACCTCCCCTATCGCTCATGGTTGGATTGCCGCCGTTGTGTGGTGGGCGGTGAGGGATCGAGACCAAAGAGGGGGCCGGCCCGTGTGGAATGTCCGTTTTTCTGTTGCGCACGGAGGAGTAGCGCTCCTTTGTCGATTTCGTCGGCGACTCGGAGCTGTCCGACAAGACGGCGGCGTCAGGGAACAACGTGCCGCTCGACCTGCTCACCGGCAACGCTAACGCGCCGTAGGTGCTGCCCAAAGAGGAGCAGCCGAAGGCACCGCCACCCGCTGCGGCGCTGCCGCCAGCGCTGCACTGCCGGTTGGATGCAAGGAAATCCTCCAGCTTCATGTGGAGCGCGTCGCTGCCGGCGCGGGTGTACCACACCTCTGTAAGGGTGCGGTTGCCGCTGCGCTCAATGCAGGCGCACAGCTCCTCGATGTCATCCGTCGAAATGTTCACCCCTAGCATCACAAGCTGCGAAAGCGAGCGGTTCTTGTGAAGGCTGCGAATGATAGGGAGCAGCGGGTGCTGACGTTCCTCGCGCGAGGGCACCTCAGAGCCGCCACTGCTGAGGTCTTGCCGCGCCATTTCCGCCGCGGTGTAGCCCATCGTCGAGATGAAGGACATCCGCCGCTTTGATGAGCTGCGCAGCTCCGCCATGAAGGCAGGGTGGGCAATCGTGTTGGACTGGTAGGACACATCGAGCATGCGCAGCACTTTATTTGTGCGCAGTGCGTCACCGATTGCGCCAAGCGCCTTGCTCGAGAGGTCGCAGCCGCGCAGGCTGAGGTTGAGCAGGTGCGGCGCCTGTGCAAGGCCGATGGAAAGCGCCTGGACCGCCTCGTCGCTGAGCGGAAAGCGGAGAATAAGTGTGGACAGATTGCTGGACGCAGCATTCAGCGCTGTGGCAAGCGCCTGAATCGGCTGCTGCAGCTTCTCTGGTGCCCACGAGTCATCGGGCTCAGCTGTCACGGCCTTCTTCTCGCCCCGTGGGGCCTGCACCGTGAGGGGCCCCACCATGCCCGGCTTTGTGCTGAAACATTCTTGCAGGTACAGCTCCTTAAGAGCGCTGTCACCAACAACGGCATCTACAAACGCGGTCATCCCATCCGGCGTGAAGCCGTTGCGGGCGTAGTAGTTGCCGTTTCCCTTGTACAGAAACGTCACCAGCTTTGGCGTGCGCTGGATGTACGTGGACAGGGCTGCGATGTGCTGTGCACTGAGGGTGTCGCGGACGTCGTCGACATCGCCACCGCCAGCGCTCTGGCCGCGACCCACCTCGAGCTGCTCCAGGAAGAGGAAAAGCGGGGCCACGGTGGTGAAGGTGGCGATGCCTTCCGAGGTGATAAAATTATCGGTGAGCGCAAGCAGCTTCAGCTTGCATGGGAGTGTTTTCTGGGACACACTGCCTCCGGCCGTCCCTGCTGCTGCGGCAGCTGATGTGCCACTGTTCACCGTCGGCGTATTGTTGTACCTGTGTATATGACTGACGAGTCGACGTACACCGTCGTCGGTGATATTGTTACCAGCGAAGATCGCGTTCTCGATGAGTGTGTCGCCCAGCAGCGCACTCATCATCTCCACAAAGCCGTCGTCGCCGGCGTGCAGCGCGCGCATGTCAAGCGTGCGGATGTGGTGCCGCGGTCGCTTCTCAAGTGGCTGTGGTGCAGGCGCCACAGAGCCCGACAGGACCACCGGCAGTCCTTGGATGTGGTTCGCAATGGCAGACACCGCGGCAGGGCCAATGCCAGGTGTTTTCAGATATTGCCGTCGCCACTTCATCGTGGGGATCTTCGATTCACCGGCGCAAAGAGACTCGACCAGCGCCTGCAATGCCCGTCTGCGTACGCGCGCCCTCATATCCTCGGCCGGGGCCCCCGCTCCTGCGCCTCCTCCTGCGACGGCCCTGCCAGCCGGACTGGTGGTGCGCTCCGCTACTTTGCCCTTCCAGCGCTGCATGTCAGGCGGCGCAGGCGCCGTGGGGCTGTTCGATTGACTTTTCTGACGTGAGCAGCAGCACCCCATTCTCAAGCGTGTATGTGTGTATATGTGTATGCGGCTACCCTCTGCTTCCGGACGATCCAGCGGATGGAGCGGTCTGCGCCAGCCTATCGCCCCTGTGCATATAAGAAGAGAGAGAGAGAGATGGGGATGTGCGATGCCAGCCGCCGATTTTGCACCGTTCTCCAGCACGAGCGGATGTTTGCTTGGGACCGTGTGCAGCGTAGAGATACAAAGAAAGATGAGCGGAGAAGACGTAAACAAAACAAGGAAAGACGAAAAAGCGGTGTAGCACAAGGCAGCAGCAACAAAAAAAGGGTGGTGGTGCGATGCGGGAGGGGATGATGGAAGAGAGAGAGGGAGAGAGCACCAATGAGGACGGCAGAAAAAAAGAGGAGAAAATAGCCGCGAGGGCGGCCTGCAGTCGCGCGCACACACGGTACCGCACGATTCACTTCGATTGATTACTGCCTCCAAGACAGAGAGACCCTTTCGCTGTGCTGAATGAAAACACAAGCAAGCAACAAGAGACGCCACAGAGCAATGACAACAGCACGTACGCGAGCTGCACAGCTGGAGAGAGGGAGAGGGAGAGAGCCTTGCTTCTTTGCTTGTGCCCACTGCGTTCTCTCCGTCTCTCCGTCGGCTGTCTCGTGCGTCGTGGCTAGGCGCCTTCGCACAACTTCTCTCTTCGACGTTTGCGTGCACTTGTGAAATGCTCCCGTGCGCACATTGGACCAGACAGAGACAGAGACAGAGGGGGGGGGGGGAAAGGGTCTTGGAGAGGGAGAGGACACCAGTTGGAGCACAGGCATAAGCACGGGGGAGGGCAGCGCGAGAGGGATGCGGATTGAGCGCAGAGTTGTGAGGAAACACCGACGAATCGTATGCCTGCCTGCACACAAGCAACCGGAGGCGTAAGTGCCACTACGTTTCTCTCGCTCTCGGTGCAGTACATACGACCGTCGTAGACTCTTGCTTCCTTTGATCCTCCCCTCCAAAATCCTCTTTAAAGGCCACGACACAACACAGTAACGAAAAGTAGGAAAGCCACCTCAACCACTGTGCGCCGCTTATTCGCACATGTGTGTGCATGCACATCATCTAGGCGTTTCGACCGGTCCACACAAGAAGCGTTTCTTTCATTGTGTATGTATGTGTGCTCGGCACATCTGTGAATGGACACTGCGACCCGAAACGAGGAGCAGAGGTAGCGTAGGCCAGGCACGAAGAGGAGTGCGACTAAGCCAACCACCACCACAAAAGCGTCGAAGAACACACAAGGTGGGACGTGCGTTTCATGCGTAGTTCCGGACAGCGGGGTCAAGAGCGCGAGCCACCTGCTGCACACATACACATACCCCCCCTCCCCACACACACAAGCAACCACCATCACCACAACCGACACATACATTTATGTGCACACCACGTGTCAAACACCGTACACGCACAACGAAAAGCCTTGTGACTCGACAATGCAACCGTGTGTGCCGACGCACATGTCATTCGCTCTTTTCCCCGCCTTGCTGCTTGATGGAAGTTGCCTCAGGGCTTCGGAGACGGCGAGGAGGAAGCCGGGCCGCTGCTACATGCCCCCGGCTGTGTCGTCGCAGCAGGCGCTGATTCAGGTGGCGGTGGCGGATGGCTAGCAGTGCTCGTCTCCGTTGACGGCTCTTTGGCACGGCTGCTGCCGTAGCGCGTGGAATCCCAAGCTGCGTCCTTTCTCTCAAAGCCAGGAAAATGCAGCTCGTCTTCGTCGTCTCGCAGGCTGCCACTGCTGCCGCCTCGGGTCGCCCAACTCGACATCGACGAATGAGCCCTTCGGGAGCCTGGCATCCCTGCCGGCATGCTCTCTACACTCGTCGTCGATGCGGCGTCAGCAGCAGAAGAGGGACCACCGAGGTTGCTGCCGGTGCGGCTCTCAGCCCACTCCACACCGCTGGCCGCCTGCTCCATTTCACGGTGCAGCCCATCGGCGCGGCGGACGGAGCCATCCTCGTGCCTGCGCGAGTCAGCGCTGCCTTGGCGCCATTCGATATGCATGCTTTTCGCCACAGGGCAGACCTTGTGCAGCTTTTCGGCGAACGCCATCACCTCCTCGTGCGAGGCGCCTGGTGCGTCGATGTAGCCAACGACAATTTCTTCGACGCCCACCGAGTTGTTTGCCGCCGCCTTCTCAAAGACCATCTGCACGTTTTTGACATCGATGCCTTGCTCCAGCGCCACCTCGGCCGTGTGCGAGGCGGTGCAGTGCTGCAGCAGCGCCATCACTCCGGCCTTCGCCGATGTCATCTGCGCCACGCTTTCTCTCGCTTCCTTGAAGGAGAGCTGCAGCTTCTCTTTCCATGACAGATTGGCGCGCCTTCGCGCCGCATCCTCCTGGGCCTTTGCAGCTTGCTCACGGAGGACGGCCTGGTACAGTTCTCTGTGCTGGCGGCGCTTGCCACGCATGACCGGGTCCTCGTTCGGGTCCTCTCCTTTCAAAAACTCAATCGCTTTTGATGCGGAGTCGACATACGTCTTGGCGCCTTCCCTCGCCTTGTAGAAGACGTACGCCGGCACCTTCTTGAGCTCTCCCACAAGAACGGCAAGTACGCCGCAGTGCACTCGTGTGCATCTGTACATGCCGGTTGAGGCAGGACTGCAAAAAAAAAAAAACACACACACAGGGGTTGCTAGCTGTGCGACGAATGATGAGGGGGCATATGGACGCGATGGAGGAGAGCTAGAGCTGCAGGGCCCCAGGTTACCGCGGCGGTGCCGTGGATTTTTTTCTGTTTTGTGCTGTTTTTATGAAGCCAAAACCAATGAACGTTGCCGATGTTTTCCTAAATCAGTATAGTCGTGGCGTGCGGGACTGATGGAGTTGTACGGGCGTTTTGCATTGCCTATCGGTTCTGTTTTCTTTTTTTTTGCTCTTCGTGTGAAAAGGCAAAGCCAGACAGATCCATGGAAGATCGCGTGTGTGTGCGTGGCTCCGAAGGGGTCTCTCCTGATGACGATCAACAGAAGCCAACGTTGCTGCCACACGGCAGGCATCTCAAGGATGGACAATGGGCGAGCGAAAAGAATGGGTGTGGGTGGGTAATGGTGAGCAGCGGGCGCGTGCAGGAAGTAGACGCGCCAATGAATGTGAGAGAGGGCGAGTGCATGGGTACCAGAAGATTGACCCTTCGCGCGCCCATTTTCATCAGCCATCGCGAGCGACTCCGCTCCTCTGCACAAGAAAAAAGGGGGAGTGCGGAGGTACCAGCGCACAGTTGCCGACAAAGTGTCGGAGAGCCAAACACCCCTCCCGCTGACGCGCGTGTTGTACCTCAGGGAGAAAGAGAGTGAGGTGAACCAGCTGCAGTACGGTGTTGCCGCACATTCGCGTAGCCCCTTGTTATCACCAATGCCGTAGCTCAGGTGCAACAGTGGTGTCGAGCCCTACGACAGCAGATATGGCGACGATGCAATGATACATGCCGATGTACATATCTACGTATACA
The DNA here is from genome assembly GCA_003992445.1 of Leishmania aethiopica. NCBI lineage: Eukaryota > Euglenozoa > Kinetoplastea > Trypanosomatida > Trypanosomatidae > Leishmania > Leishmania aethiopica. The sequence goes on along the minus strand of RZOE01000073.1, from coordinate 137,140 downwards.
TCTATATATTTCAAAGGTGGGGGTGAGGAGACAAAATAAAAGAGTACGGATCAGCAGCACGCGTACGCGGCAAGACCAACACGAGAAGTCTTCCATGTGCAGCGAACCGTCTATTCGATGCGAAGGTGCGCTGTTGTGTGTGTGTGTGTGTGTTTGAGGGTCCCGCCGCGTTCTCCAATGTACGTGCGCTCCTGTAGCAGGAAGAAGAGAGAGAAATGGACATGTGCGCATGCGTATGGGAATCGACATGGCACCCCTTCTCCGTTGCTACACACCGACGATGGCGCGATGACTAGCAAACAAGGACAACCCAGTAGCATTTCTGCCCGAGTGCTGGCACAGGTTCGTGGCTGAAGTCCCCGTCGCCCACAAATGCTTGAGCTAGATTACATACAGACCCCCCCCCCCCCGCCCCGCCCCGCCCCGCCACACACATACCCAACAAATTCGAGAACACAAAGCGAAGAGAAGGAGCAGAGCAGAGAGTGAGCCACTACTACACAGAGTGAAGCATATACATCAATATATATGCATATATGTATATATATATATATATATGTGTGTGTGGTGGTGTGCGTGAGTGTTCAACGTGCCCATTCGCTCACATGTAGCACGCGCTCAACGCCACTCTACCGGGCCCCGTCCCCTGGCCGGTCACAGGCCGCGTCTGGCGGTGCAAAGCAGCCCTGGACACGCGCGCCGCAGCAATGCGCCGACTCGGTCACCTTAGAGCACCGCCCCCGCATCGCAGGTCGCCTCACACCCGCGGCTCCCATCATGCCGGTCGCCACCCCTGGTGCATCTCCCTCGGGGTGACACTCAGGCTCCCCGCACCAGCAGGCAGTGCGAGGGCCGGGGGGTGGGATACGTTCAAGTCGCACGGACACGATGCCCATCACATGGATGGCACAAGCGTGTGCACGGTCGCAGGTCGCTCCGACGCAACGCCGATCCAGGACATGGCCGCCGACATCGGTAGCCATACATCGCCCTGGTCACCCCAGCGTCGTAGGCGCTTGACCTTGTCACCACCAGAGGTGGCCGGGCATTTAGCAGGGGTCAGCGGAGGCTTGGCTTCCCCACGCACAGGGAGTGGGGGCACACTGGACCCTGTGATACCACGCACTGACGTATGCCCCACCTCCTCCTCACCACCACCACCACCACTCCCGTCATCGGGGAGGAGGGAGGGAGACGTTACAGTGAAGCGGGGACATGAGAAAAAAAAGAAAGCCACAAAGACGAAAAGAGACACCCATGGGTGAGCACTTGGCCTCGCCCCCTCGTGCGTGGTCGCCTTCGACCACTCCGACACGCGCGCGCGACCGCCACCGCTTCTCTCTGAATCATTGCGCTCAGTCCAGCTGCATAAAGATCTCACGTTCTCGATGAATGAACTGGTGATCACCGTCGCGGAAGGGCATGGCAGCCGTGCTCTTCTCTGCCTTGGCTGTGCGCTCCGCTTGCTGTGTATGTTGCTGCCGTTTAGTGCCAGCATCACCTTCGGTGCTCTCCGGTGTCGAACCATATGTGGATAGTACATAGGATGCCAACCCTTTGCGCGGCGGAACCGGTGGAAGGGGCAGACCCGCTGAGACACACGTTGGGGCGCACGCGCTCATCTCCGTGTGCAGCCGCGACGGCGTCGACGACGGTGCGGATTCGAGCAAGGCAGCCGAAGGCGCCGCGGCCTTTGTCGCCGCGGCTAGATGTGGCGTGCGACGTTCAAGGTAGCCCACGATGGCGCCGACGGTGCTGCTGCCCACGCCAGCATTCATGGCTCCCGTCTCGCACTGCCGCGTTCGCAGCTCCCGCTGCTTGCGTGTCCACAGGCTCAGGTACGGCATGGCTGGCCGAGACGGCGAATTCTTCGTGGATTCCGCAGCAGAGGCCGGTGCTGCTTCCGAACATGACGCAGCGGTATTGCTGCGACCTTCAAACATTGCTTGCGCCTTCACAGGTGCGAGTCGCCTACTCGCGGCGCCGCTTTCTCGCCCCGGCACAGGCGTACGGGAGTCGAAGAAGGCGACAGCGTCCGGTGCGTACTGCCGCCGCTCCGCATCCGCTTGCCGCACCAGCGCCCGCGCATAGGCCTCGTTAAAGTCGATGAAGGCATCGTGCTGCTCGACAAGTCGACGAAGACGCACAGAAAGCGCTTCGCCCGTGTGCTGCGCACTGCAGCGCAGCCGCCCTTCCTCGTCCAGTTTTCGAATGAGCTGCAGCACGGCGGCCGTGCGCGCCAGCTCCTCTCGCGAGGCGGCCGCCTCTTGCGGGTGCGTGGCGCAGAAGGCGTCGTGCTCATCAAGGGCCGCGATCACATGCGTAGTAGCGTCGGGGCAATGCATAGTGAGACGTTCGAGGAACGTTAGAAGGGTTGCTCGATCACACTCTTCCAATCGGGCCTTGTACGGAGGCGGAAGGGGTGCGAGATTGCCAGCAGCTCCCTCAGGTACCCTCACACTCGCACCAGCCTCGCTTGCCGCCACGCGCGAGTGCGGCAGTTGCCACTGCAGTCGCAGCTGCCAGATATTCGCGACTCCTTGTTGCGCTTTCCATAGCACATCAGCCTGCTCCACTACCTGCCGCTCCATCTGCAACATGAATGCGCTGAGACAGTTCTCCTTCTTGGTGGCGAGTGAGCTGTACTCTTGCAGGATACCGTTGTCGAAGCATACCTCCGCGCTCTGCCCGATGAGTGCCTTGAGAGCTGCGTTCATGTTCCTCTCACTTATCTCCATCCGCTCACGCAGCTCCAACGAGAGCTGCTGAGCGAGAGCCACAGCGCTCAGCGCTTCAATGGCCCCCTGTGCCACAGTGTCGCGAAGCACGTCGTCGGCGAGCTTTAGTCGCGTGGCTTGTGCGTCGAGCACAGACTTCTGAGCGGCGATCGTGTGCTGGTACTGCTGGTGTTGCACCTGAACGCGATTCATGAGCTGCACAAAGGCCGCACCAACCGCGTCGAGCTTCTGCTGCAGCTCGAGAACATACTGCGTGCGCTTCGCTCGCACATCGCTCAGAGCGGTGTCGTTGCGTTTCTCATCCACGCACTGCAGGTCGTCTTGGCGGGACTGCAGACGCGTCGAGGGCGAGACCGGTGAGGAAGACTGGGTGGATGGCGCCGAGCCCTCATCATCTCGGCTGCCCATCATCACTGGCGGGCACTCTGTAATGGACTGTGTCGGTGACCCATTCGCCGCCTGGGTTGTGGGCGACGTGCTGGACGACGAATCACCGACTCTCCTCTCGTTCTCGTCGGCGCCAATGCTTTCGAGGACGCTGTTGAAGATGCGGTTCAGTCGCTCTCGCTCATCGTGGTCCGCCTGCGAGACGCGAAACACCGGTGGATGAGGATCAGAAAGCATCGCATCAAGTCCACACACATCACGCACCGGGCTGCCGAGCGCGTGCATGGCTGCCGAGGCAGCGCTTCCGGCTTTAACCCCAGACCGACTCCATTCCTCAGCGCCTGCTGAACTAAGAAGCATGTCCGGTTTCCCCGCGAGCACGTTGGTGTCCTTGCGGACCTGCGTGCCCACGTCGGTGACACGCTGCAGCAGCTGCCGAATGCCATTCAGGGCGCAAGAGGTCACTGTCTTGGCGTGCTGGAGCTTCTGTTGATATCTCGACTCCATCAGCTGGACGTAGCTCACTAGGCGCTGAATTTCGTGACTGTGTGGAAGGTATGACGCGTCCACGAAGCTCTGCCAGATGATTTGGTGCTCTTCCGCCGACTGGCTCTCAATCTTCTGCGCGCCGGCGCGGTGCGCTTGCAGGTACTCCTTCATGACGCGGCTGCTCATCTGCTTTGCTGAGAGGTTGGCCTTCATGAAGAGACCGTGGTTGATGGAGGCCAGGGCTTCCGCAGTGATTTTGGACATCTCCATCTTAGCGCGGCCACTTCCTTTTTTGCCTCTGACGCGCACCGGGGGCACGGAGGACGACATCTGACGCCTTCCTTTTTGCGGAGGCGTGATCACTCTGAGAGACGGCGACGAGGAGCGAATCGACGACGCGGCGCGGGCTCGGCTGCTGCTTCTCCCGCCAAGCTGCGACTGCGAGTTGGTGCCTTTCGCCGCCGAGGACCGGGGACGACTCGCTGACGCCGACACACCAGGCTGCGGCTTTGCATTAGGCGACTGCGGTTTACTGTCCGGGACCTCCGCCGCCGCGGTGCTGATGCGTGTGCCTTTTGGACTGCGACAATACGACGTGGGCTCCATCGTCCCCCATTTCTGTTCCCACGTTTGTGCTACCGCTGAGCGAGCGAGGTGTACTATAAAGTGGTAACGGGTCCGGGGGGAGGGAGGGAGGGGGGGGGGGTAGGACCAAGGTGGGTGCTTGGATCAGTGTGGCTTCTCTCTTGGCGGGGAGGGAGAGAGAGTGAGTAAGGCTACTTTCCTATGGCAGAGGCGGCGAGCTTTTTCGTCTTTTAGAGGCGTCGGCAGAAGGACAGAGAGGCCGTATATATATGTATACATATATGTATGGTACAGTAGATGGAATGCGTCGGATGGGAGATGGGGGCGCATGCCAGATGGGAAAGCGGAAGCGGAGCAGAATGCCGAATAGGACGCGCGTGTGCACGCGTGTGTACCTCGTTTCCATCCACGAACCGCGTCGCAGCTGTGGCGGCAACAGGGAGTCATCACTCTTCGCTGATGGCTGCGCGCCACTTGGTGAAGTGTAGCTGAGAATATTGAATGCAAGAGAAGCATTCCGCATCCACCCTGCGCCTCCTCCCTCTGGCCATCATTCTCCCCCCCCTCCCCCCCCCCACACACACGCACCGGGGTACGTCTCGGTGCGTGACGGCCTCGATGATCAACTTCAATGACAAACCTACGTGACGGCATGCCGTATATATATATATATATGTTTATTTATGGTTTGATTTTCCGTTTCAAAGTTTTCTCCCCTGTCCAGCTTTGGGCAAGGGAGAGCCACCAAGGGTACACAAAAGGACACGCCGCGCACTTTTACAGTGACATGTATTCGAGACGCACCGGGGCCAACGCCGGCCGCACTGTGTGGAAGCGACGCATCACAACACGCACAGACAACACGAGCAACAACAAAAGAGAACACACACACACACACACGCACACATACACACAAAAACAAAAAGAATGAGTGGCGCACACGACACAAGCGCACGCGCAGACGCGCATAGAGATCTACGCACAGGTCTGAACGACACCACAGATAAAGGGGAAGGGGAGAAGAGGATGCGAGCGGCACTGTGCGCCATCGACAGGGCACCTAGCGCTGTTAGCGGGTGGTGGTGGTGGTGGTGGAGAAATGTCACACGAAGGAGGTCTCTGACAACTTCAACTCAACGAGTCGACAGAACCAAAAGAAAAAAAAAAAACAGAAAGAAGAAGCAAAACGAAAGCACTGCTTGAGAGGGAGCCAGTAGTCGCGCAGACGGACGTGCGCAGAGGGAAGAGAGGCGCGCGAGCCACACAGGTGAGAGTGGAGCGAGCGAACACGATCAGGCAAGCAAGCGCACACATACAGATGAGCAGACACACACCACCGTCTCAGTTGCCTTGTGTGCGTTCTTGTCCACATGGCGGGCACTCCAAGAGAGAGAGAGGGGGGGGGGAAGGGAAGGAGAAGGGTGGAAGGGAACACTCCGTGACACACACGTACGAGCGTGATGGGAAAGGCAGGTGGGCGGCTGCGACTGCCGCTGACGTTGTTTTCTTTACTCTTGCTAACGAAGATGGAAACGTCCACGGCCGTCAGCAGTGAGATAAACACATACGCACAGAGAGAAAGAAGACATGCCAAGGAAAGAGACGTCGAAGAAGCCTCGATCAGCAACCCATGAGTAGGTAACGGAGCCGTCCAAGTACGCACGAATACAGTAACACACACACAGACACACACACACACACACACACACGTACAGACTGTTTCTCCTCGCCATACAGGAACGCATGTATGGGAGGGACGGAGCATGAAGTCTGTCAGGTAAGCAGAGCACAAACAAAGCAAAAAAAAAAAACAACAACAACAAAAGGAGCATTAGCACATAGAGGGTCAACACACAACACAACACGTACGCCCGTACTGCCGCCAGTGTCAGCATTTACGGAAACACCGCAGAAAACAAACAATGTACGCGCTCTCTTACACACGCTCCGTTTTTTTTTTTTTTTTGAAACATTAAGGGCCATGCACTGCATCTATGAAAACGCACACGCGTCGCGGAGCAGATAGGTGCTCGTCGGGCGGAGGGGCGGCGATGCGATTTTCTCTGCTTCGCTGTTGTTCACACATTTTTCTTTTTGTCTTTCGCTTCCCGAGCTCGTCGTTGACGGAGAGAGAGAGGCCGCGCGACAACTCCGCGTTGCACCCGCCGAGAGCCCCTCTGCCCATTCTTGCCTTCGCCTTACATCTCGCCTTGAGTGACTGCATAAAAGCTAGTACTCGCCCGCATCTTGCACGAGGCAATACAGATGCAGCGGCTTTTTGGGAGCTGGGTAGTCTTTTTCATCATACGACAACGATTTCCTGTTTGGCGCGGCCGACTGCAGCCCTGTCGCGTCGACGCCGCGGCCGCTGACCGAGGCGTCGTGCTGCTGATCCCGAGACGGATGCATCTCTGCGCCAGAGGACGAGGAGGACTTGCGCGTCGTACTGATTTCCGCGAGGGAGACGAGGTCGGAAGGGTCCATGTCATCGTGCTCGAGCATGATGGTGATGCGGGTCGAGTAGCGCGGCACCGTTGGAACCGCCCTCACCGAGTAGGGACTCCACCCCGATTCCGCGCCAGAGGCGGACGCGGCCGATGGACCAGGTGCGCACGTGCCGATCCACGCCTCGCGACGCGGCACGCAGCTCGCGCACACCGTCAGCAGCGGCTTCACTGTGTATGGAGAGGTGAGGAAGCCAGGCTGCTCCGGCGCCGGCGCGTCGTCGGCCGCTTGCGTGACCACCTCACTGCTGTACATGGATGGGTCGGGCATCGGGAAAGGCGGGATCGTGTTGTCGCCGTCGTCCTCCTCCCCTTCAGCGGTGAGCCAACTGGTGCTGCTGTCGCTGTCGGAGCTGCCCGAGTCGGCGCCGCGCCGGTCTTGCGGCATGCTGCGCACAATGGCGCGCAGGACGGAGGCGATGCTCTTGCACCACCCGCTGCCCATCGCCACTGTCAAGTCTGTCTGGTGGGGATCGTGGAAGCGCACCCGCGTGATGGCGTGATAGTGGGCAGGCACCAGGTAGCGGGCTTGCGTCTCCTCGGCGCGGCGCGCCGCCTCTTTTTTCCACGCCTGCAAAGCGAGAATGCGCTCCACAGGGGAAAGCGCCGGCAGTGGCGGGGCGGGCGGCGTTGAGGTGGAGGCAGGGGCTGTAAAAGTGTTCGCCGCACGAGCACTACCACGGCGCCGTCCGCGGCGCCCGCGCGTCTTGCCTTCGCGCTGCGTGGATGCCGTCGTTTCGCCGGATGGTGCAGCTGGTGCATCGACGCTTTCGCTCTTGTCTGCATCTGTCACGGCAGGCAGCTGGAGGTGCAGCGGCGGTACCAGTTGCTCCATTTCACGCACATGAATGAAGACGGTGTTGGTGGCGAGCTGCTCCGCGCAGAGGCGCTGCCACAGCTCGAGGAACTGCTTTTCAGAAATCGCAGGAAGCGTGTGCGTGCCAGCAGCGACATGGTCACTGCCGCCACCCTCGTGCCCTGTGCTCGTCGCAGCATTCGACTGGCTGTGGGTCGCATCTTGCCCAAGCGCTCTAACGGAGTCGTGCGTCGGCGCCTGTGCGCGGTTGAGGTCCTTTACGTACATCTTCAGCGGCCCTTCGCTACGCGGAAGAGTTGTGGAGAGAAAAGACACGGAGCCGGAGACCATGATCAGCTTGGTGATGCTGCACCGCTCCGCGACACGCTGCTCCTCTGTGCGGGGGGTTGTGTCCATCATGTTGTGCGTGTAGTAGACCGGCTGCGGTGAGCCGAAGAGAGAGGACGGCGTTAGCGCGGCGGTGTGCGCAGCATTGGCAGCGACTTTCACGGTTGGCTCCAAGCCAGCGGCAGCACTGCTAGCGGCGTCCGAGGGTAAGAACGAGCCAGCCGATCCACGCCTTCCGGGCTTCTTTCCCCGCGACGACGAGGCGGCGACGATGATGCCGTCTTCACCAGCGACGAGGGGCGATGCCGGCGGATCAAGTGGCGGTAAGGTGGTCGCGGCATCGTCGGGACCCTTGCGTGACGAGACCGTGGGGGGGGAGGAGACCGAGTTGGCCGATGGTGTGCTTGCGCAACGTGTCGCACTGGTGGCAGCTGCTTCCTGCTTTCTACGTCCTCGCTTGACCGCCTTGGGCCTGCCCGCGGCGCCTTGTCCTGAAACGTGACGCGGCACCGGCGATGCAGTGTGGGTCTCAGCTTCCACGACGGCCTCCGACGACGACGCGGCGAGCGGCAGGGACGCTGCCGCCATAACGGTATCTAGCTCAGGCTCCACAACAGCTTCAGCAGCACCATAGTCCGCCGCTGCCTTCTGCCGTGGTTGCTTGCGGCTTGCCTGACCGCTCGTGCGCGACGATGCTGCAGAAGCGCCGGTGTTGGTGGGCTGGTGTTGTTTGAGAAGGACAGCCGTCGTGCCGTAGCCACGGCGACCACCCTGTTCTATTGGAAAGCCCCGGAAGATCGACGACGAGCCCCAGCCCAGAGCGTGGGCGCGTGTGAGTCTATGAAAAGAGTAAATGCCCCGTGACTGCGCGATGGGAGAAGCGCCGACACCAACGCCAAAGTCGACAGCTGCGCGGTGGCAGATAAGCGAGCGCATGAGCACGTAACAGCGCTGATGCAACTCAGAGAGAGAAAACCGAACCAAAGGAAAAAAAAACGTGGCGTTTTAGGGAAGGAAAGAGTAGACGAAGACGACAAGTCGCCTGATCCGTCCACAGGGAATAACAACGACGACGGCAACCACCACGGCGAAGAGGGGGAGAGAGGACAAACAACCAGACACAACAAGGTGGAACAAAGAAAGGAACTAAAAACGAACGCGGCAGTGGGCCGAAGGACACACACACGCACGCACGCACGCACAAAGCAAAAAAACAAAACAGAGGCGCTTGTATGTGCGGTGGGCAGCTGAAAATGAGGTAACACCCACCGTCACTCACATGCACTTCGCCTGCTGATGCGAGTGCGTCTGGTGGTGACGGGAGAGCGGTGGGGCGAGAGAGAGAGAGAGGGAGCGGCCCTAAAAAAAAACCGAGCAAACCAAAACGAAAGAAGAAGTACGACAAAGAGATGGTTATATGGGTGGTCTATGTGTATGTAACAAGGGAGGAGGCGGAGGAAGACAGGAGAAGGCTGGCACAACCAAGAGACGAAAAAGGCACACAGAGAAAACGCAAGCCAAAAGAAAAAAAAAACACAACAAAAACAACAGCAATGATATTGCACACGAGCACGCGCAGATGTGCACACCAGGAAAAAAAAAACAAAACACACACACAAAAAAAAAAAAGAAAACACCGACGGGGAAGAGCAAACAAACAGAGCAAAACGCGCGAGATCGACGAGGACGTCGGTCCCTTGACAGTAAAAAACAAAAAAACAAAAAGAACAACCATAAAAATAAGAAAAGGTCAGGCGAGCGGCGTGACGTACACGAGGCAAACAAACAAACAAACAAACAAACAAACAACAACAACAGCAACAGCAACAGCAGTGGTATGTCGTAGCCAACTACGCGAAAACACGAGAAAAAAACACTTGCCGCGTTTTGTGTGCGGCGTTCGCTCCTCGAGATCGATGAACCAACAAAACCCAAACAACGAAAGCAACAACCACAACCACCGCTGGATCTGATGACAGATTGAAGGGCGGGGAGGAGGCAAGCGGCAAGAGGCAAGAAAAAAAAAGGAGAGGGCGAAGAGGCTGGTCTCAGACAAAGAAGAGTGGGAGGCACCGCAGAGAGGCGCAAGCCCAGGTCGTGGCAGCACAAGGGCGAGAACGCTGAAAAGGCAATGAGGCGACACTGCGTAAGCGAGCAGCAACGGGTGGGGCAGGCGAGGCTTCCGAAACTGTGACCTGCTCGAACAGAGAGAAAGAGATCTAGGTGGACGCCTGTCGTTCCGCTACCTCGAATTCGTCTTCTCCTTGTGTTCTTCGACTCTATGAAAGAAAAGGGCACTGCTGCTCGTATGCTTGAGAGTATGTGAGGGTGCGCGTGTGCATGGCGATGCGAATACGGTCGGCAGAGCCGACGTACAAAAGGAGGGTGAGGCGAAACGAGAAGAGGGGGGTGGGCGGAGAAGGGGAGGGGGTGGGCGAACACAGGGAGAACGCAAAGCAAGCAGGAGGATGAACATCAGCCACATCAAAGTCGTCATAGCCTCATTTCCTGTCGCGCTAGTGGATCGCCGTTGTCGTTTCGCTGTAGCGCGCGCGGTATCGTTGCGGAGAGGTAGAGAAGGTGGCCCGCAGCACTGACGCTTGAGGACACTAGCGTAACTTGCGGCTTGCCTCTTCTTCTTTTTATTTCATGCTACCCTTTTGAATGCGGCGCTGCTGCAAGCGCAGCACGTCTGCATGAACTTTAAAGCAATCGTTGCCGTTAAACACCGGACACCTTGCATGTATGTGAAGGCCGCGCGGCCGCAGTCGGGAGGAGTCAGGAACAGTCCTCATGAGCATCGCGAGGGGGTGCGGGTGGGGAGGCAAAGCGCCGGTGGGAGAGGGTGCCTCGACACGAAAAGAAAGGCACATCCACACAGGGAAAGCAGCGCCGCCGCCGACGCCTTCGACGAAGAGAGAGATGTCGGGCGGCGAGGAGGCAGACAGAAGGAAAATCCACTACTGTGAAGAGGGCCACACACACACACACACAAAGAAAGTCCCACGAGAAACACGCGGTGGTGGTGGTGTTGGTGGCGGTGGTGGCGGCGCATAGGCGGCGAGGGAACGGGAGAGATAGAGTGAGAAAGAGAGATGAGAAGGGAACAGTGACGCAGAGAACACGCACGCAAACAAGTCGGCAGGACTACCTGAAAAGAGGCGTTTAGCACAGGTGAGAGAAATAGAGTGGGGAATGGGTGTGTGTGTGGGTGGGAGTGGCGGTGAAGAGGGCCGAAGACAGGCAGAGAGTTGCGGGCGGCACGCAGCTACTCGGTATCGATATCGAGCAGTGGTGCGCGCGGCAGAGACCGCTGTAGCCTCGCCTTTTCGCTCCGCATTTGCTCTATACTTGCGTCGAAGGCGCGACAGCTAGATATGAATGCCGGCAGCGCCGCGGTTGCTGTGACGGCGTCGTCACGGTGGAAGAAGAGGTGCGACTGTAGCTGTGCAGCGCTGATCACGTGCGGTGGAAATTCGCGGCCGAAAGCCTCCACCATATCCTCCGTTGCCTTTGGGAAGAACTTGCGATACATGCGCTGCGACTGATTCACATCCAGCAGCCCGACTTCGATCTTGACATCTGCTCGGCCGGGCCGAATCAGCGCCGCGTCTAGCCGCTCCACGTGGTTCGTTGTCATGAAGACCAAGCGGCCCTCCTGGGCACCGACGCCGTCGAGCGCGTTAAGAAGGCCGCTCATGGTAACGTTGCACTCGTTACTGAAGGCGCGGTCGATGTCCTCCAGCAGCACAATCGTGTCCACGCGAGCCTCGTTCAGCAGCGAGGTCAGCGACTCGTCGTTGAGGTTGCGGTTCGACAGGTTAAGGAGCGAGATGGAGAGGCGCAGCTCACCGGCCAGCGCCATGACAAAGCTCGTCTTGCCGCACCCCGGAGGGCCGTGCAGAAGATACCCGCGGCGGTACGGTACGCCCAGCTGCCTGTAAAACGAGCTCGAGTTGAGAAACTTCTTGACGTCAGCGAGGATGAACTCCGACATGCCCTCCGGCAGCACAACCGATTGAATGGCGCGCCGCGAACGCGGCCGGGCTTGACGAGTCCAGCTGCTCCCACCATTCATGTACACCACCGTATGATCGCTGTCCTCTTGCTCGGCAAACTGCTGCGCCTCCTTCACGATCTTCTGCAGCACCGTGGCCCTCGTCCCGATGGTGGTGAACTCCAACGTTTCGAAAATGTCGTCGCTGTAGCCGGGACTGACGTTGTCGCGGCGCCGCCGCGTCAGCGTCAGCGGGCGGCCCTCGTAGAAGAAGTAGTGCCGCTGATTCGGGCAAGGGCCAAAGAGGCACTCAGCCCGCGTGCGGTCGCTCGACGAGTGGTCGAAGGACGCTGTTCGGGTCAGCACCGACATCTGCTGCACCTTAAACGATTTCTGGTGCGACAACCAGCGCAGCATCCACTCGTAGGCGCTGTCACGGTTCGACACCTCCAGCGAGACGACGAACTTGCGCCGCATGAGGGCTTGAAACATTACCGAGGCTTGGCGACCAAAGGCGCCACCAACAGTGAGCACCCATAACCCGGCACCAGCGCTGAAGTACGGATTGCTGAGCAGCGGCCCGATCGTACGCGCAAGAACGCTGTTGGAGCTGTCCCACCCTGCCGGCAGAAGCCCAGCGAGGTCGATCGGCGGCGGCGACACACCGCTCATGTTCGCTTGACTGAGATGCGCATCTGCGGCGGTAGCGGCCGGTGCGGCTTCAGTGGCGCTGCTGCTGCCTCGCGAGAACATTCTTCAGATCTACCTTTGAGACGGCGAATAGTTTGCGAAAGCAAGAGACAAAGAAACGCCGGCAGCAACAGAGGAGTGCGTGTCAGACACGGGGAGAGCGCGCGGGAGGGGAAAGGGTGGGGTGGCGTGAAAAAGTGCAGGGCATGATGTGGCAGGCCGCGCGTGAGAGCGTGCGGGGTGCTGAGGCGCCCCGAAACAGCTTCGCCCTCACGGGAAACCGCGGGAGAGGGAGGCGTCGTTGTTGCAGCGCTTGTTGTACGGCTTTGGTGTTCACCGTCATGTGAAGGTCCTCACGCAAGCGTGGCCGTGTGCACGGCGTGTGGTGTGGCTTTGACGGAGGTTTCTTCCTCGCGTTTCACTCTTGCTGCCCTCAGTATCGACCGTCTGTCCATCTTGGAGGGTTTGCGGTGCAGCACGCCACTGCGCCGGCGGTGTGGGGGCTCGTCTTTGGGTGTAAGATCGGCTCCTGTGCATCACGCAGCTTCGGTTGCCTGGGCAGGGTACCCAGCCTCCAAGATGCGGATGCGCCGAAGCAGCTGCTCCATCTGACCGAGCAGGCGGTGGGCGGGGGTGGCAGACGCAGAACCCGACCCGAGCGTCGCGCAGTCATTGTTGCCGCGCACATGAGCGCCACTATGTGACCGTCGCGGCGGCGGAGGTGAGGAGGAGTGAGGTGACTCGACAAGGGCGGCGCTGCGGGGCGACCGCAGTGCACACTGAGCGTCACGCGCGGTGAATAGCGGAGCCGCCGTGCGCGATCGCCGCGGTGCTGGGCTTTCTGCATCGCTGCCGCTCAGGTTACTGTGCCAGTGCTGGTCAGGGGTGCTGGAGGGCGGTGGTGTCCTCGGACGCGTTGTTCTGCGTGGGGCCGCTGAGGTGGAATACGGGGGCTCTGAGAACACAGGTCGGGGCGGTGGCGTCGATCGCGAGCCGGTAGATGCGGCTCGCACACACGCATCCCGAGAGAAGAGAGGCCGCTGCCGCAGTTGCGTCGCCAGCAATTGTCTCTGCAGAGCAAGGGCGCGTCTTCGAGGCGGGACGGCGAGCTGCTTACAGAGAACGACTCGCGGGCCGCCACGTGGTGCAGCGAGGGCGGCCGCACGACCTTCCTCATCCCTGCTACCACGCCATGTGCTTGTTGGTTCATGGCGAGCTGCTGCTGCCGCCGCGGTGCTCTGGCGCACGGAAGTTGCGCTGCTGCGGCAAGCTGGGAGCCTCTTCGGCGATCGCGCAGATACCGCGGAGCGTGTGGGCGCGCGGCGGGCATACTCCAGGCGACCTCGTCGTGAGCGGCCAGGATGCACCGGTGGAGACGCTGCAGAGCTCGGAGGGGGTGGTAGCGGTGGCGTGGTGGCCGGATCGGCGAAGCTCTCGCAGTCTTCCTTGCCGACATCTGCCTCTGAATGGTGTCCGACTCCGGTGCGTCCCGCGATGCTGAACACCGCCTCATGCCCTCTGCCGCTTCCCATCCCAGCGGCGCCGTAGGCGGCGACGGGCAGGCCACGCCGTCGGTCCAGGTGGTACCGCCGCAGCACGAAGCCGTGCGCACGCCAGTGGTAAAAAGTGCGCGCGAGTCGGTTGAGCTGCAAAAGACGATCTGCATCTGCGTCCATTAACGCTTCGAGAAGTCCTCGACGGCCTGCAGCGTGCTGCGCAGCTCTTCGGCGCCACGTGCGCAGGATTCTTCTCCCGCAAAGCTGCTCGCTGACCTTCAGCGCCAGTTCCTCTTGCGCCTGCCTCACAATGAAGCACACTTGCATGCGTTGCTGCCACTGGAGAAACAAGGGACGGAGAACGTGGCGGCGTTGCTGCCGCGCCACGCAGGTCCGTATGTGCGTCTCGCGCCGCCATCGTTGCACCCACCGCGCGAAGCAGACTTCAGCTAGTCGTGCCACTCGAAACGCGCGAAGCCGGTGCTCTTGCTCTCGGTGCAGCTGCCGTGCCAGCCACCGCGATCGCCAAGTCTTCCACGCTTGCCGAACCAGAGTGCTGTGCGGCTGTCGCGATTCGATGAAGCTTCTCAATCGTGTGGCGATCGCGCATTGCAGCGCCCACCGCTGCAGGGCGCGTTTCAGAACGATGATGTTGCGCTGCGACGCGGCGACGCGGGACGTCTGCCGGCGAGCATAGGCTTCCCTCATGAGCAACAGAGCTGCGGCGCCATGCTTTAGGGCGCGGTGACGATCGGCGACGCACTCCTGGCGGCGCTCCTGCCACCGTGTCCAGGCCTGCCACTTCACACGGCGTGCTCCAATCAGCTGCTGCTGGATGGCGCGCTGGGCTTGTGCGAAGCGGGTACTACACTCCCAGGCCCGGAGTACGCGATGCCCCGATGTGGAGATGCGGAACCGCCGCACCAGGGCAGCCGTCTTCCAGCGCTGCAGAAGCGCGCGAAAGTACTGGAGCGCCTTCTGTTCCGTGTAGACGTCGCAACACGCGACGTCGCGCATTTCCTTGTCACGCTGCAGGATCGCCACTCGGCGACATCTCCACTGAGCCCAGCACCGCGCTCTCGTCAACTCCCGCCGCTGTGTCTGCATAAGGCGGGCTGCCAGAGACTCGTACAGGCGGCGATCACGCCAATGCAAAAATGCCTGTCGAAGGACGGTGTTTTCGCGCCTCTGCACCATGAAGCGGGCCAGCTCTTCTTGCTTCGCTTCTCGGGCGGAGAGGGCGGGCGCAGAGCTTACTGTAAGGTTGGATGCGGCGGAGAAGCGGCTTGCATCTGCTGAAGGGCCACGCGTCGAGGACGAGGTCGAGGCTGGGGTGCTGGTAGCTAAAGCGTCCCCAGCACCGCCTCGTACCTGCTGCGGGGGAGTCTTTCGTTGACGCGCAGGTTGGTTCTGGCCACACTCCTCATTCCGGGTGCCTGTGTGCTCCTCGACACCCATGTGGCGTGAAGGCAATTCTTGCATTGTCAGCTCGCCACGCAATACGCTGTCGAGTCGGCGTTTCTTTGACGCACTTGCGGCGGCGTCTGCGCGGCCGGTGTACGCGAACACCTCTGCAGCTGGCAGGCTTGTACGCTGAGTGTCCTGACTCGGGATCGATGGAGGCGGCGCTGTATCGTCTGCGATCGTCGATACGTCGGCAGCCAGCACCTCTCTGAAGCTCCATGCTGGAGGCTTTCCATTACCCCCGCTATCGACTGTGTCGATGCGCGGCGTTCCTGCCATTGCCTGCGTGGCGATCGTGCGCGACAACGGAGCCGTTTCCAAGGCATCGCCGAGCACCGAAGGCGATGACAGCGCCCCTTCCACTACCTTTCGCACCCCAGCGTAAAGCGGCGTTCTTGTCTGCGGAAGGGGACTGAAGGAGTCAGCTGCCATTGCCGGCGAGTGCGGCTCTTCCACTGGAGCAGACGCCGCTGCGTGGGAGAGATATGCTACCACCCGCAAGCCGCGCCGGGCCCGCCACCGCTCCAGCGCGCTTCTTAGAAGAGAGGCGCGGTGCCACCTCTTGCTCTGCTCCTCCAACGCAACCTGCGCACACCAACGAGGCAGGTCATTCAGAAGCCAGGGATGAGCACATCCACTTTCAAGGGCGTCCGCAACGCGAGAAAGCTGCCACGGCGCTGAAGCGAAGGCTCGGCTGCACTCCTTTCCATTCGGCAAGAAGGGAAAGTAAAGCGGCAGAGGATCAGCGACGAAGACCGTGCGCTGGTGCGCCGCGGACATCGAGGTGTCACGTAGAGCCCCGTCAGCAGCACTACGGACAGGGGGCCATCGTCCCAAACCAACGTCGCGACAGTCTGTGGCGGTCCGTTCTACCTCTGCCACACTCAACGCTCGCGACGGCAGCGTCGACACCAGGGAGGAGGGAAAGTGGGGGCTAAGTGAGAACAGCAGCCATTCGGTGAACTGGACGAGAGCCGTCGCACACCATCCAGGCTCGCGCGTGCGCAACTCTTCGGCGGCCCGGGCTTGTGCGAGTAGCTGCGGTGCCTGTGCCAGAGCCGAATGCCCTTCTATCCAGACACCCTGCACGAGGGACGCAGCCGTCCACGTTGAGCAGCGCAACAGATGTGCCGCCGTGAGGAGGCCGTAGAGGAGGCGTGGGTGATGCATCCCCGGGCTTCAGTGGAGGAGGACAACACGCGCAACTGTTCCCCGCTGTCTTGGCTTTGCGGTCTGGCGGGGGTGCCGTCATGCGAAGACGTGTGCTGACAGAGCGACGAGCTCCCGACGCGACACTGAAGCGCGAAGCGGTGCACAACTTCCACGGGGGAGCGCCAGCGTTCACTCATGGCCGTTCGACAGCGACGTAACTCATTTCCTAGCTCCGCCACTCCAGACTGCGAGAGCGCGTAGAGAGCGAAAACGACGCGGATGGCTTCCGCGCAGACGGCCTGGTAAACCACGGCGCACGCCCCCGGGTGCGCCGTTACCAGCGCCTTGGTGGATGAGATGGTAAGGTCGGGCTCGTCTACTCGCGAGCTCATTCTATGTGTTTGTCTCTATCCGTGGGTGTGTCTATGAGCAACGATGCCTCCGTCGTCGCAGCACGATGGTGAGTCGATTGCCTACGGAGGTCTGCGCTTTCGAGTCTGGCGCCAGACCGCGCTATTTGAGGCACAGATGTACCCGCCACCCCGCTTTTTATGACGCTGCGGATGTGCACGTAACCCCTCCCTCCCCCCATGAAGCTGCCTGCGTGTCGCCAGTCGTCGTTGGGATGGGGAACGGAAGAAAAAGTGTCGGAAAGGGGTAGTGGGGCCGTGAGCGCGCGCACACGACGAAGATAAATCAGACAAGCGAGAGGAGGCGAAGAGGCCGGCAGCACGGCGGCGTCTTTTCGCCTGCAGTCTCACTGACTCACTCACTCTCACGGACACACACACACACACACTCAAGGGATCGACCATTACACGAGAATTCGAGAGGAGAAGCGAGCACAAGGCGTGGGAGGCTTTCGGCAAGTCATCGTAAGTCGAGTACCATCGTTGCATTGGTGATGCTACGGTTCGCTATCGAGCACGCTCACGCACATGTCACAGCTGCACAGCAGCGTCGTAGTTGACGCTTGTGTGCGCGTGTGCCTTTCTGGGGGGGGGGCAGTCCGAGCAGCGTCACTGATCCCACCGTCAACGCATAGGTAGATGTAGAAGCTGGATCTTTTTCGTGTTTAATAGAGAGAGGATCTTGCGGGAGCATGATCACAAGTAGAAAAGCGACAGGGAAGAGAAAGCACGATGGGGCGCCAGAGCGGCGAGAGACTAAGCAGTGGCACCCGCGCAGGCGCTCGCAGAGGTGGAGGGAATTACATGGAACGAGGAGAGGCAAGAAAAACACAAACACGCGTTCTCACGCCGACGCGTTCAGCACAACCAAATGCTGTCCACCGTAGGAGAGAGAGGGGAGCGGGGAGCGGGTGTGTGTGTGTGTGTGTACGTGCGCAGAGGCGAGCGACGAAGTGCAAACAGTGCGCGGCACCGCGAACAACCGCATGTGTGCGCACGCGTCCTGTGCCCGTGTCTGTATATGACGGGAAGCGTCACGCAGCTAGTGGAGTCAAAGAGAGGAAGGAGATCAACGACCGCCACTGCCCCCACGGCGTGACCGCAAGGCAACGCGGCGCCACAACGCACCAGATGGCACAGACACCTCAGTCCCGCAACTCTCACCAAGACACATTCTCACAGAGACGCACAGAGAAAAAAAAGAAAGTGCGGTTGCTCTCCTCAGCCAAAGAAAGAGCCGAACAAAGCCATGGACACTGAGCCACGAGGGGCCTCAACACCAATCAGGCGCTTCTTGCGCGCGCGCGCTCTCCAAGCGTGCGCATCCGCTTCACTGTGCTGGTGCATGTGCGACTGTGCACCTCTGCCCGACGCTCCCGCCTCAAGTGATGAAGATGCCCACGGTCGCGTCGAGTGCGTCATGGTTGATGGCGACGCACTTCGAAACCACCTCGCCACTGGTGCGCGCGCGTGGCATGGCCAGCGCTGAGGCGGCCCCGTCGTCCGTGGTCAAGCCGCTCTCCACGCAGTAGAACCTTGTGGGCCTCTTCAAGAGAAGGATCTCCTCGCTCCATACCTTCTCTGCCAGCAGCATCTCCTGCGGGGTTAGAAGGGTGTCCGTGGTCAGCGTGCGCTGGAGCTCTGCTTTCTTCCTGGACTCCGCAGATGCCTCTTCAGCGTCAGCCGCTGTCACGGCATCCACCTCTGCCCACTTCTGCAAGCCGTACACGAGCAGATCCTCGATGATGTTCATTATGGCGCTGTCGAAGACGTCGTCGCCTGACTGTGTGTGCAGGTGGTGGCGAGGTATGTTGGCAATGCGACTGAGAACGCACGCCTTGTAGCGTTCTAGCGGCGTCGCAGAGCAAGGCGCTGGCGTGCTGTTACCACGAGTCGATGTAGCGCTTGCCGACTCCGAGGACGGCGCGGTACCGAGGTATTGCTCCAGGGTGCGTTCCAGCACCATGCGATCCAGGTACTCGTCTTTCAAGTACATGGCCGTGCTCACGACGCGCGCGACAAGATCTGGCATGGTAGCAGGAGCAGTCGCAGCACCAGCGGTGCCGGCATTGGACGGTGCTTGTGACGGGAACACGCTTGCCGCCCCGCTCTCCCGCTGTTGCTGCTGTGGGGTGGGTGGCGAGTGGGCAGAAGGGGCAGGCGAGGGTGCGCTCCGGTTCAAGTGCTGCCCCACAGGGGTGCTGGCGCCGGCTGAGCTTGCTGGCGTATGCTGCGGGGCTGGAGATCGTGGCAGGGAAGGCATCGGCATACCAGTCACGCTGCTCTTCGGGGAGGCTGTCAATGAAAGCTGGACTGGCGACTTCGGCGGAACCGCAGCGACACGGGGCCGCATCGCTGGCGTACCCGGCGGAGAGGCGCTAGAGGCCGGCAACGACCGCGAGTGGCAGGCAGCCGCAGGCGCGACAGTTGCGCCTGTCGCCGCACCGGTGGGCGGGGCGGTTTGCAACGACTCCATCTCATCTGCAGCCGCGCCAAAGATGCGCTCGCGATGCAGCAGCACCAGCCGTGGAAACCACTGCAGCGGAAGGCCGTATTCGCGAACAAGGTGCTCGGCGATGTCGATTCGGTTCGTTTCGATCAAGTACTCGACCATCTCCGCGCGGAGGCGAAGCTGCTGGTGGGTGAAGCGGAGGTTTTCGGGTTGCAGAAGGTGCGGAGTCGATGGCGGGCAGACCTGCTGGAGAAGGTGAGCTGCATCGTCGCTTGTGTTCTTGGTGACAGACGACGAGGAGCCCGCGGCCAGCCGCTCGTTTGTGGCGTTGCGAGTGCCACGAGACGCGCCGTCTGGGCAATACTCCAGAGACTCCGCGTCTGCCGCCAGCAGCGGTGTCTGCTGCAGGTACGACGGCACCTCATCGAGCAGCAGTTCCTGCAGGCGCGTCAGATACGGCTTGTACTTCCGCTTCACGCTTTCGAGGCGCGTGGCAACCTTCTTCAAGGAGGCCCCGGCTGCCGCAGCGTTTGGCGTGTCTGCCTCTCGTTTCTGAAGTGCGGTCACCGCAGAACGCACAGGCTGCAGCTCCTTCTGAAGTTTCTGCACCTCGCGCAGCAGATCTGCCATTTCCTGACGAGCAGCCGCCATCTTGTCAACGCGCGTCTTGGTCCAGGGTGCCACGGGGGCGATAGACACGTTCGCTAGTGTGTATGCTGGCGCACACAACACAAGCAACGAAACGGCAGAAACTAACGAGTACAGAAGCAGATAGCGATGCGATGAAGCAAGGTAAGGAGGCAAGGGGGGAGGGAATGGGCTATGGTTAGCTGTGTCTGGTCTCCCGCTGTGTTCGATGAGACACAGAGCCCGTGCGCGTGTGTGCGTGTGTCTGTGTGTGTGTGTGTGTGTGCTGAGGACGCGCCTGGTTTTAGCTTTGAGAGGGAGGAGAGAAAAAAAAAGAAACAATAGGCGTCGTTGATGATGAAGGTTGAAGGAGGCAGCTCTGCCGCTGTTCGCGCATCTCATGTTCTCTGCTCAGGATGGTGTCCTCACCGTGCTCGCCTCTCTCCGTGCGTGACTCCGAACCAGCAACGCTGCCCGTTGAAGGCACGTAAAGGCGCCTGCCGCGGCGCTCTGAAGAGGAGCATCCGCCCGAGCTCGAGAGCGAGCGAAAGAGGTGTAGCGAGAGCCAAACTGCCTCGGGGTAGCGAGTTCAAGAGGGCTCTTCCAGCACCGGTGCCTTGCCTCGCGGGCCACACCAATTCTGCATCCTACCATGTTTCTGAGCGCATGCGCAGGCGCGTGTGGGTGTACGTTGAAGACGAAAGGTGGACTCTATGGAGACGCTTTACTACGTTATAACGAGAGAGAAAGAGAATGGCCAACCACCCCCACTGCCGCGACAATAATAATATAACACACACACACACACACACACACACACAGTTATATATACGAAACAAAGTAGTGCACCGCGAGGGGGTGAGGGGACATTCCGCTGCCGTCCTTGGCTCTCTGCCCGCTCTTCTCGTTTGCGTCCAACCGCCGGAATCCCCAATCGCGGCCGCTCAGCCTTGACTGACAGAAAGCAAAGTAGAGTGTTCAGCATGCCAAGCCACAAAACACAAACCACGGCGATGTAGGGTAATCTTCACCATACAAAGACCAAACACACACACACAGACACCCGCTTACACAGATGATCCCCTACCTACGGTATCGCCACGGGTGAGACACGCCCTCTACGCGTGCTTTCGCACGATACTCATTGCCCCATTCGTTGCCCGAAGCGCGTTGGCGATCGCGATCTTCACCTGCCGCACTTCGTTTTCGACGTTCAGCACGTCCTTCCACTGCAGTGGCGCACTGTGTATGCCAGCAGGGTCCAAGTCACCGCCCACGACCGTGCCCGGGACATCGTGCGCCGTAGCCGAGTCGTACAGCCGCGTCCATTCACCCTCATATGCGCTACCGCGCTCCGGCAGCAGCTCCCAGAGCGTAACGTCCGGGTTGAGCTTCGCCCCATCTGTCGTGGTGGGCAGCAGGGGGGCCTGGGTGTTGCTCGCAGCCGACGCCGCACCGGGACGAGCACTCGCGTCATTCTGTCCCTGCGCATTCGGGGGACGGGAAGAGGACCCATCGAGGTCGAACGCCACCGTCGTGTTCGGGTCCTGTCCAGTTCCTCCACTGTGACTTGCCGCGGTCGAAGAAAGCGGGCCGCCGGAAGGCGACTCGTGTCGAGCAGACGACGCCGGGGCGAGCTCCGCCGCAGCTGAGGACTGCGGCCCCGTCTCAGTGTCGCGCCCGCCCAAGCGGCCATCAGCTGCAGGCAACAATCCCGGCGTCAATGGCATGTTGAAGGCGTCGGAGATGCCGCCTCCACCATGTACTGTTGCCGGCGGAGAGGATGGCGCGTTGGAAGGTGTAGACGACACGGCCGCTCTCTGTTCTGCGGTGCTCGCAGCGCCGCTGGCGTTGGCAACGCGCGCGCTGTTGCTCAGCGTGTGCGGTCCAGCAGAGGCGGCACCAACGGCCCAGGCGTTTGCGGCCACCCGACTCGCGCGGAGCCCGCCACGGTAGTCGGTGTTGAATTCGCGCAGCTGATACACGGCTTCTTGTGCCTGCCGCAGGGTGTCGGCGAACTCGCCGAGCGGGAGCTCGGATAGATAGCGCACAAAATCTTCCGGCAGGCTGTTGGGGTACGGCGACTGCTTCTGCGATGGCACTGCGGATGTCAGGGGAAGGACAAAGGAGTGCAGCAGGCAGACCATGGCGTGCAGCGCGTACAGGTAGCACTCAGGCGGAACTCTCGCACCTCTGAGGTGCTTGTCTGCACTAGGGACTGAGCGACGTGACGGACGATTTTCGCGACGAGTTGCCGCTTCCCAGCAAAATGGCGGAGCATCGGCGTGCTGTCGGCGTAGGGGATGAAGACGCCGGCATCCTCGCTGCTGCGCTGCCCGTACTCGGTGTTAAGCAACAGATGGGCAAGATTGCGCACCGTCAGCGCCACGACATCGCGCACGCGTTCGGCTGCGGAGACGGCGTGCGCTGCAGCGGTGCCAGTTGCCGCGGCCAACTTTGCCAGAGCACCCTTCACATCCTCTCTGCCGTTGTCGTCGTTTCGATGTGGAACCGCGGCTCCTGCCGCGGCTGGCGAGGCCACGGATGCGCCTCCAGCGGCACCACCCAAGCCGCCCTCACCGCTGTCGACGTCTGCGAAGCCGTACAGCTCTGTCGGACCGCGGCGCCATACGTCGTCGCTGCTCAGCATACTCAGCAACTCGGCCAGCGCCATGCCATCAACGAGACTGCGGCAGTCCACCGCCAGCACAGAGCACGAGAGGGCGCGCAGGCAGTCAGAGAGCTCCGCGCACAGCGTCAGGTGCGACGCGCTGAGACGCGCTGACCCAGCGATGGTGCTGCTGACGGCCGCGGGAGCGATGAAGACGTGGTCGATCAGCTGCCGGTTGTCACGGATGAACTTCTGCACGTCGTACAAGAGCGGCGCCGCGTCGCCGAGGGAGGAGAGTAGCAGGTTCACCCACCGCACCACACCCAGCAAAAGGTGCTGCAGCACCTCCTTGTTCTGCTCCACGAGCGACCTCCTCGGAACCTCGTCGAAGGAGGGATTCGCCTGAGAGTAGCCCAGCACCACCAGCGTACTGTACTGCCACGCCCGCATCGAGAGGCACGAGTGCAGCAGGTCGCTGTGCAGCACCTGCGAGCTGTGGCTGAGGGAGATGACGGAGACGACGTCAAAGGCGCTGCGTAGGTGCCACAGCAGTGTGCCCACTTGCGCGCCATTGCTGGCGAAGAAGTTACACACTGCATGGTCGGCGCTCTGGAGAAGCGCCGTTGCGCACCGCAACGCCCACTTGCCCAGCCCATCACCGCTTCCGGGGTCCGGGTTGCAGAATTCGTCGCGAATCGGTGCCGAGGCCTGCAGCAGTGCAACCAGGAGCGCCACCGCCTGCTGCGCCTGCGACGGGAGTGCGGCCGAGCCGCTGTCGCTGCCGTTCGCCGGCGCAGCGCCGCTGAGGCCATTGCGTCTCTGCGCGGCGGCCGCGTTCGCACTGCGGCAGCTCTCTCCGCGTCCGCCGGCGCTCGAGCCGCTGCTGCTACAGATGTCTGTGCACACCACGTCAAGCAGCGCCCTCTGAAAACGCCACACAGCCACGTCGTCAAGGTTGACACCGGGTGTCTCGGCGAGGCACAGAAGGCTGAGGTACAACTCTGCCCGTATCGTCGAGATGCGAGTTCCCCAATGCACAAGCGCGCGCACCAACGGCTCCAACAGCAAGGTTGCACCAGTCACCCCCAGCCCGCTCCAAGACGCGCGCGTGGTACTCTGCTCACCCGCCACCGAAGCAGACTCTGCACCGCTGCGCTCTGCTCCGCGCTGCTGCAGCAGCGTCTGTGCCAGCTGCGAACGGTTTGCGACGCTAAAGAAGTTACTGAGCTCGCCCGCGTGGGTGGCGAACGGCTTGCCGATGCCGACACTCGCGCCTCCTACCGTCGCTCCACCTTGACCACTCCGATGTTGACGCGTGACGTGGCGGCTTTCGTCGCGCGGCCGGCGCTTCCCGATCATGACCTCTCTCTCCCCGCCACGGCCATGGCCGGGCACTGTCGCGACCGTCATGGGCTGGGCTGACACGCGTGGTACGGTGCGACGCTCATACCTGCAGTGTAGATGCGACGTCGCGCGTGCCGCATCAAGCGGTGCACAGCTGCCTCCCTGCACTCCAGGATAGTCCCCGCTGCACTGGTTGTACCAGGCCGCCTCCGCTTCTGCGTTCTGCGGCACCGTGAGCGACAGCGCCACCGACGCACAGACCGTCTGCCGGAGGTGTGCCATGACGGTGGACAGACAGTGGCACAAGCGAACCGCCACTTGCTCCTGGGCTGCTGCGGTAAGCCGCGTCGTGGCGTCCAGCCCTCGTAGAATGCACAAGGCAAACGAGCGCAGTCGCGACACCGACAGGCCCTTCACGACAGAGCAGGACACACTCACGAGCTGGCACCAGCCCTCCACAAAGCTGACACCTGCTGCGTAGGAGAAAAAACAGTCGTTCGCGGCAATGAAAGGGCGCAGCCGGTCGCGCAGCTCAGACATGGTCATGGGTGGCTTGTTTGTGCGGGCCTGCTCCGCCTGGATTGCACTATAAAGGCTCGTCATGTCATACTGCACGACGCCGTCCGTCGCAGCGGGCACCAGGTGGCTCAGCCCTCCAGCGACAGCGGGCAGCTTCTCTGGGAAGGTCGGCAGCACTTGGAGCGCCTGTGGCAGCCAACTAGTAATGTCAACGGCGGCGTCGCGAGACATGACTGCCACATCCCCGTTCCACTGACGATCCTTGTCCTCGTCTGTGTCGCGTTTGGACAGTGCGCTCGCATGTGTGTCGCTGTCGTAGCCGTCTACCTCGTGGAGACTCCGAACACCACTGTCCTCCATGGCGGTGTATTCACAGTCGCTCGGCGCAGCGGCGCCACCGTCCGCCAAGGCGCCGCTGCTGCTGCCAAAGGGGTGGAGGAGCGACAGCAGCACCTCGACCGCGATGGACGTGATGGTCGTGCTTTGCGCAAACCGCAGGCTCTCTGGGGCTGTGCGATACGTGTAGCACGCCTCCAGCGCCAGGAGTTTGAGCACGTACGCGTACTTGCTGAGTGCCACCGGGGTGCACTGACTGGCTCGGTAGTGCTGCAGTCGCAGGAACAGCGTCTGGCAAACCGACTCCAGAAACGGGCGAATGACAAGGGAGCCGTAGAGGCGGTTGGCGCGCAGGAGGTAAAGCAGCTTCACGTACTTGACGGCCAGTGCCGGATGCGCGCGCTCGACCTCGCAGTCGCAGGCACCCTCAACGACGGAGGTAAGGAGGGTGGTACGCCACCACCGAGGCTCGCCGGCGGTGCCGTCCCCGTCTGCCGCGCCGCCATGCGTGGATGCCGCGTGCGCGGCTGCGGAGACGGATGGCTGCCCCCATCGATCGCGGCGAGAGAACTCCTCACCATAAAAGCCGCCCATCCACGCGGTCAGAGACGGCTCCGTGACGTCTGCGTGCTGCATGAGAAGGTCAAGCAGAAGCGACTTGGTCTCCGTAAGCAGCGCAGCCGACCACCCGGGGACGAGCTCTGACGGTTCAAAGTCGAGCTGCGCCAGCTCTGGCGGGGCCTGGACCACCACTGGCGCAGTGTTCAGCGGATGTAGGAGCTGTGTAAAGGAGTCCAGGACTGCGGTGTACTTGTGAGTGAGCCCGGCCCAGTAATGCGCCGCCTGGTTGGCCGTATCAAAGGGGAACAGCACGAAGAGCTGCAGGGTGGTCTTCGTCATGAGGGTGTCGTGCAGCGAGCACATGCCCAGCACGCGCACGGCGAGATCAGTGTTGAGAGTGGTGCGGTTGTCAAACAGTAGAAGCTCAATTGCCTGTTCCCGCGCTGTCTGGATCGCCGTGATGAGCAGCCGCATGGCCTGGCGCACGGCAGCGCGGTGGTGACTGAGCAGCTCGTAAGGCGCGTCGCTTGCGTCAAGAATTACCTTCAGCACCTCGCCCACCACGTCTGTCGGGGCCTTGTTGATGGCCATGATGGTGGCGAAAGGCAGCACCGCCGTGCGCGCGCTCTCGCTGCTACGGAAGCGCACGAGCAGCGCCTGCCGCAGCGCCGCAGACGCCAGCGCCATCACCGTGTACCGCTCATGCGGCCGCGCAAACATGCGTTTCAGCACGCCGCGCAGTATTTCATGCGAGATGAAGTGTGTGACTGTGTTGTACACCGGCAGCGCCGCCATGGACGGCTGGTCGTGCTGGAACAGAGCCGTGACAAGGTTGAGAAAGCCAATGGTGATGTCGTAGGTGCCTTGCGCGCATTCGCACTGGCAGTGTCCGATGATGGAAAGCGCCTCCTCGTGTGCCGCCAGCTCGCGCTGTCCGGTGGCGGACGCGGACGACGACGCGGTGAAGCGTTCGTACACGGCGGGGCTGGCGCTACCACCCCCTGCGTGCGTATGCTGCTGTGTGCACACCGACGACTGCTGCAGCAGGCGGCGCTGCTCCAGAAATGACCAGACGAGCTGCGCGTCCGCCGCGTTCGTGATGAGGGCCGAGATGAGTGACAGTGTGCTGCCCAGCATCACCTGACTTTGCTGCGGTGCCGAGAGGAACGCCAGGGCGAGCGCGAGGTTCATGTGAGCGCTTACGATGGGCCGCAGCGTAGGGTGGCCAAACAGCTGGCGCAGCAGGAGAAAGAAGCTGGCGATGTAGTGGCGCTGACACTTGCGCGCGTAGGAGCGGGTGAACTGCCGGTGCAACGCGCGCGGCACCCCGTTCACGCCTGGCGCTGTCGACAACAACGCGTACATGTCATCACCATCGGCGGCGCCACTTGCCACAGACCCGGCAGAGGACTTCTGCGCTGCTGCTGCCAACGCCGTGGCTGAAGCTGCGCCGCCGTCGCTCCCCACCGCCCCGGGAGCGCCAATCACGCCACTGTTCAAGCCAGCGCACTCGAGTGTCTGACTCACCAAGCTGTGCCACTGCATCTCGCCACACTCCGTCTGCGCATCCGTGAGGAGCACGACAACTCGCTGCGTGTACTGCGGGTTTCGGCCGATCATTGCCATCACCTCTAGAAACTTGGTCATCAACTTCAGCGTGTAGTTCTCCGACACCGCGCCGAAGCCGCCGATCGCGCTGCTGCTGCTGCCACCGCCGGCGCCCACGGCGGCCGAGGTCGCGCTGCTGCGCTGCGTGGCGAAGACTTGCCGCATGTGCTTCACGAAATTCTTGAAGATGAAGAAGGTTGCCGCACAATCGGAGTCTAGGTCAGGGTTCAGCACCTCTGGTGGCAGGTGCTGCAGGCAAATCGCGAGTGCCTCGAGCAGGTGGGCCATTTCGGAGGTGAACGGCTCCCCGACCACCTCACCAGCAGCCCCGGTACGTGTCACCTTCAGCAGCCACGCTTCCTCGCCGTTCGTCTCCTCTGGGCGGCCGTGCTGCACTGCGCCGCGTTGCTGGTAGCCGTAGTACGCCTCCAGCGCCGCCACGCTTCCACCGCGGTTTACGGCACTGCCGCTGCGCACGAACGAGGGCAGGCGTGGAAGCTCCTCGAGCTGCTCGCAATAGCGCCGGTGTGTGGCGACTTCCAGCTCCGAGAGATGTCGGAGCAGCGGCAGCATCTCATCAAAGAGATAGGACATCATCTCGTACGGAGCAATATAGAGAAGGCCAATAGGGATGGACAGGGTGCGGGGAACTGGTGCCAGCTCCACCATACGCTTCGTAACCTTGCCGCGATGAACTGCAACGCTCGCCGGGGTCGTGGCCGCGTGAGGCGACGACAGCGATGCCATGCGCGCGCCGAGGAAGGCGTCCAGAGCCTTGTCGTAGCCTTGCTCACTCCCTTTGGCGCGGAGGAGGCAGCCCTCTGCCAAGGTCAATACGCTCAGATAGCTGTCGACGAGAACCTGCCACGTGTACACGGCCGCTGAAGCGGACGAGGCGGCGCGGCTGCCACCACTGCCCGCAAGCAGCCGCTCTCCTCCACCGCCGCGGCGGGCATCCGTCAGCGCGTCGCCGTAGAGACCTCCGCCAACGCCAGTGCTCGGCGGCTGCACACTCTCACGGAGCTTGCCGCGCAGTGCCGAGACAGTGGCCTCAATGGATGCAGCACACTGGACTGAATCAGCTCATTCAGACGCAGCTCTCCCGCGGAGGAGCGCAGCTTCTTCCACACGGCGGCCATGTTCACTATGGAAAAGACGCATAACCAGATCAGGGTGTTGAGGCAGCACGTGTCGACGTTGTCGCTGAAGGCTGACAGCGGCACGACTCGCTTCTGCAACGAGTTCTTCAGGAGCACGTACAGCGCATCCATCAGGTCCAGCGCCTCCTTCACCACACTCGTCGTCAACTGAAAGTGACGCGACAAGACGTACAGGCACTGCGCGGCGAGCAGCAGCGGACTCTTGTCTGGCCGCTTACGCCGGTGTCAATGAAGAGACTGGACGACGACGCCTCGCTATCGCTGGCCTGGTTGTTCGCCGTGATGCTCGTTTTTAGGAAGGAGATGAGATTGCTTGCGGCAGACACCGCGACCGCCGCCACCGCCGCGTGCAAGCCCTTCACCTCCTCCACGCTCTCTGTCCAATGTGACGAGGCTGGGTTGTCCACCGGCGGAGCTTCGCTATTGTTGTAGCCGCTGTCGCACAGCAGCAGCGTCTGCAGGAACTCTGAGGCTTGCTCCACCTGCAGACGCCGTCGCTCTTGCTGCTGCTTGGGCTCGCCTGCGTGAGCCAAGGTCGAGTAGGCCGCGTTGGCCGCCGCAGCTGGGGCAGCGCTGGTGATGGAAAAACCAGCGAGCGTGGCTTGCGGCGCCACGGCGGTTTGCCACTGCGCGCCTGTGTGCAGAGCTGTTGTAATTGCCTGAGGCACTATAGCTGGCGCTGTTGCGGGGCCCAGTGCGGCAGCGGGTGGTGCTACGGTCACCTCCATTGGAGCGCTGAAGCGCTTCTTGATCTCGTGGGTGAAGACATCGCTGACCACCCCGTCTCGGCAGACCTTAGCGAGGAGCGCCATATAGGGCGGGATAGCCGGTGGCGCCGTTGTTGTCGGCGCTGGCGCAGACGCCGCCGCAGCTGAAGCATTACCGGGGCCTCCAGCAACGACAGATGGCTTCCCAACTCCGAACCCGCCTGACACTGGCAGTGAGCTGCTTGTCACTGGCTGTGGCTGCGGCGGGGGTCCCGACGGCGCACTAGACATTTCCGACGGTCGAGCGGCCTTCACCAGCGTTCCTGTGTTGCCGCTCGCTGCAGCTAGGGCTGATGCCTCAGCGGCCGCAAAGCCAAAGGAAGTAGCAGCGCTGGCCTGTGCTGAATGCGGCGCCTTGTCGGAAGCTCCAAACATGTCTTACACCAATCAGTGGCCGGTAGCGCTGCCGCACAGCCGCCTTCTACGGTAACGACAGAGATGACGCCGGCGCAGATTCGCAGAAAACGGGAGGGGATAGAGATGCTGAGATTACACGGAGCAGAACGTTATCCGATGGAGCCACGTTAAAGGACAACGAGATACCCCCCTCCTCCCCCACAAAAAAAAATAGACAGAGAGAGACGTAAGAAGAAAAACGACAAACAAGAGAAAACGGAGGGGGCGAGGTGGTGCGGGGCGGTGCAGGGCGTGGGGTGGGGTTGGGGAGGGGGGAGGGGTGAAGAAGGAAAGTGGCCAACACCCAAAGGAGCTGGAGAGGGAGAGCCAAGACACAGTCACTCGCGCCCTCACCGGGTCTGAAAACAACAGCAAGCAGAAAAGACGCACACAAGCACGCGCGCGCACAATGTCGGTTTCCGTACCTGCAGCGCTTCGAGACTTTTGAAGCTGAGACGACAGCAGCGCCACAACTACGGAGCAAAGCCCTTCCCCACCTCACGCACTTCGCCCATAAAAATATATTAAATAGATAACCACGTTGACCGGAAACGACTCACACGTGTAGGTGGTGAGTCTTCTGTTTCTCTTTCTCAACGATCAGTCTAGCGTCGCTGCCTCTGCCGGGTGCGCTGCTATCTTATTGAGAGTATTTGCACGCACCTACTTTTCAGTGTGCGTCTATGTGTGTTTGTGTGTGTGTGTATGTGGCGGAGATTACTGGCGCACTCCTACCCCGCCGATCTGCATACATGCATAGGCAAGTCGGTGCTCCTTGCCTTTTTAGCGTTTGTGTGTCCTTTGACTCGAATGTGAGTCGTGTCACCACGCACCTGCGACTACAACAACTAAGAAACAATCCGTAGAATTACTGCCTCGAGAGGCGTCAAAAGCCACCAACCGCACATGCAGACGTACGCGTGTGAGGGCAACGATAGCCACGCGGTGGTGATGGTGCAGCGCAGCCGTGTACGTCGAGTGGCGGGAGGAGTAGGAGGAGGGACATGACAAGTATGTCGATACAAGGTGTACAAGGGGCGATGAGCGCTGCGACTCTCGAAGTATGCGCGCGTCTGCGAAGCACAGGCACCGTGAACACAGGCGCGGCATCTTGAACCACTCGCAGGATGGAGTAGCACACAGAACATCTTCGGCACCCTCACGCGATGAAGATGCACGCCGACTAGAAGGTCTGCATGCACACGCTAAATGCCTTCAAGCGCACAAGTGACGCAGCGCGCAGACTACCTTTGGCCACTCCTGTAGCTGATGTTGATTGGCTGTACGATGTTGCGCCTATATGTATGCATAGCGAATATTGTGTGTGGTGAAACATGCAAGCATCTAAGAGAAAGAACACGAACGAAAAGAGGGCTCAACACCCATACCCACCCACCCACCCACACACACACACACACACACGCACGCACCTCACATGCTTCGGAGGCATCGCCGGGAAGGTGACATGGTATCCTTCCAAAAGAAAAGTGCGACCTCGTTGTAGCAGCTGCGGACACTGGCCAGTGCACATGCGCGAAGGAGAAACAGGCCACAAAAATACCGCGGCGGCACGTCCCCGTGTGAGCGCGTGTACGTGTGCAGACAGTTGGCTCCAGGAAAGCGAAGCGCTGCGACACCCCGCAGGCCATTGTAGAAGTATGATTCCTCCTCACACACACAAAAAGAAAAGGAAACGAAAAACGCGCCGAAAAAGAAAGCGGCGCAGCAGTGAAAGCGAGACATATCAGCCAAGCGCACGGAGTCACTCTTTCTTGCGTCGCTTCAGCGCCGCTCGTCTCCTCCCAATCTCGTCCTCTAGACTGCGGTTGATCAGCCTCCGCCTCTCCAGCTCGTGGGCGGCGGCCTCGACGCAATCGCGAAACGCAGCCACCTCCTCCTTGATATGCTCCGCGTTATCCATCTGCTCCTGCTTTTTTGCCTCAAGCACTGTCTTGCGAGCGAGACACGCCTCTCTGGCCTTCTCGATCTCCCTGATACGCTCATCTGTCGCCTGCAATGACTGCTGGTGTGCCGCGCATTGCGCCGTCACCTCTGCAAGGGAGCCGATAAGCTTGTTGAGTGCGTCCTGCTCCTCATGTTCTGTGCGGAGCTGTTCCGCAAGAGAGCCGTCAATAATGTCGCGCTGCACAGACAGCTCAGTCGCTGCTACCCGAGCCTTTTCACAGGCGTACCGATGCGCCAGGTTCTTTTCTTGAAAGGCGGCCTCGCGGTACAGTCGCATGAGTGCGCTGTCGTAATAGTAGCGCGTTTTGGCCGGCACCGCAGTCGACGGACTCGGCGCGGGCTCGTGTGTCGATAAGGTGACGCTCTCATCACACGTGCCGCTGAGAGTGGTGGTGCTTTTCAATTCAGGAAAAAGCTCTGCGAAGTGTCCTCCTAATACGGCATCCCTGGCCGAGGCTGGCGCCATCGCCGCGGATGGAGATGTCTGAGATGCGAGTTCAAGCAGCGGCTCATACCGCACCATGTGGGTGTAGTAGAAATCCAACACATTACTCTCGAGCCCAGACAATACCTCGATTTGCTGCCGGAGTCGACTTTGCGCGTCCAGCTTGCGTGCTTGCAGCTTCTTGAAGTCCACTTCATCCTCACACGGAGTGCGGCCTCGCTTGGGTCGCGCTTCCAGTTTAACGGCTCTGCGCGAGCTTTCAGACGGCAAAGACGGGTCGCTCAAGTGACCGCAGCTAGGGCCAGCGGGGCGATGGGCTCTGAACATTGACGACATACACGCTAACGCATGCCGTTCGTTTGCTGGCGCTTGTGCCCGCCATCGACGTCGGCGCGGGTGCGACCCCAAACACACGCACGCACGCACGCACGCACGCACGCACAGAGAGACAGAGGGCGAGGGAGAAGAGATAGAAGAAGCCTTTAGGAGAGACCTCAGGAAGAGAAGCAGCAACCATTGCTCATGTCCGTTGAGAAAACGATTCGGGCGCCGCGTGCAGACATCGTCATGACACAGAAAAAGCGCAGAAGATAGCAGAGCGGGGCTTTGGGAGGGGGAGGGGGGGGGCGAGGAAAAGGGTGTAGGGACACGCCGCCCGACCTTTCTCCTCAAATGCTTCGCCTTCACATGCCTGAGAGGACAACAGTCGTTCAACGTCTATGAACATCACAGCAGCAGCAGCGATGGCGGCGGAGGGCTGATGTCATGCCTCTCATCCCATCTCTATTCAACGTTTTACAGTATATATATATATATATATATAGATGTCTTCGCTGTTGTCTCTGCCCTTGTTTCGCGGGGGGGGGGGTTCGCTACTGTGAGCAATACGACGGCCTCGATCAGTCATCATCGTGCATACACACGCAGAAAGAACGAAAAGGAGAGCGAATAATGAGAACAGCACACAAGACACAAAGAGAGGGAGATGGAGAGGGGGAAGCAAGCAAAGAAGGAAAGACTTGGGGGGAGGGGGGAGGGGGGAGGGGGGAGAGGAGAGACCAATCAGAGAGGGAGAGGAAAGACACCAAAGGCCTCCATCGAGTAGGATAGAGACTCACAACAGACGCTGACAACCACGCGAGTGGGCACTGGCGTTCGTCAAGGTTTAACGGCCTGCACAACGAAAATGAGAAACGAAACACAAATAAAACGAAAAGGTGGCAAAAAAGGAGGAGAGCGCGGGGGTGGGGAGCTCCTTGGAGTTAGGTGGGGCGGGGCAGAACTAGCAGAGAGAGACTCTCTCTCTGTGAGAAACACCTACATTCACGTACGGATGACATGCCGCCACCGGCGTGGGGTCCGCCTTCCTTCTCTATGCCACACCTTCAGGCCTCAGTCGACAACGCGCAGAGAGGTTATGCACACTCGAATGCAATGATTGGCTTCGGAAAGGGAAGCTTGCAGGCGGCGAAGCGCCCGCGTCGACGGCGCAGACATCTTTGCCGGCGAGTCGCAGTACGCCTGGTGCGACTCCGTGACACCCACGTCAGGCTGCAGAAGCGCACAGAGGCTTTGCACTGTCGCCACCGACCGCGTTGCGACATCGAGAGCCAATGCCGCTGCAGCGCGCGTGCGATCCTCTTCGCTGCCTTCCATGTTCGCGTCCGCCGCCGTCGCTGCAGGGAGACCGTCGCTGCGCTCCATAGCGTCACTGTCAGGCCGCGGGGGAGCGAGCAGCACCGCGAGTGACGCGACGGTCGGACAGTCCCACTGGAGGGGAGTCTCATCTGCCTGCAGATCCGGCGATGAGCGCGAGAAAGGGCCGTGTTGCGGTTGATTCGTGTGCGTACGCATGCCACTCACGGCAGCGCTCTTGCTGAGTGCCCACGGTCTCGCCTGGGATCGCGCCTGTGCGGCACTCGCAGTATCGGGGAAGAGCGACACAAACGTGCGGATGTGCTTGGCGTGAGCAGTGCACTCTGCATGATGCGCGCTCAGCTGTGCCTCCACATCCTCCAGCGACTTGCGCTGCAGCTGCACGTACGTGGCAAGCTGTGCCCCCGATACGGGCGTGTCCTTGCCAAGCGTCCGCTGCACCGAGGAGACCAAGCTGAGAACAAAGATGCGGCGCAGAATGTGCTGCAGAATGTTCACGCGCTGCGCCTTGCCGCTTTCCTCCATGACGGATAGCCTACACTCAACCTTCTCGAGTTCCACTTCCACCTCCTCCATCTTCACCTCGTGGAGCGACAACGCAGTCCGCACCGCCACGGCTGGCGCCGCCGGCGAGTCCATGAGCTGCTTCTCGACGTAATCGTAGATGCGCCTGCTATCGCGCACGTGCAAGTTGCACGACATGGCGTCGCCCAGCAGGTTGTACCACCACCGCCAGCCATCACTGTCGCGAAAGACGCTGAAGACCTCTGCAATACGCTCGAAGGACGGGAGCTCCCCGCACAGACCTTCGCGAACGACCGCCCCCTCGGCATCGTCGAGCGTGGAGTTGGTGGGGGTTGCACGATGGTGCTGCAGGGTGATGGAGGGCCGCTGCGCGGTCCACTGAAGCACCTGCTCTTCCACCCACGCCGACACAACCGTCTCCAGAGCGGTGGATGCAGTGGCAGGTGCGTCTGCGTCGGTGGTGGTGCGGCAGCCCTGCTGCTCTGTAGCGACGTCACCGACACTGTTGTCGTTCCGGCTCAGGGCGATGTAGAGCACGCGTAGACAGAGGTAGCGCAGAACCTGGCGGTTGTATGTTGACGTGAATTGCGGCCAGTTGCTGTTTAGCTCTTCCTGCAGGATTTTATTGTCCATCAGCTCCTCGATGCGCTCTGGCGTCAGCGGCGTCACGGCCGGGGCCGCCGGGCCATAAGCAGCCCGGCCGCTGCACTGCTTTGACGGCGCGCACATGCCATTCAACATCCTTGTCGTAGCGGTGGTTGCGCCGCTCTGCGTCCTGCCAGTCGCGTAGGGCCTTTCCAAAAATTGCAGAAGCGACGCGATAGCACCCCGTGCGAGCATGGTCGTCAGCAGCACAGGCTCCAGGTTCGCTTGCTCCCGCTTTACGGCATCAATGGTCGCGCGCAGCGGCTCATCACACGACGCGGCGGCGGTGGCGATGTCTACTTGCAGTCGCGTGTACGCGGCCGCTTGATCCGCCGCGCCCTCCGGCGCCTCCATTACTGCAAGGGCGACGCTGTGCGCCAGCTCAGTGGTGAGTAGCAGCAGCAAACTCAGTGTGTTTCTGACCCAACGACGCACCATCTGCTCGTACACAGAGAGTTGATTGCCTACGTTGTCGATGTCGCTCTGAAGCAGGCGGAGCATCTCTAGCAGGTCGCGCAGTCTGTGCGCTGTGCTAAGCGCCGTCGTCGGCGTGAGGTTCGAGGAGTGCCACGCCGACATGATCGCCGGCGAGGCCTGCCACACCCCGACAGCGGGAATGAGGCTCAGGGTGGAGGTGCTCTGCTCTGAGGGGCTGTTGCGAGCTGCGCTGTCGCGCATGGCGCCGAACACGTGCACGCCTTGGTCAACGGGCGACGGCGTGAAGAGATGGAGGTCGTGAATGGCGCGGCCCGCCGTTGCAACAGCGGAAGCGCCTGCAGGGAACGTCGGTCCAATACTTGGGCGGATGGGCAGGTTCACAAGTGGCGTGGCGATCTCGCCCGCTCTGCCGCGGGACAGCGCCGTGACCGAAGCAGCCGCAGCCATCGTGCTGGAGCCGTCACTGCAAGCGAGTGCAGACGCTGGCAATGAGAAGCCATCTTCCTCGCCCTCCGCCCCGTCAGGGCGCGCGGTGTGCTCGAGTGGTGCCGGCACGTTTGCCTCCCCGAAGGTCTGCGAAGTCGCCTCCCACAGGTCCGCTGCGATGGCAACGGCGGCCGCAGCTTGCGTGCCCCGCCCCGTGGAGGCCAGTGCCTCGGGTGTTCTGTTGAAGCTCTGCCGGGCCTTCTCTGTGCCTTCTCCCTCCTCACCGAAATCGATATCGTCGCTCTCATTATCGAGAGTGTTAGCGTGGCTGCCAAGCGATCCCGTTCGCAGGATGCCTGACCGTGTGGTCAGCTGATCCACCAAAGACGAATTCCCCGGCGAAGGCTGCTCGAGACGCCGCCAGTCCACGTTCCCCATGCCGACCAGGATCTCTGTGTTGCTGACAGACACATCTTCGCTCGAGGCTGAAACAGCAAAGTTGCACAGATGCGCGTCAGATGGCCCGCCAGCGGCCGCCACATCCCCGAACGAGGAGGTGATACCGCTGCCTCTGAGTGGGTTCGCGTCGTGGCCGTAAGAAGCACCGCTGTCCACAGCGGCGAGCGGGTTGTCCACCTCGCTCTTGTGGTGCGCCAGCTCCATCATTGCATCAACGTACATGGAGCGACCACGCGAGGTCGACGTCGACAGCGTGTGGGTGAAGGGGGCTGACTGCATAATGGAGTTGCCGAAGCTGAAAAACGGCCGGTCTCCGCGGTACGGCGGCGGCATGAGCGAAACTTGCAGCGGTGCGTCAAGGATGGTGGAGTGCACGACTCCAAGACTCGAAGGGGAGGCGAAGGACGAGGATGCCGCAAGGAAGCTGTTATCGTGACCCAAGTTCGAAAAGCTCAGCTGCGCCGGCGAGGCGCCGTCATTGCCGTGCTGCTGGTGTGGCGGCACTAGCCGAAGAGACTGTATAGAGGGGGAAATGATACGGCAGCCGCTGTTGTAGGCCGTCGGCGATCCCGATGGGTGAGGCATCGGGCTCAAGTTAGCGTTCCAGTAGGAGGCGAGCGGTACTGGGGCCGAAGCCCCTCCCGCGCGCGTGGGTGATGGTGCCTGTACTGCTGGCCACCCGTATCCTGACCATGGGGATGCGAGGAGCTGCGAGTCGAGGCGGAGCGGGGTGTAGATGCAGTTGACTGTCGTCACCGTAGACGTTGGCGGGGGTGGGGTCAGTGGCGTGGAGGCTTGCATGCGTTGCTGCAGAGCCTTGGGGTTGGCGTGGTTAGAGCTGGCCCTCAGGGTGTGTTCGGCGCAACCCTGCGGCTGCTGAAACGCCGCTGTGTGTCCCTTTGAGACGCCAAAGTCGGCCTGCCTTGGTCCGTATGTTGAGGCGGATGCGTTGGTCGATGAGGGCAACGAGCTCAAAACCCCGCGGTTCTGCTCCTCTGCCCGCAGGCTGTGATAGTGTGAGTCGTTGTTAGACGAGGGACTCGTCAGCTCTTGCCGAGGGTCGATGGGGTCGCGGATGGTATGCGCCTGTGGTGATGTCTCTGACCCAGCTGCCGCGGCTGCGGAGGCTTCACACTTTTCGGGCTCCATTGAGGGCCGAGGGAAGAGGCGACAAGGCAAAGAACTTCGTCGACGAAGGTGCTGCGCACAATAAGAAAAAGAATGCCCGAAAAGCGCCGCAAGACAGATTTTGCTAATAGGGGTACTTGCGTGACCGCACAAGGACACGACAAGAAAACAAGATGGCGAGCGTTTGAAGATACACAAGGGCGAAAAGAGATGATAATCAGAACAACAACAAGACGAAGAAAAAGACAGCGGAAAATGTAACGTCTCGAGTTGCCCTTTCAATTCTCTGGACGTTGTGTCTTTGGAAAGTCGCGCGCACACCCGCAAGCACCCACAAGCAGAGGCACCCACAACGACAATGAAGCACGCAAGCAAGCAAACAACAAGATACACCTTTCTATCGATCAGTGCTGATCATCAGCACAGTTTACAGGAGAGGAAGACCAACCGCAACAAGAGCACGAGTGAATCAAAACCACAAAAACAAACAAGGGAAAGAGGAAGGGGGATGGTGTGTGTGTGTGTGTGTGTGTGACAGACAAAGGAAGGTAATAAACAAAACAAAAAAAACGAGAGCAAGGCAGCAGCTATGCCCACGTACGCGAAGGGTAATAGAGAATGGGAAAACACACACACACACACACACACACGTACGTACGTCCGTACGTACACAGAACACGTACACACGTACAGGAGAACACCAACAAAAAGAGGAGAGGCGGATATATCAGGAACACGCGAGCAAAAAAGGAAAGAGAATTTGAGATTGTGTGTGTGTGCGGAGAGTGAAGTCAACCGTCACTCGACAATCGAATACGAGAGAAATGAATGGGACGTACCGGCACCGCCACAGAAACGATGGAGCACGAAGAAAAAATAGGGAAGAGGCACACACACGCGCGCAGATACACATACCTACACACACACAATCTCAAAAGCGAAAACAACAAAGAATAGAACACCACGGGACAGAGGCTGGACGAAACGAAAAGAAAGCAGAGAGTAGATTGATCAAGAAAGGGATCTCGTCGCTGTCGTGAGTGCCAGTGGGGTTTGGGGGGTTGGTGTGTGTGTGTGGGGGGGGGGGGGGTGGGGGGAGGTGAGTGAAACAAACAAACACACACCAGACGAAAGTTTCAACGAAGGCGGCTGTGCTGCACGGTCGACGAGACCAGCGGTGGCGACAACGTTGATAAGCAATGAGGATGAGGGGGAGGGATGGGAAAGATGGATGACAGCACAAGAGCACTAAAGTGCACACACACAGTCCACCAGAGTCACAAAAAACGCTTGGCCAAGGGGAAACTCAGGAGCAGCTGTGCGGTAAAGACGAGACTAAACAGAAAGGAGGGAGGTTGGCACCCGCCCACCCAACACACACCCGTAAAAAGAGTGCAAGGAACCAAAAAAAAAAAACGAATGGGAAAAACAAGGAGAGAGTCAGGAGTGGGGAGGTTGAGGGAGGAAAGTCGTCGAAAAAGATGCAGAAAATCAAAAAAGAGAAAGGGATGGGTGGGTGGGAGCAACAGCAAGCACTTCGGCTTCACTGGGGTGGCGTGCTCAGCCCACCGTCCCGCGAGAAGAGATCAGAAACCGCACCAACGGCAAGAAGAACACGAAACGAAGACGAAGGACAAGGGGTGTACACGCACCAAACAAGAGGAGCGCAGATACAAGGAGAAGAGCGCCAACAAATAGGAGGCCCGCGTACACACACGTACACACACATACACACACATACATATACATATATATATATTTCTTCTACACATAAATATCTACTCTTGTGGGCCTCGTTTTGCTGCGTTTCCGTATCGGTTTTGTTTCATGTGAGCGTAGTCGAGTGCCACTCCACCGAATGCCTCAGTGTGGACAAATATGCGTGCGCGTCGTCTCTCAAGAGGGTGCGCGCCAATCCTGTTGACTTCCTGGTCTCCTTTTTTTCGTTGTCGTTACCTCCGCTTCCCCCTTTCGTGGTCTGTATGCGGGTCAAGGGAACGAGGCGGACCAGAGTGAAAGAGGGGAGACGAGGGAAGAAGGCACCAAGATTGAGCCTTCACCTCGGAGAAAAAAAAAGAAGAAAGGGTGCGCGTGCTGTGTTTGATGGGGGTGGTTGGGGACAGACTCCGATCACTTCCAGAAAGGAGACGAAAGCTCCCAACGAAAAAGAAAAGCCATGCGGTAGTGACCCACCCACACACACACCAATAAAGCACACCCATACAAGACTCGCACACGACAAGGACGTTCCCTGCGAAATCAGCGCCTGCTTGAGCCGAGCGGACAGACAGTCACCGACGGAGAGGGAGGGAGCAGCCTGTGAGGGGAAGACAGAAGAGGAGTGGAACAGAAAGGAAGGGGACTCTGCTGCCACTCACGCGCGGATGGAAGGAGAGAGAGCGCGAACAAGTGTGACAACGAATACAGCGGTGCCTTCAACGAAGATCGGCGCGCATGCGGGACGCGCTCGCGCTCGAAAATGTTCCTCTACCGGCAAACAGACTCGTGTGGGTCTCTCTGTGTATGCGGGTTGCTACAATGCAGTTCCTCGTCTCGCCAGTTGGCTGATGGGTGTTGAGACAACTACCTTTCCTTTTTTTTTTTGGGGGGGGGGTAGTGGTGGTGGTGGTGGGGGGGGGGGTGCGCCGACCCACAGCACTGGTACTGCACCGTTCTTTTTTTTTCGGTTGGAGTAGGAGCGGCAGGGCAGGGGGTGGGAGAGAATGGGGTTGGCTGAATGGGCGTGACCCTCTGAGCCCCCCGACCCAAACACGCGAGCGGAGAGGTGAGGAGGGACCCCCCATTAAGTAAAGCAACGAATGTAGATGCGCATAATGGGAAGAAGTGGAGAAAGGTGAAACGCATTGTTGGGAATCGAGGAGCGCAACGAAGAGGGAGAGAGAGAGAGTCCGTGTGCCACTGATCCGGCGGTTTGCCGCCACGGAAGCGATCAGAGACTGTGGAAAGGGCGCTCAATCATCGCCAGCGCATTAGCCGCGACGGTAGTTATGCCCACTTCCAGTGTTGGTGTTTGTGTGTGTGTATTTTTTTAGTCCGTGAGATGCAGCGTGTCGGGCTATCGGGGGCTCGATCGTCGCTTGTTGCTTCTAGTGCGCTTTCCAACTGGACATCGTGCCACGGCGGACACGCACTGCGTGCCATTTTTCCTTTTTGTGTGCGGCATACCAAAGAAAGCGCGTGCAGTGATCTTCACCACAGGCGATGCCAAAACACACATCAGCAAGCAGGCGGAGTGAGAGACGAAGGGAGGGAGGCTTCCTATCAGATCTACCACACACACACACACAAACACACACACACACACACGTGCAGTTTCAAAGACAGGATAGGCTGCCTCCCCGCAAGCATTTCCCTCACACGCGCACCTGAATCAGCAGACTTTCTGTCCTCGTTGTTGCTGCATAAGAAGCCTGCGACGCGGTTCACGCATGCAGGCCCGAGCCTTCCTCCTCTCTCCGGTTTTTTTTTCTTTGGGTGTCTAGAGAGCTGTGAGGATGCACACGTTGCAGGACTCCTCCGAGGCGCCTTGGCAGACGAGCGGGGCGTATGTGCGCACTTCTTCGTCACTACACATGTCCACAAACTCGTACCAGTTGATGTGATGGGCGAACTCCTCCCAGGTAAGAAAGCCGTCGTGGACAGGATGCGGCAGCGGTGTTCGCTCTCGACTGCGCAATCGCGCCTCCCGAAGGGCCTCGAGCTCAGCGCAGCGACTGCAGTCGACCCGCGGGAGTGCACAGCCTTCCGCGCCGCGCCGACGAGGATCAAGAGTGACGCGCACAAAGTCGGATGCGCTTTGTCGCCACCCACTTCCCTCCGTGCTCTGAAGACTGTACCGTGGAGTCCACCGCATCTCTGCCAGCGCGTGTGCCAGTGCGCAACCGCCAAACGCCCTGATCTCTGGCGTCTGCGCAACCGCCATGAAGTCATGCCACGCGTAGCTTCGAGCAACCTCGGCCACGGTAGCCGTGCGCTGCGAGCTGACCCGCACCACACGCTCAGGGACGCGCAGCAGCCACGATGTTGTCGCAGAGGATGCTTCTTCCATCTCTCGCATATCGTCTGAAACGCGGCCCGCAGAGGCCGAAGCTACACTGGCCCGCCGCAGGGATGCGGCTGCGCCACTAGCGAAAGAGCGAGTTCCGCCGGTGCCATAGTCGAGCAGAAGATTCGCCGCTCGCCGGCACGGCACGCGCTGCTTTTGCCGCCGCACCGCTCCGCGGCCACCATTGCCGCCGCCATAGCGGTTGGTATGCTCGTCACCGAAGGGGTTCAGCAGATCGGAGACAAAGCTGCGCACCGTGTCGAGCCCCATGATATTCACCAGGCTCATGTACTGCCCTTTCATCTGCTTCACGTAGGAGTCACGGTAGAGGAACGCAAGGTGCCAAATGGTGTCGCACACGTTCCGCCGCTGAACAGCGTCCCACTGCAGCCGTGAGTCCTGTGTCGAACCGATGAGCAGGCTGGCTGCGCCGGCCAACTTCCAAAGTGGGTCGTCTGCCGCGCCAG
Organism: Leishmania aethiopica; assembly: GCA_003992445.1. Lineage (NCBI taxonomy): Eukaryota > Euglenozoa > Kinetoplastea > Trypanosomatida > Trypanosomatidae > Leishmania > Leishmania aethiopica. The sequence continues at coordinate 95,483 of RZOE01000073.1, read as the reverse complement.
GTGAGCGATAAAGCGAGAGGGAGACGAGTAGCGGGTCAACGAGAAGTCGCTGAATTGCAACCACCCGGCTCCAGAGTGATACACTGGACCGTCGCCAATGCCGCAAAGTCTGGCCGCTGTCCTCCTGCGCTTCTGCGAAATGCTGCTTCGCGGCTATTAGCTCCCGCTCGAGGTGCGCCTGCCATGGAAGGAGCAGCGCTCGACCCCCTTCAGCAGCGCTAGAAGAGTCTATGCGCTTGCACGACGACGATGGCCGTAGAGTCTCCCAGCTGGACTCCACCTCCTCAACGTAGCCCATCATGGCTGAGACGAAGCCGTCTTCGATGTGCAGCTCCACGGGTGTCAGCCAAGCAGCCACAACGGAGCAGTAGATAATAGGCGTGATACGGAGCAGCTTGCGTTCAATCTGAAACCCGCTCTCCCGGTCATCGACGAGCTGGGCGACGACGCGCTGCTTCGCAGACGGCCGCTCATCGTCCACCTGGAGGCTGCGGAAGCGCAGCTGAATCTGCTGCACATCACCATCCTCATTCGCGTCCTCATAGGACCCTGTCGCCGACGGTCGACTTGCGTCATTTGAGACACGCGCACCCTGTGCAAAGGAGAAATCCACTGGTTGGATGGCCAAGAGCCACATGTCCTGCAGCTGCCCTTCCCGCTTGCCAGTGGTGCGGCACAAGACGTACATGCTGGCGAGGTGCAGCGCAAGCGACACCTGCGGGAACGGCAGCGTGCGGTAGACATCAATGGTGGGCTCCATCGTGATACTCACAGCGTAGCTGATGCCGTGCACACCTCGTACACGAACAAAAAGCAGCGATGACGCACCAGCGGCGCTGTCCCCCACATCGAGCTCGCACTGGAACGCGTCGATGGTGCTGGAGCGGCAACCAATCTGCTGCGGGTCGAAGTTGAGCACGCACGACGCTGCAGCTGCCGGTGTTGCCTTTTGCGCGCTGTTCGCTGACCCATCGACACCGTCGGTAAGGACCCAGAGCTCTACCTCAGCCGGCAGACGCCCGGCTGCGGGCGGCGCGTCCCACGTCCACGCCTTGCGGCGCCGCGGGAACACCGTCGAGACGCGACGCGCTCCGCGCTGCCGGAAGCACACCGTGAAGGAGGTGCGGTTCTCCAGCACCAGCGGCGGCTGCACGGCCTCCTCCACCTGCACACACATCATGCATCCCTTGTGCTCGTATGTCCTGACGCTGAACACCTTTGCCTCCTCCAGTCTCACGAACAGCTCCCCACCCACTTCAAGGATGTCCTCCGGGCGAAGCGGCGGCAGGCGGTCAACGACACCCTGCGCAGTCCGCTGCCCTGTCTTGGCAGAGGTTTGCGGCCAGTGCTCGGCCAATGGGCGACGGGTCTGATAAACCAGGTTCACGTACTGCTCCTGCACCGTGTGGATGGCAAACGGCGGGGACCAGAGGCACTGTTCGATGTTGTGCGCCTTGTCGTCGCACATCGCAAAGGAGAGCAGCGGTTCCGCTCTGCCGTCGGCCATGGCTGGTGCCACAAGGGTGCTGACCACCGCCTTGGCGAAGGGTGCCGTTTGCGCTGTCGGCGCTGGCGGGTGATACCCACCGCTGCTGCTGTGCTGGGAGAACCGCAGCGCGTACGGCGACTTGTTCACCAGCACCCAGCGCGGGCGAATGGACACGACACGGGTGTCGCTATAGGCACGGACAGAGGCCTGATGGCCCATCTCGACGCGGCACGAAAGAACCCACACAGCCCCGCGCTTATGGCGGCTGGCGCAAACAATCACCTGCACCTCTGCCGCCTCGTGGACCAGCAGCGGCTGCGATGACCAGTCCGACCACAGCGCCTGAGCAGCACCACCGCGAGTTCCCGCCTCGGTGGGCTCCAGGAGGCGCAAGAAAAGACCGTTGCTTCCGGCGTGGTTTTTGTCGTTGTGGCACGACTCCGCTCGTAGGCTGTGGTACAGGAACGGCCCTGCGTGCACGGCAGCAAGCTGGGTGCCGCCACCGCGCACGCTGAATTTCCACGGCGACACCGTCGCTGCGCGCTCCATACGCCCCGACAGCCCCGCTATCGGGGCGATGCACCGCTCCGTGTCGCCGTGATGCGGCCTTGTCGTATCGGCCAGTTGCACCGGCACATCGGTCTCATTGAAGATCCAGTAGGGGCAGTACAAGGTAACTTCGCGTTGTGCGTACTTGATGGCAAGCACAAGGGTTGCGTTGGTGACCGGGTCTACCAGAACGAGTTTTGTGTCACGACGCGTCTTGTCAAGAGGTGCGTGGACGCACGCCGGTGGGTGCTGCGCTGTTGGTATGCCGCCCGCTGGCGCGGTAGACCACTGTGCCAGTGTGACGCCGTTGGGCTGCTGCAGCGACACACCAAGGCACACGTCCTCCAGTGGGTCCATCTCGGTTGCTCCATAGCTTCCGTCCACGCCGACAACGACGGAGGACACGCATGTGTAGACGGCCGTATCGGGGGATGTGTCGAGCAACGAGATTCGCCTTCCCGGCTGAGTACGACGCGTTAGCAGCGTCACCGTGAGGGGAACGCCAACAGCGTTGCGAATGGTCACCACAGCCTCTGCTGTGACGATGACGGAGCGCAACGGAGAGAGGGACGGGTGGCGTAGCACATCCGCCGGCTGTCTCGCTGCCGCCTGCATACGGAGAAGGAAGTACGTCTTGCCCGGCTGTCCAGACAACACTACGAAGTTCTTGCCGACTGCGATGCGCGCGACCCCGCCTGCGCCACTGCCACGGCTAGCACTGCCTCTGCTGCCGTGCACGGAGTTGCACACACACAGAAGCACAGTTCCCGCCAGGCAAGGGAGGCTGTCGTACGACATGCCGAGTGACACAATCGAGTCTGCGCTCAGCCGCATCTGGGTAAGTGCGGGGCTTGACGTTGAAATGTCGGCAAAGTTGCCTAGAGCCAAGGTCACGCGGCGGCGCAGCACCTGCACAGGCACGCATTGAGAGGATGCCGGGGGTACGACACCGACTGCGTCGTATGTTCCGGATGCATTCACGACAACTTGCAGCAGCGGCATGCTAAGCCGATTCGTGAAGGTGGCAAGTGTGTGCAGGAGAACCTGCTTCTGACCCTGGCGCTCAAGTGCGACAGATACGTCGGCGAGGATGTAGCGCTGCAGTGGCCCACTGGTGGCCATAGTTACCCGTTGCACACCAACCGACGCCAGTGATATCACGGCTCCGCAGGCCTTTGACGTCGGTGCGGTAGATGGGCGTTCCTGCTGCTGCTGCTGCTGCTGCACGATGATCTTCTGGTGCTCTAGCGGAAGCTCCTTGCCACGATATCGTGGTAGGTTGAACTCCCACTCCTGCCCAACCTGCAGCACGCGCGCGCGCGTAGAAGCGGCATCGTCGTCGTGGCTGTCGCTTGCTCGTCGCTGCACGCTCTGCGGATTCTCGACGTATTCCGGCAGCTGAACCACGACATCAAGCCCGATGGTCTGCACCATCTTGAATGCGTGGAAGACGGATGCGCTTGCGACGCCGCCGTCTGAAGTGCCGCGCATGGCCAGCGCATCAACTCCAGCCGACTCGAACATGTCCCGCAGCAGCAGTAACTGCCGCACGTTGCGCAGCATCTCTGAGGAGAAGCACAGCTTAACGCTGCTCATGCGCGTCGAGAGCCGCGCATACCCTTTCCGGTCGTATAGGTCCATGACAGAGGCGTTCTTGCGTGAGCTGAAGGACACCTTCACCTCTACCGGTTCAAGCACCGGCGCCCACTGTGACCGGGACAGCTCATAGTACTCCAGCTGAAGCACGAAGCAAAGCTCAGCGCTTGTATGCAGAGACTCGAGTGCGCAGTGAGGAGTGTGGATCTCATTGGCATAGAAGCAAAAAAGAGGGGTATCGTTGTCTTGGCTGTCGTCGATAATGAACAGGCTCACGTATGGGATCTGCAGCAATACGGTAACCACGGTGGTTTCGGCACCGGCGGAGGCCGCCAAAGCATTCCTCGCCTCCCCACCGCCGCGGGAGTGGCGTGCCCGCACAAGCGACCCTACGCTCGCCTCGCCGTCGGTTTCGACCGCGTCCCAGCCGCCGTGCAGCGAGGACAAGCCAGACCACACATCCCGACGCACCGCATCTTGCCAGCGCGACGCGGCCACCTGCGCGTGACGCACCGCCCGTGCCACGAACACGGCGTCGCTGTAGCGCACCCGCACCTCAACGCCTGTGCTGGCGCTGACATGGATCGTGCCAAGACGCACCGGCAACCCAGCGGGCCTGTCAGTGCAACGTCTCTTTTCTTCCGTCATCAGGACTTTCATGGCCCAGTCCGACACGAGGTCAGACGTGTCGACAGCGGTGCCACCGTGCTGCGTACAATACTCACTTCGAACGCCCGCATGCGCCAGGTCAAACGCCCCCGTCAACTCATCCTCATCGGTTGCAGCGGATCTAGAGTTCACGAGGCATAGGTTCATGTCAGTGTATAGAACGAGGGTGCGCTGAGCCCATGTGGTTGCGGCGTGGCCTGTGCTTGCGCACAGTACGGACGCTGCGCCGGCGACCGAGCGCGGCTCCGGAATGCGCAGCTCGACTTGCACTTCGCCGATAAACCGCTGCCACCTTGGAGACGCCACTTCCCCAAAAGCCTTGGTGGACTCCTCGGCTGCGGTGCGCCGCTGGTGATCCATCTGCAAAACCGCCGCGCGGACAACACCGGCGGCGTCTCTCTCCAGCGCGGACGGTGGCGGCACTGCGCTGCAGGTCGCAGGATCGATCACAACATACGAGCCGTTTCCGGCGGCGACGTATGCTTCGATGGACAAGGCGGTCATGCACACGGTGGCGTTCATGATGCGCAGTGTCACGCCTTCCTCGAGAAAAATGAGCTGCCCGTGCCCTGAGGCGTTCATGTGAATCGTGTGACCGTTGCCATAGAGATACACGAGGCTGTAGAGCTTGTTGGTCACCCGCAGCGGCGTCCGCTCCGACAGAAGCAAATCCTCGCTGAGCCACAAGTCCTGCTGCACCACGAGCTCTTTTGCTGACTGGTAGCCTGGCACGGTTACCTGCAGGTACGGGGTGTAGAGGAGGTCTACCCACGCCATCATCGGCACGGCCTCAACCGTCACTGTGACTTGTCCGGCCTGCAGCGCGCCTCTGTACGCCTTGGTCTGTTCCTCCTGTGCGACACGTAGCGAGCAAGACTTGCGGGCTGCTTGTGTGACAGCATGGCACGAAGCCGCAGTGAGAGCAAAGGTGGGAATCACGTTTTCGGTGCCGAGGAGGCAGCTGGCCAGCGTCACAACCAGCCGCAGCGATACCCCTCGCTCGTTGAGGTCATCGCCGGCGTCCGCTATGCCGGACCAGTTGTGCTGACCGGCGTAGTAGGCTGCATCGAGCTCGCTTAGCTCAAAGTACACTGCCGTTGGAGGGTCGGACCCATCATCGCCGTTGTCGGCGTGCACGCGCAGACGCAGCGAAGAAAGGTGGAAGAGGTAACGCCTTGCGTTGGCTGGTGAGTTTGTTTGCTTGCTTCGGTGCTGTTGCTGTTGCTGCGGCGCGGCTGTCGCGGACAGATCGGGTGCGGTGGCTGCGGCTGCTATGGACTGCGACGCCGACGAGAAGTACTTCATAATGGCTGCCAGGAAAGATGTTTGCTGGAGCGCCACACGGAGTAGCGCTGTGTAGTGGAGCTGCGTCAGCGTCAGCTGCAACGCATCCATGCCAAGACGCCACTCCTCGATGCCGCCCGTGGCGGCAGCAGCCGAAGACTCAAAGGACTCTCCGCTCTGCATCAGCCGACGCTGAACACGGATGCCAAACCGCTCCAGGAGCACTGTGCCCTTCTCCATCCCCCGGATGGCAGAGATGGAGATGCTCTCAAGATGCAGTATTGTTTGAGCACCGTCAAAGCACGTGCGCTCCTGGATCTCTGCGTTCCAGGCCACTGTTGCCGCCTCCGTGGCGACCACCAGCATCTCCTGTTCGTCCACAGCTTGCCGAATCGCCGCCGCAAGGGATACGGAGGGGTATCCTGGCGTGGCGGACACCGCCACTTCCGTTTCACCTACAAGCAACGCAATACTCCCACTCCGCAGTTGCAGTGCATAGCTACGATGTAGCTCGGATGCCGTCGTCGTGGTGATAGATTGAGGTGACGCAGGCGCTGCGCTGTCGCGGAGCAGCGCCGCTGCGCACAACTTCACCTGCGTGCACACGCCATCCAGCATCGCTGCCGCGTGCATCACCGAAGGCGCGAAAAGCCACAGCGGCTGTAGATCGAGGATGACCTTGCACTGCATGGGTGCATCCTCCAGCGCCACGTAGAGCACGTCACTTTCCGGTGATGTCGCCTTTGTTGGCAGTGCGCTGTCTTGTTTCGCCACCTGCAGCTGGCCGAACACCTCATCGAGCAGGCTGGCGTCTTTCGGCTTCGGTGGCTCCATTGACGAGCCCGACGCTACGCGCGCGTGCGGTGATGCATGACGACGAGGCCGAGGGGACGCCGCCACCGGCACTTGCCACTCCGTCGGTTGTTCCAGCGCGAGCGGAATTGCCGTCACGACAGAGCCGCCGCTCCTGGTGTCTTCGAGCACGCAGCGAACAAGTCGGGCAACCCGCACCATCGCATACGACGCATTCGGCTTCCTGCACAGCTCGACTTGCACCCTCGATACCGCACAGCTCAGCACAAGTACTGGCGTGCTAGGCGTGGGTGCTGCGGAGCTGGGGGAGTATGCGGGCGCGGCAGAGCACGGAATACGGCACTCAAGATGTTGAAGGCGAATGCGCCCCACTTGCTTTGCCCGCCCGTCACGGGCGCTATCACCCCTGGACTCGTGAGAGGGTGTCGGTGTCCCGGCTCTTGACGCTGACAGCGGTGCCTGTTCCATGTAGCGGAGGAGGCTCTCACGCAGGTGCCGGTCGTCAACGACGATTGCTCGGAGAAGTACGGCTGCCTCGCCGTTGACAGTGGCTGTTACCGCACCAAACGAGTCCACCGAGAGGAAGACCTCTCTCTCTGGAGGGGCTGCGGTGTCAGTGGCGCCTGACGAGTCCACCTTGGGGGCTGCTAGCCAACGCCAACTACACTGCACCGTGAGGGACGCGGCTGGGGTGGCGGCGGCGCTGGGCAACGGTGCCACCTGAAGAATACATAGTCCATCGCTTTCCGGCAAGTCCCATGTCGCGGTACTCGGCGCGCCGCAGCCGAGCCACACCTGCTGCGCCGCGAAGGAGCAACTCAGCTCTCCGCTGGCAGAGCGCATCGCAGAGGCGGCAGCGCCGTTGAGCCGCAGCAGGCATTGCATGGACTGGCTGCCACTGTGGCTGGAATCAGACCGCGACGTGCTGATACAGAGCGCCGCCTCTCCCTTCACGCTCAGTGTCCACGTGCTCTCCTCCGCGACCGCCTTGAGCAGCGAGGCAGGTGACGACGCGTCCACCGCGTCTGACGCCATCTCCTTGCCGAACGCGGTGGGCCGGAAAAAGTTGGCGTAGACGACGTCCATCACGTGCGAGAGATCGGCGCTCGAGCAACGCAGCACGCACGACTCCGTCGGTGACGGTAGCACCACCGCAAAGGACTTGCGCCGTGGTACGCCGGCTGCCCACAAACATCGCGCATCGAACACAGAATGAGCAATGTTGACGTGCCAACTGGGAAGGCGCCACTGAAATGGTGCACCCGAGCTCGGCTGAGCATGAGAGATGACCATGTCAGAGGAGTGGAGGTCGTATACGATGTTTACCGCCGTTGCCGCCGGTGACTGGTCGGAGGTGGAAGACGAGGCTGGAACTTGCACGCGGTCCGTAAAGAGAAGGTGCGCCGCCGCGAGGAGGAGGTGGGGCGCCGGCGATGGCAGCGGCGCAGAAGTGGCCGCTTGCGCCAACCAGTCCACCGGCCTCGGCGTCTGTAGCACCACCGATTGCAGGGTCACAGACTTACGCACATGGGTCCACGACACAGCCGCCGTGGCCTTTTCAGGAGCCCGCCACAACAGCGGGGGGCAGAGCAGCGTCCCGGCGCAGAACCAGCACGGCTCCCGCGCCACCACCGCCGAGGCGCGCTCCACAAGACCCTCTCGAACGGATCCAAGGAGATGCATGAGCAAGGGGTACAAGAAGAGCAGTCGCACACGACGCACCTCCACCTTGAGCTCTTGCTGATCGCGGATGCCCATGACACAGGCACCCTCGACGCCCTCACCACCGCCGTCCCTTCCGCACAACCAATCGGAGAAGGAGAGCATTGGCGGCGGCCTGTTCTGCTTCCAGTCTACAGACAGTTTCGCACTGTCGACGCGTGATTCACTGGGCGTGGAGGCACCGTCCGGTTGCATGAGTGTGACCCAGTTCGCCTTGCCCGGCACAGCCCCGGTAGCTGAGGGGCAGCACCACTGCAGCTGTGGGCTCTCGGCGGTCATCCGCACGTGATTGCATGCTTCTGTCATGCGGCACTCCAGGACCGCGCCAAGCGCCTTGAATCGAAGCACAGGAATGTCCATCGACACCATAGGCTCGTTCGCAGCGCCTTCGAGGTCCACGTTTACCTGTAGCGCAGGCACGGTCACGTCGACATGATTACACAGTGCATTGCCACCGCACTCGCTGGTTCTACCCCACCCCACCTCGACATCCGTGGTGATTCTCGAGCTCACGTCCGCGCCCTCGCCTACTTCTTCCTTCCGCGTGTCCTCGTCACTACCAAGCGACCGCCACCACGGATAGCCTGCAATGACTTCTGCGCCAAACAGCCGGTTCGTGAGCAGCCCCATCGTGTCCCAGAACGCCTCACCGCACTCCAACAGAGTTGGACCGGCCCGCAGACACATCCGCGCGGATGGTCCGACGCGCGTGGTGCACCGCCTCGAAGGCGGCAGCGGCGACGGGCGCCTGTAGTTCACAAAACGCATGGAAAACGCGCTGGAGTCTCGTGCGGTGCGGCTGCCGCTGATGTCGCTCGCGGACGAGCTCGATGGCACGCTCACATCGAAAAGTTTCACATCACGGTGGTGCGCCGCATTACCACCGAAGCGGGCGCACAACGCCACGCTATCTGCAACGCTGAGTTCGTAGCTCTGTTTATCACGGTAGCAGTCGTGGCGAAGGAGAAACGGCGTGAAAGTTACGACTGCGTCGCGGCGAGGGGATCGACAGGCATTGGCAGAGTCGCTGTTCGTCTTCAAGGCATCCGAGCACACAGCAGGCTCGCTTCCTTCGCACGTCATGCGCAGCGATGGAAAAGATACCGTCACGCCGTAGAGGGGCTGCTTGCGTAGCTCTGGTGCTGACACGGCGGCGTTGTAGCGCGCCTGCACGGAGGGGCGAAGCAGCAACGGTGGTGTAGCTGCAGCCACACAGCAGCGGCGCAGCGCCGCCGCGAAGGCGCGTGCCTCGGCATCGCTGGCGCACTGGAAGGCGATGTAGCGACAGGGAACCGTCTGCGTGCCCGCAAGGACGCGACTCAGAGCCTTTCGAGCCTGCTGCTGTGAGGGCGCGGTATTGTCGCCCTCTACCGCGTTCCCTTTCTCCAGCCACGCCTTGACGGCGTGCTTCAGCCAGAACGCGTTGCCGAGGAGCGCCGGCGGCACCCTCAGTTTGTCAATCAAGAACCGCTTCGCAGCCCGGTAGCCGCTTGCCAGCGCCTCCTCGTGATTCCTGCCGCCCTGTGAGACGTACAGGTGCACGCAAGGCCCTGCGGTGACACTGGCAGCCGCCGTGACCCCAGAATCTCTCTCGCCGTCGAGGAGGACGTGTGTGCAGCCATCCTGCAGCGTGTAATATTGCGCCGGGAACGTTGACCGTTGCGCGTGGTAGACGACACACACGCCACGACGTACGCTGACTCGCTGAGGAAGAGAGACAGCGGCCACCACCGTGGAGTGCTGCCGTGCTGCAGAGAACGGATGCAGCTTCTTGTAGAACGACTCCAGTTCGTCTGCTGCGTGCGACGGAGCGTCGTCATCGACGTCGCCGGCAGCGCTTTGATGCCCATGCGCAGCGTACCAGAACCTCTTTCCTGTCGTGTGCGGAAGCACGCGCACGCGACACGTGTAAACGGCTTCGCCCTCTGGACTTTGCGCTGCGCCTATTTGTCGGGCACCACGCTCCTGAATATTAGACTCGACCGATGCTGCCAAGTCTGTCAGCATGGTGCAGGCGGTTGTGAGCACCGACAGGCTGGTGCGCGACCATGCCAGGTTGACGGCATCGCTGGAGGACATGCGAAGGTTCCACTGAGGCAGATTGGGGTGGCATCGCCCCAACAGACTCCGCTCGACCACCGCGGCGATGGCCGTGTCAGGAAGCAGCACGCCTCTCTCAATGGAGAGCGGCCCGTCCGCAGAAGGGTCGTTTCGTGGGAAGAACACGGAGAGACGTGCGGCGGCCATTCGAACGTGAGTGCAGTCGATCCAATCCGTGTCAAGTGAGCCGAGCGCTGCAGCGGCGGTGGTCGTCGTTGTCGGGGAGGTGCTTGCGTTAGAATGATCCTCGCTTGCCTCCCTGCGCAAGCGCCCCTGCAGCTGTAGGCGGTGCGCGGCATCATTGCGCAGACACAATTGCGTCAAGGCGAGCTCGCAGCCCTGGACCTGCGGTACCTCTGAGAGGGAGATGTGCACGGCATCCACTGCCACCGACCAGTCAATGGAACGCTGTTGCTCCACCTTGCGCCGCAGAACAACGAGCCGCGCATCCTCATCCGTCGCACAGCGCTGCTCGGCGTACGTCATGCGCGGCGACACAGGCAATGCCAACGCTGTGAAGTCGCCATCAACGTTGGCATCTATCGGGGGTGATGTATAGACTTGTGCGTCGCCCACACTGCCACTAGCAGCCGAGTGCGACAGCGCCGTTTCGGGCCACATCATCGTAAATAAAAAGTCGCTCAAGTGACGCAGCGGCACAACGTCAATGACCACATGCACGAGTGCCAGCCCAACGCGCACGCAATGCAGCGCCGATGTCCGAGACGTCAGCTGCTGAGCAGATCGCACTGTCCACTCCACCTTCACCGCGGCGTGGCGGCGGCACTCGTCAGGCACGATAGACCAGCAGAACTCGAGGGGAGAGAAGGTGCGCAGCCGTGATTGGTACACCGATGCCTCGCGCTCGGCCATATTTGCAGCTGGTGTGCGCGGGCTGCCAGCGCCGCTAGTGCTTCGAAGAGGACACGACGAATCGCTCTGTGAGCAGTCCCGCCGTACGCCTGTACGGCGTATGGCGAGAATCACCTCCTCTGTCGACGCATGCGTGGACTGCCGGGTCTCCGGCGCCGCGAGAGAGGCGGCTGTGATGGAGAAGCGCTCCATGGCTCCCCAGTAGTACGCAGCCTGCAGAGCCGACCCACTAGCAGCGCTGACTCCTCCCCACTCGACACCTGCCTGAAGGGTGTGCAGTGCCACTTGGGCAAGCGTGTCGGGTGCTGTGGTGGAGGCCGCGACTTTACCTCTAATGAGGGATGGTGTGCTTGGTGCACTCAATGCTCTGCTCTGCAGTTCCACCCTGAGCTCCTTGGCGTGGAGGAAGACGGCACAGCTGGGGACGCTGCGATGACGGCTCGGCTTCTTTGACAGGTCCGTGGTTGCTGGATCGGGATTCGACGCAGGCAGCGATGTGTCGGATCGGGAAAGGGCCTTTGCCTCCTCAGGGGACATGCCGAGCTCTTGTGCAATCACTGCTCGCTGCGCATCTGTCCATTGCTCAGCCGTCATGAGTTGTACGAGTTCCCGCAGCTCGGCGCGGGCCTCCTCACTCAGGCCGTCGTTGGCGGCACCGCTGGCGCTAACACTTGCCGAAGCTGTCGGCTGCGACTCCGAGCGCCAAAACGAGAACCACCCGCCTTTCACCACTGGAGCGAGCATCTGAGCGGGCGGCGCGCTGGGGCGCACAGGGCTTGGGGTGTCTGTCTCACCTGCGCCGCCCACTGCCCTCTTCTCACGAAGCAGCTTTTCATACTCGACGCGCTCGACGCCGACTCGCCTCATGGCGAGCCGCTTCCCGAGCTTTAGCACGTCGATCGACAGCTCGTCCTCTAGCGCGACCAGCTCCACGTGCTCGTCCACCGTCAGGGGCTCCAGCCATCCCGTTGCCCTGAGTGAAATTCGTTGTTGCCGCAGGTACAGTCGCATGTATCGATCACGCTTCTGCTTCATCGAGGTGTAGGCAAGCCACGAAAAAGGCGTTAGCTTGCGAGCGGACGCCAGTGCCGCGGTCCTGTTATTTTGAACCTGCTGTCGTACCGCGTCCAGAGTGTACCGCCACCACGCACGCGGGTTGGCTCTCAGACGCTCCCCGATAGGGCGTAGCCGACGGAGCGCCTGCCGCTGTCGCACGTGCACCAGGTACTGCACGAGTCCATAGCACGTTGTGCACCTCTCGCTTGTGATGATGCACGAGCACGCGTCATCCATGCGCACGGCGGCCATGTACTGCGGGGTCGAGACGTCCGTGTAGACGGGCTGGTAGGCAAGCTCCACTGCCATATCGAACGGCTTCAGTAAGGAGACTTCGCTTTCGCTGCTCGTGCTTGTCCGCAGCGAGGCCGCGAGGCCGCGAAGGGAGATGAGCTGCCGCGCCATACGCTCCCCTGGGGTGACGAAGGCCGGCTCAAACCGCTCGTTGCACCCGCACGTTGTGATCTCTTTGATTTGAAAGGAGAGCGACGCCTGCTGGGTGGATAGCTGCACTGAAGCGTCTGCGTGCGCGCTTGGCGAGGGTGGAGAGCGCATCGAGTGCTGCGGATGCCCCTGCGGTGGCTCCAGCGTTGATGCTTCGCCGACGACCCCGCCTGAAAGTACGTCGTCGCCACCGGGGGCTGCACCGGCGACGCAGGATGTGTAGTGCACCCACACCTCTTCCACCTCAACGCGAATGTTGTTCAGAATGCTGGCCTTCAGGCGGGCGGTAAAGTTGCTGTCGCTGCTATCAGCCGCATCGGCTGTCGGCGGCGGCACCGAGGTTGGTGCCGGTGCAGAGCTGCTGGCCTGCAACAGGCCTTCGCGGAAAGCCATCAGAAGCGCCTCATCCGTCGCGGCCAACTCTCGAATCTTGCGTGCGCGAGCCTCTCGGACGTCTTGGTCGATGCTATAGCCAGCGGTTTCTTTGTCCGCGAGAATAAGCTGAGCCTTTCGAATCTGCACCACCACCGATTCTGATCGCAGGTGCGTCCATGGAATGACAACGGTCAGCTCCTCGATGGCGCCCATGAGCACACATACAGGCACGTCCAGGAAGCGCAGTGCGTCTTGTCGCACCTTCAAGTTCCGCATATGCACGAGGCCATTCCACACCGACACCTTGACGTGTTCGCGATCGATGTTTTCAAAGTATTCCCCCAGGTGGGAGGTGAGCAGATCGGCGACGAGCTTGTTAAACATGACGCGCAGGCCGCTGCTCAAATTAGGGTTGTGTATGTGGACGGGGTGGAAGATGTGTGAGGGACAAAGAACCCCCGAGGGGCCGATGCCACGAAGCAGCGCGACTCGTGAAGGACTGGAAGGTGCAAGGAGACAGAGTGAGAGAGTGCAGAGAGGCTTCTGGCCAACATCAGATCTTCACGGTGCACTGCGACCGGTCGCCGACTTACTCACTGGCCCAGCAGGAGAGAGAAACGACACCTCCAGAGACGAGGCAAGCAGGGTGCGATTTATGTAAGCTCAGGTGTCCCAGAAAGCCCGACAATCAGGTGAAAGGGTGGTGGTGGTGATGGTGGTGGTGTCGGGGAGGGGGGCTTGCCAAGTGGTGTGTAATGGTGGCCACCTGTTTCCCAAAGACGTGCATCGCGAGAGGGGGGATGGACAGAGCAACGAAGGACATGCAAGCAAAGAACAAAAGGGCGTGCCTTGTGCAGCCTCGCGGGTGCGCTGATGTGCGTCTGCGATCACGTCTGCATGAAAGGCCAGACCCGAGGACAAGACAAGAAAAAAAAGAGAGCGAGAGACATGCAACGCAAAGCAAGCGGCTTAAGAGGCGCAGCATCTCTTCGTGAAGAACGACGCCAATGACTTCTTTACGACAGAGAGAAAAAAAGAAACCAAAACTATGTGCAGTGCGATACAAGGATAGATGCGAAGGGGTCGGTTGGGAGGGGTCAGCGCACGGGATGGGGGGGGGTTCACTGAAATCAGGCGTGCAGGAAAGCATCACCAGAGAGGATAGTGGAGAATGCGGATTGGAGAATGATGTCCGCAAATGGATGTCACTGGGAGAGGAGAGACTACTCACTGGCTTGACAGGGGGAAGAGCGAGCAGAAAGGAGAGCCACGCCTCGTCTACTTGCTGAGGCGGATGATTTCGCTGCACTTGTCCAAATCCTCGTGTCTGTGTGTGGGTTCTTCCTGCCGGTCTCAGCGACCTTGCACAACGCGCAAACAGTCGCCGCACACCTTTCCGCTGCCATCAGATCCGAAAGGGAAAAGCGGATGTGTCTCGCTTTCTCTTGCTGCGCATTGTTACCATCAGATTGCCGACATGGCAATCTGATGGTAAAGGGGAAGGTATGCGCTTCACCAAACAATAAAATACATTCTCCTTGCCTATTTTGTCTCAGACAACAGCGGGTGAGCCACATGTCGAAGAGGAACAACATGCGAATCACGGAGGCATACACTGGAGAAAGCGATCTTGATAGTTGCGTATCCCCGGCCGACACCTCTTGTCACTTGATGATGGTGTGCCTGCGTGGTAGTCTGTCATGAAATGTCTGCGCCCAAGTATCTGTGCTCCTTTCGAGAGCCCACCGAAACCGACAAACAAAGAGCCTACCAGCAGACCTACACACCACTGCACTCACACCGAAATCTCCATCTGCCGTTGTGCATGCGTGGTGAGTGCCCGCAAGTATGGGATGATTTGCTGTGGGGAAGAGGGAGAGGGAGGGAGAGGGAGACAGACATTGCCCAGCGCAGCAGAAAGAATATAAACTTCGTGTTGCATAGGTGAGGGAGAAATCATAAAGTAAAGAGACATCGAGTATAACATGCACACAATACGAAAAGGCAAAAAAAAAGAAGAAAGCGATACACACCTGAGACAAAACAAACTTTACATATATATGCATATATATGTATATGTATATGTACATGTATACGCATACACATACATGCGTATACATGTACCCTTACACAACAAGGAAATAAGTACGACAACACCAGAGGCGGGACGATCCTTCTTATCCCATCCTTCGAAAGCACGTCCACGTTCTTATAAACAACACAGAAAAGAGAGAGGGGGTGCGAGGGCGAGATCGCACAACAGCACATGCAAGAACGAAGCAAGCAGAAACAAGCAAAAAAAAAAAACGACACATACAGAGGCAATCGTGCCCAACACGGTGAGGTCTCCGCACTGAGCCCTGACGCGTGCTCATGAGGCATCCGCCGCAAACGAAGTGACGTAAAAGCGCGAAAAAAAAATGACCGCTTGATCCGCCACACAGTACTGCGAATACACTATGACTTGAGTTGGGCTTCTCTCTTCCATGCTCCCAACCCCCAGCTCTGCTCTGTCTGACCCCTCGGTTTTTCGGTGCATCACGCACAGCAAGCTCGCTGCCGCCACAATTTGATGCACCCCTCACAGAAGAGGTCTAGACAACCTTTAACAAAACACAGCAGCAGAAGGTGGCTTCAACATGAGCAGAAGTAGTGGACAAGTCGGGGGAAGCGGGGGGGGGGAGGGTATCAGCGCAAGGATAGCAGCAGAGGGACCACCAGAACACGGAAGAGAGAAAACACAGTGAGGGAACGAAAACCTTCAACCTGTCTACATCATCCGTAATTGACCCAGAGCGGTGCGCTCAGGAAAGTGTGCTTCATAACCGTATTCGTCGTCCGGGTACTAGGCAGCTACCTTTCGAGTGCTCAGAAAGCTCTCGGCAAACCAGCAGAAGAACCTCTGTCTGTCGCACAAAAATTTAAGTGCCGTGTCTCCGGACAGCGAGTTCACCAAAAGATTGTCATCATCGACAGCAGATACGGGTGATACGACTGGCTGCGGTTCCACATCAAACACATCGAGAGCAGCAGCACGAATCGTGCCTTTTTCGAGAGCCTCGATGATGTCAGCTTCGCACACCGACATGCCGCGGCCAATGTTGATGAAGACGGAGCTCGGCGTCATCTTTGCAAAGAACGCCTTGTCGAAGAAGCGCCTCGTGTGCTCCGTGCCAGGCAGCACAGCAACGACAAAGTCGGCCTCACGGATCGACTCGTCCAGCGCGTCATTGCCGCGCACCATCACACCAAACTTGTCCGTCTTCTTGTCGCCGCTGCGACGGATGCCCGTCACCTGCATGCCCAGCGCCACCGCCTTCGCGCCGCAGGCTTCGCCGATGTCGCCGTAGCCGATGATCACGACCTTCTGCCGCCGGAGTTCAATGCTGTTGAAGCGGTCCCACTTCCTGTCATTCTTCGAGGCAACCAAGCGCCACGGGAGGCGATTGAAGTACAACATGCTGAATACGACGTACTCTGCAAGAACGTTCGAGCTGGAGCCCTGCGCGTTGCAGAACAGGATGCCGGAGAGCTCCTGCTTCAGCTCCGAGAGCTTGTACGCGTCGACGCCGGCAGATAGGCTGTAGATAAGCTTCACGCGACGCTCCTCCTTGTCGTAGTCGTCGCAAAGATCCTTGATGACAGCGTGGGCGCAGCTCCCCAAAACAACCATGAGGATGCCATCGTTGTCTGCCTTCACAGGCGCAAAGCAGCTGACATCGGTGCCGCACACGATTGCGGAGATCCTGCCCTCGAGCTGCTTCAGAGCATCACACACCGCACCGCAGAGGTCGTTAGCGACGCAGACGCAAATGGTAGGGGCCATGCTGCCGACAACGGAAGCACAGAATGGGCATGAAGTACGAGAGCAGAACCTAAACCGAGCGGGCAGGGGTGCCACTGCCGCACAGAGCGCGACCGCGTGAGGCGATAGGAGAGAACAAAGCGTGCTATTACGCAAGCTTAAAAGGATATACGCGAGCAGTGCATCAGGTTTGACGTATATATGAGCATATAACGGAATCGACCGATGCTTGTGTGTGTGTGTGTGTGTGTGTGTGAACCCAACGCCACGTGGGGTGCCGGAGGGGGTGTCGCTAACGGGTAGAGAGGGCCAAACAACAACAGCGAAAAAAAAAGCGGAAAAGAAAACCGTGTGGCAGGCTACGCGCGGAAGAACTGCGATGGAGTACGAACGAGAACGCCACCGGAGACTGGCAGGCGTAAAGACCAAGCAGAAGGAGCGGAGAGAGCCGGCGATAGAGGGAGACTGCGCCGATCTGCAGAGGCGAAGGCACGCACACGAGGAAGATGACGAATCGCCGCGAGTGCGTGTCGTTACCGTGGACGCGCCACGGCAGCTTGGTAATTCGGGCTCAAGCGCAACAGGGCTTTAGGGCAGATACAATCGTTGACCTCTCTGAGAGTCGGGGAGCCTCGCCCTCAAACGCGTCAGCGCCCTCAATTTGGTTTGCAAAGGGCGGACATGTTGACACGGGATTCCATACTTCGGCCACTGCCACGAGCTGCATTTGATGGAAGACGTCAAGCCATTTAACCGCGCACGCACAGACGCGAAAAATGAAATAAAAAGACAAAGAAAGGCTTGCTTGTCGAAATCAAGTGCCACTGAATCTCTACACACGCTGCGACACCACATTCGACCTTGGTAAGCGCAGAGCACTTGAAGAGAAGATGTGGTGTCGGAACTATGCCAACAAGCAATTAATAAAGAGAACGTACATCGCAAGCGCCAGGGCTCGTACCGTGCCACAGGCGAGTGTAACATGTGCACAGGAACCCAAGCGCCGCAACGCACCATGACGCGCCTAGTAGCCCTTATCCATGCACACCGTGTGGGAAGAAACTGTCCTATGGCTGCTCAGCTCGTCGAAGATATCCGTGAAAACCTTCATGGTGCGCTCCATAACATCCTCCGTCAAGTTTGCGGAGTGTGCTGACAACAGCAGCTTACTGTCAGGCAAGTCCCACAGAGGAGAGTCCTTTGGAAGCGGTTCCACATCAAACACATCGAGAGCAGCAGCACGAATCGTGCCTTTTTCGAGAGCCTCGATGATGTCAGCTTCGCACACCGACATGCCGCGGCCAATGTTGATGAAGACGGCGCTCGGCGTCATCTTTGCAAAGAACGCCTTGTCGAAGAAGCGCCTCGTGTGCTCCGTGCCAGGCAGCACAGCAACGACAAAGTCGGCCTCACGGATCGACTCGTCCAGCGCGTCATTGCCGCGCACCATCACACCAAACTTGTCCGTCTTCTTGTCGCCGCTGCGACGGATGCCCGTCACCTGCATGCCCAGCGCCACCGCCTTCGCGCCGCAGGCTTCGCCGATGTCGCCGTAGCCGATGATCACGACCTTCTGCCGCCGGAGTTCAATGCTGTTGAAGCGGTCCCACTTCCTGTCATTCTTCGAGGCAACCAAGCGCCACGGGAGGCGATTGAAGTACAACATGCTGAATACGACGTACTCTGCAAGAACGTTCGAGCTGGAGCCCTGCGCGTTGCAGAACAGGATGCCGGAGAGCTCCTGCTTCAGCTCCGAGAGCTTGTACGCGTCGACGCCGGCAGATAGGCTGTAGATAAGCTTCACGCGACGCTCCTCCTTGTCGTAGTCGTCGCAAAGATCCTTGATGACAGCGTGGGCGCAGCTCCCCAAAACAACCATGAGGATGCCATCGTTGTCTGCCTTCACAGGCGCAAAGCAGCTGACATCGGTGCCGCACACGATTGCGGAGATCCTGCCCTCCAGCTGCTTCAGAGCATCACACACCACACCGCAGAGGTCGTTAGCGACGCAGACGCAAATGGTAGGGGCCATGCTGCCGACAACGGAAGCACAGAATGGGCATGAAGTACGAGAGCAGAACCTAAACCGAGCGGGCAGGGGTGCCACTGCCGCACAGAGCGCGACCGCGTGAGGCGATAGGAGAGAACAAAGCGTGCTATTACGCAAGCTTAAAAGGATATACGCGAGCAGTGCATCAGGTTTGACGTATATATGAGCATATAACGGAATCGACCGATGCTTGTGTGTGTGTGTGTGTGAACCCAACGCCACGTGGGGTGCCGGAGGGGGTGTCGCTAACGGGTAGAGAGGGCCAAACAACAACAGCGAAAAAAAAAGCGGAAAAGAAAACCGTGTGGCAGGCTACGCGCGGAAGAACTGCGATGGAGTACGAACGAGAACGCCACCGGAGACTGGCAGGCGTAAAGACCAAGCAGAAGGAGCGGAGAGAGCCGGCGATAGAGGGAGACTGCGCCGATCTGCAGAGGCGAAGGCACGCACACGAGGAAGATGACGAATCGCCGCGAGTGCGTGTCGTTACCGTGGACGCGCCACGGCAGCTTGGTAATTCGGGCTCAAGCGCAACAGGGCTTTAGGGCAGATACAATCGTTGACCTCTCTGAGAGTCGGGGAGCCTCGCCCTCAAACGCGTCAGCGCCCTCAATTTGGTTTGCAAAGGGCGGACATGTTGACACGGGATTCCATACTTCGGCCACTGCCACGAGCTGCATTTGATGGAAGACGTCAAGCCATTTAACCGCGCACGCACAGACGCGAAAAATGAAATAAAAAGACAAAGAAAGGCTTGCTTGTCGAAATCAAGTGCCACTGAATCTCTACACACGCTGCGACACCACATTCGACCTTGGTAAGCGCAGAGCACTTGAAGAGAAGATGTGGTGTCGGAACTATGCCAACAAGCAATTAATAAAGAGAACGTACATCGCAAGCGCCAGGGCTCGTACCGTGCCACAGGCGAGTGTAACATGTGCACAGGAACCCAAGCGCCGCAACGCACCATGACGCGCCTAGTAGCCCTTATCCATGCACACCGTGTGGGAAGAAACTGTCCTATGGCTGCTCAGCTCGTCGAAGATATCCGTGAAAACCTTCATGGTGCGCTCCATAACATCCTCCGTCAAGTTTGCGGAGTGTGCTGACAACAGCAGCTTACTGTCAGGCAAGTCCCACAGAGGAGAGTCCTTTGGAAGCGGTTCCACATCAAACACATCGAGAGCAGCAGCACGAATCGTGCCTTTTTCGAGAGCCTCGATGATGTCAGCTTCGCACACCGACATGCCGCGGCCAATGTTGATGAAGACGGCGCTCGGCGTCATCTTTGCAAAGAACGCCTTGTCGAAGAAGCGCCTCGTGTGCTCCGTGCCAGGCAGCACAGCAACGACAAAGTCGGCCTCACGGATCGACTCGTCCAGCGCGTCATTGCCGCGCACCATCACACCAAACTTGTCCGTCTTCTTGTCGCCGCTGCGACGGATGCCCGTCACCTGCATGCCCAGCGCCACCGCCTTCGCGCCGCAGGCTTCGCCGATGTCGCCGTAGCCGATGATCACGACCTTCTGCCGCCGGAGTTCAATGCTGTTGAAGCGGTCCCACTTCCTGTCATTCTTCGAGGCAACCAAGCGCCACGGGAGGCGATTGAAGTACAACATGCTGAATACGACGTACTCTGCAAGAACGTTCGAGCTGGAGCCCTGCGCGTTGCAGAACAGGATGCCGGAGAGCTCCTGCTTCAGCTCCGAGAGCTTGTACGCGTCGACGCCGGCAGATAGGCTGTAGATAAGCTTCACGCGACGCTCCTCCTTGTCGTAGTCGTCGCAAAGATCCTTGATGACAGCGTGGGCGCAGCTCCCCGAAACAACCATGAGGATGCCATCGTTGTCTGCCTTCACAGGCGCAAAGCAGCTGACATCGGTGCCGCACACGATTGCGGAGATCCTGCCCTCCAGCTGCTTCAGAGCATCACACACCACACCGCAGAGGTCGTTAGCGACGCAGACGCAAATGGTAGGGGCCATGCTGCCGACAACGGAAGCACAGAATGGGCATGAAGTACGAGAGCAGAACCTAAACCGAGCGGGCAGGGGTGCCACTGCCGCACAGAGCGCGACCGCGTGAGGCGATAGGAGAGAACAAAGCGTGCTATTACGCAAGCTTAAAAGGATATACGCGAGCAGTGCATCAGGTTTGACGTATATATGAGCATATAACGGAATCGACCGATGCTTGTGTGTGTGTGTGTGTGTGTGTGTGAACCCAACGCCACGTGGGGTGCCGGAGGGGGTGTCGCTAACGGGTAGAGAGGGCCAAACAACAACAGCGAAAAAAAAAGCGGAAAAGAAAACCGTGTGGCAGGCTACGCGCGGAAGAACTGCGATGGAGTACGAACGAGAACGCCACCGGAGACTGGCAGGCGTAAAGACCAAGCAGAAGGAGCGGAGAGAGCCGGCGATAGAGGGAGACTGCGCCGATCTGCAGAGGCGAAGGCACGCACACGAGGAAGATGACGAATCGCCGCGAGTGCGTGTCGTTACCGTGGACGCGCCACGGCAGCTTGGTAATTCGGGCTCAAGCGCAACAGGGCTTTAGGGCAGATACAATCGTTGACCTCTCTGAGAGTCGGGGAGCCTCGCCCTCAAACGCGTCAGCGCCCTCAATTTGGTTTGCAAAGGGCGGACATGTTGACACGGGATTCCATACTTCGGCCACTGCCACGAGCTGCATTTGATGGAAGACGTCAAGCCATTTAACCGCGCACGCACAGACGCGAAAAATGAAATAAAAAGACAAAGAAAGGCTTGCTTGTCGAAATCAAGTGCCACTGAATCTCTACACACGCTGCGACACCACATTCGACCTTGGTAAGCGCAGAGCACTTGAAGAGAAGATGTGGTGTCGGAACTATGCCAACAAGCAATTAATAAAGAGAACGTACATCGCAAGCGCCAGGGCTCGTACCGTGCCACAGGCGAGTGTAACATGTGCACAGGAACCCAAGCGCCGCAACGCACCATGACGCGCCTAGTAGCCCTTATCCATGCACACCGTGTGGGAAGAAACTGTCCTATGGCTGCTCAGCTCGTCGAAGATATCCGTGAAAACCTTCATGGTGCGCTCCATAACATCCTCCGTCAAGTTTGCGGAGTGTGCTGACAACAGCAGCTTACTGTCAGGCAAGTCCCACAGAGGAGAGTCCTTTGGAAGCGGTTCCACATCAAACACATCGAGAGCAGCAGCACGAATCGTGCCTTTTTCGAGAGCCTCGATGATGTCAGCTTCGCACACCGACATGCCGCGGCCAATGTTGATGAAGACGGCGCTCGGCGTCATCTTTGCAAAGAACGCCTTGTCGAAGAAGCGCCTCGTGTGCTCCGTGCCAGGCAGCACAGCAACGACAAAGTCGGCCTCACGGATCGACTCGTCCAGCGCGTCATTGCCGCGCACCATCACACCAAACTTGTCCGTCTTCTTGTCGCCGCTGCGACGGATGCCCGTCACCTGCATGCCCAGCGCCACCGCCTTCGCGCCGCAGGCTTCGCCGATGTCGCCGTAGCCGATGATCACGACCTTCTGCCGCCGGAGTTCAATGCTGTTGAAGCGGTCCCACTTCCTGTCATTCTTCGAGGCAACCAAGCGCCACGGGAGGCGATTGAAGTACAACATGCTGAATACGACGTACTCTGCAAGAACGTTCGAGCTGGAGCCCTGCGCGTTGCAGAACAGGATGCCGGAGAGCTCCTGCTTCAGCTCCGAGAGCTTGTACGCGTCGACGCCGGCAGATAGGCTGTAGATAAGCTTCACGCGACGCTCCTCCTTGTCGTAGTCGTCGCAAAGATCCTTGATGACAGCGTGGGCGCAGCTCCCCAAAACAACCATGAGGATGCCATCGTTGTCTGCCTTCACAGGCGCAAAGCAGCTGACATCGGTGCCGCACACGATTGCGGAGATCCTGCCCTCGAGCTGCTTCAGAGCATCACACACCGCACCGCAGAGGTCGTTAGCGACGCAGACGCAAATGGTGGGGGCCATGCTGCCGACAACGGAAGCACAGAGTGGGCAGGGAGTACGAGAGTCGGAAGTGGGCAGGCAGTCCCTGAATGGCGGCGAGCGCACCCTCTCTACGGAGGAGGTCGATTATGATAAAGCTGCAAAGAGGAAAGCAGCGAGAAAGAGAGGATGGCACCCGTCTTGCAGACCCCTGGAACAAAAATATGAAGAAGAAAAGCGGCAGAGACACTACCGGCGCCGTGGCAGTTAGAGGAAAAGAAAAACAAAATTCAGTAAAAAGATAGGAAGCGGGGCAAGTATGGCGTCAGTGTGGGGATGTCCAGCCGCGTGCACCAAAGGGCGCCCGCGCAAATGGAGAGGGAACGGAGAAGCCGGTGACAGAGGCGAGAACAAGAGAAAAACGAGAACACCGAATATGTCGACGGTGTCGAAATGGGGTACTGAATCACGTAACGCCGAGACGAAAACGGAGCGAGAGGGGCATTCGGTGAGGCGAGAAAGTCTTCGCGATGTGAATGGCACAAGTGACGAAACGACGAGCGTGGCAAGTGCAAAGATGGCGGAGACGAGAGAGAATGTGTGTGTGTGTGTGTGTGTGTGTGTGTGTGTGTGGTGGTGCTGGTGGGCAAATAGAGTTCGAAGATTCTTCAGCGGAGGCGGAAGAATGCCTACGATGAGCATGAGTAAGTCGCATTTTGCACGTCAAGTGACCTGTTTGAGCACGGCGGCGCGTGTGCAATTCCAGGTTGAGAGCAGAGTGAGAAGCGGCAGCTGCAGCAGCGTGTTCCATAGTTTCCGCCGTCGAGCAGGACGTGCACATCAGTCTCGTAGCCGCCAACGTGCCACCATGCGGCACTGGTAGGCAGTAGCGGCTCTCCTGCACCTTCACGGTCGACTCTTTCACTTTGTATTGCCCAAGCGGCGGAGAAAGATCTCAGCATACGCATATCGAGAAAACGAAGATGAGGGCGGTTCTAATGAAGAGCAGAAGCCGCACATACGCGGCATTCCGAATCGCTGCTCTCCACTTTCCTTCACGGTAGCACGGGCGCCGACACAGTCTCGAAGGATACACCACAGGAGAGGGGAGGGGGGGGGCACGGCTCACAGAGGACCAATATGGCCCGCATGAGGTAGCGTACATCAAACAAACAACACAGGCAGAAAAGAGAGTGGGGGAAAAAGGCCACATCAGCGCGCGCACACTCTCAAGGCGGCGATGCAGACCAAAAACAACAACGAGAGGTAGAGGGCATGCAAGCCCGGGGATAGGCTTCTGCGGCACCCCGCGGGGAGGGGGCACGGCCCGCGCGCCGGAAGACGAAGGTCGACGGAGACACGTCAAAGACGAAACGAAAAATAGCCAGGAGTCGCGCTGTGCGCACTGTGACAGCGCTGGCGTTTTCCTGCGGTTAGTAGTCATCTTCCATGTAGTGGACACGAAGGTTCGTCTTGTGCATTGGGTTGTCGCACGACTTGGTCATCTTGCCGACGCACTCGCTGCTCGCCAGCGGGTAGGCGTCTAAGTTGTCAAACAAGTATACCCCAGTGGCGTCGATAGAGACGTTTTTGGTGGTGAGCAACCGCTCTCGCTCCGCAACACGGCCCATTGGCAGCAACCGCGGTGGCGCGTAGTCGCTTCCGCTATTCGTCGCGGCCTTCTTGACGCCAGAGTCACTTGCGGAGGTCTGCGCGTCAGCTGTCGAGTACCGGGTGGATAGCATAGTGCTGGCCATTGACTGCAGGTATGCTGCCTCTCGCTGCACCGCTGCGGAAACCTCATCGGCGCAGAAGCCGTTCGTTAAGGTGCCAGCGTGTCCGCTGCGGCCGACGGTAAAGCCCCTCGTAGACCGCTGCAGCGCCGCCGTCTTGTTACGACGCGTCGAGACGCCGGGCATATCGAGCACCTCGTCATTGGTGTAGACTTGCTTTTTCCGGTCCGGCAGCGCCAGCTCAGACGTGGCGTAGCAGTAGGTCTCGATGTTGCCAATGTCGCCGTGGTGGAAGAGAAGCATGCGTGGCGCTTCGGCGGCAAAGCAGCCTGGCGGCTTCGCCTCGGCGGTTTGTGCGGCTGTCAGTGACTTGTACGATGCGTTGTAGGTTGTGCTTGGGTCAAAGTCGCCAGTGCCGCTGGTGGTGGGGACGGGCTGACCGAACTGACGGCGGTCCTCATCCCAGTTGTCGAGCAGGGTCGCGCAGTGGTAGGCTGACTTCACGCTCTGCTCACCTGTTGCGAAGACGGGCATTGCAGCTAGCGGTAGCGAGAGACGCGGATGTAATGGTATGCGCAGACACTAAGGTAAGTCGATGTGGGGTGATTAGGGGTGGACAGTCGAGCGGGTGTAGGAGAGTGAGCTGTGGAGCGCTCAAATGGGAGAGGGGGGGGGGGAGGGAGGGTGCGGTAGCGCTTTGCAGGAGTGCACTAGCCGGCAGGCCCGACCAGGCAGCCAAAGGGACAGGAGGAGGGGCGGAGGCGAGCGTGAAGTGCATGTGTTGCCAAATGGTGAAAGTGACGCGAAACAATGGCACAAGGAGAGGGGAGGGGAGCATGCTTGAGCACCATCGTTTGAGTTCAGCGAAGGACAAGCGATGACCTAGGCAGGGGGGCACTGCTAGGGGCGCGTACGCAGGCGAGCGAGAGGCACCGTAGAGTCGCGCGCCTTTTGCTCGGGGCGAGGAGCTTGCACCGGTAGGCCTCATAGACAAACGGCAAAGCTGATGAGCGCGGTACGAGTGTCCCCGTGGGAGGCAGTTCCAGAGAAGGGTGGACGCGCCAAGCTCTACGCCCTTCGCCAGCTTTCTTGGCATTTGCGCGTTCCTTCCTCGTGAAGATTCACCGCGCCGGCGCCGCTGCCATCAACGCATCCCTTTCGCCTCTCGCTCCACCCGCCTCGAGCACACGCGTGCAACCGCATCAGCGCACAGAAGGTGGAAGAGCAGACATACCAAGCACATCTCCTCTCGGTCTCGACACGAAGACCCCACAGAGACGCGACGCACAGCCATGTAAGCCTGTGAGCGAGTCACCTACTCACACACACGAGAGAGAAGGAGTGTAGGACCTAGGAAAGTCACACCGAAGACCTGTGCACCAGCTGGGCCCTACGCTTCGAGCAGAGGACAGGGGGTGGCACAAGTGAGAGGCGCGTGCGTTGCGGCGCAGACCAACGCACGCCTACATTGGTGGGCGCGGTGGTTCATCACCCGCGGCGCCATCATTCGCGTGCCGTGTACACCCCTGGCGCATCCTCGAGCACCAACTCCACTGCAAACTCGGCGGGGTAGCGGTCACCTTTCGTATCCTTGAACGGCCCATCCAAGTCTCGGCGCTCGAGCCGAATCGTCGAGTGTGTCTCCAACCCGGTGTGGATCCAGAACTGCACTGGCGGCCGCAGTGGGTTCGGGTTGTTCTTGTAATAGAAGAACTTGAAGCAGACGTCGCCATCCACGGCCGGGATTTCATCCGGGAAGGCCAGCTCCAGCGTGACCCCGGCTGCTCCGATAATGCGAAAGGACCGCGCGTCTGGCAGGTAGCCGGTGCTTCCGCTCTCCGTCGCGTCCATCTCGTTGGCCTCCTGGTATACCACCTCCTCGTCATTGTGGAAAAGGTCTTTGATTTGGGTGCGCCAGTTATACGTGCGCGGGTCCGGAACCGCGGCGTTGAACGTGACGGTGCGGTTCGTGAGGTATACGACACGCCGCTCGGTACACGGCTTCGCGATGACGGTCATCCACAAGTGCTCCACTCCCCGCCGCACCCAAAGCGGCGGGATGTTGTGCAGCACGAGTCGGCGAACGCGACGCGGGTGAGACGGGATTATCATTCCAGGCTGTTCGTTGATGAGGCGCTCAAAGTAGCGAACGTAGCGCTCCTGTGAGGGGGTCTGCACGCCTTGCAGCTTCTGCGCGCCGATGCGGCTGCGTAGAAGGCTGAAGTGGCGCATGGCAGCGTCGGCGCTGCGGCATTGGCCACAGTACATGAGGTACGCGCAGATCATCGTGCCAGTGCGTCCCTTGCCGCCCTTACAGTGCACCGCGACAGCCCGGTTGTACGGGTCGGCCATGACGTAGTCAGCCACTTCGCAGCAAAAGGAAATCATGAGAGGCACCTCCGCTGGGTTGTGGTCATCCACAGGATAGGTAGACTGCCGCGGGAACGGCGCGGTGCAGCGCTCCGAGCAGAGCGTGATGACGTGCGTGGAGAGGCGCGCGTACTTGCGGCGGAGAAAGTGCACCACCTCATTCCACGGATTTCGGTAAAAAGCCTCCGTTCCTCTCGCCGGCCACCCCATCGCAATCACGTTGCGAGTTATGTATGCCATGTCTAGGACAACGCCCTCGGCAATGTAGCAGCGACGTTCGGAGGCGCAAAACACACGCAGTGCCCTGGAGACCTGAATGACGGTAATGCGTGCCATGAATATCCAATGCACCACGAGCAACAGCACACACAAGACGTTTGCCGGGGAAAGCGCGTGGATGCTCGTCACGATAAGCCCCACGATCAGCCACGCGAGTTCCCACCAGAGCCTCGCGGCGAAGCGCGCGCCCCGTTCGTAGGCCCACATCGAGAGCACCTCAATGTCGATCACGGTACTGTAGACGAGTAGAAACATCGGCGAGCGGTGGGTGCGAACCGCTATGAAAAGAAGAAATAGAAAGGTGGGCACGAGCAGCGCCGCCTGCACGTACAGACTAAGGAAAAATTTGTACACTATTCGGCAAACGTAGTCGACAGTCGTGTCACCTGGGTTTGTGAAACGCATGTCCTGCGGGTCGGCAACGGACACGTAGTAGTTGTCCACCATGGCAAGCTCATTCGTCACCTCTTGCGGGATTTCATTCTGCACATGAAGGTACCGTGTGCGGTCGCGAAGGTAGTACTCCACCTTCTCGCACAATGTGGTGGGCACCGGCGGTGTCATGTCCACGAGCTCGGAGTTCATCGTCCTGTGCTGCAGCGAACGCTGTACGGGGTGACTGCGTGCAAAAGATGGGGCGTCGCAAGAGACTGCCGCTGCGTCACGGCCGCTTCCTTGGAGGCGGGCGAATGTATCTTCGCAGGCGTGACTCTTGCTGAGAGAGAGAGAGAGAGGGGGGGGTAGGGTAGTGGTGGTGGTGGTGTTTGTCTGTGTGTGTGTGTGGGGTGGGGTGAGGTGGACCCTCTGCTTCGTTGCTGCTCTCTTTTTCCCTTTCGTTCAATACGGAGGGGGGAGTGAGTGGCTCAATCAGGGAAGACACCCAAAAAGAGAACGAGCGAGCGAGAAAGAGAGAGAGAGAGCGAATCGGCGATATCCAGAAGGATGTGGAGTGAGGACAGGGAGGGACAGGAGAGCGCGCGCGCGCAAGTGGAGGATGCGGGAGGGGGAGGAAGGGGGCGGGGGGCGTGACGCGACAAAAAGAAGGACGCATCGACGGAATAGAAGATTTGAAGCGATGGGATGCGAGTATTGCGGGCACGCCAAAAAAGAGAGATGTGGTGTAGGCGCCTCGAGTGTATTCCGAATAGATCCACCGACACAACAGCAAGCACACAAATCGGATCTTCAACAAATGAAAACGAAGACTAGGCGGAGAACCAGAAGTGGGGGGGGGGGGGGAGGGAGGGGGCTGATGTTGCACCCGCGTCAACAGCAGCTCTTGCGTTCTCTCTAGATTTTTTCCCTTCCCTTTATCAGCTCGACTGCGTCAGCGCCACACGTTTGGAAACCAAGGCGTGGTTCAGCACAAACGAGAATCGGAAAGGAAAGACAACGGAGGTTGGGGTGACAGGCGGGAGGTATGAGAGCACCAGCAAAAAAAAAGAGTTGCCGTGAGGTAGAGGGAAAATGCAGAGAGAGGCGAAGACTGATACCGTGGTGCGCGCAATCAGCGTCTTATCTGTCAGCTTCGCCTGCAGCGCGTGCGCGTGCGTCGGAGGAGGCAGTACAAGTCTGTGTATCAACCGCCTTGCTTTGTGACCTTGGCGTGAAGGAAAATGACGCATCACTCGTTGAAGAGAAGCGCACTTCACCAGGCCACCGATGAACACAAACCTAACGAGAAAGAAAAGAACCAGAGAAAGCACGTGGCCCTCCAATACACAAGACTCGACCTCGCAGCATCGTCTCGTGTCCTCGTTGCTGGTCAGCCATATGAGCACGCTCATCTCTCCTGTACCCTTGCGCCATGCGCCCTTTAGGACGTGCCATTTTCTTGTTCTCTTTGCCGGCTCTCGTAGAGGGTGACATGCGATGCGTTAGAGGAGTATGGATTGCAGCGTGAGAAGAGAGAACGGAGGAAGTGTGGGCGGTGTGGCACGTGTACAGCCCCTGCTCGACCATCAGAGATGGTCGTGGGCAAAGGCGCCCACGGAGCGAGCGAGGAAAACCAGCACCATCGCAGAGAGAGCTCAGCCTCACAGCACGATCCGCGAACAACACCGACAGTACAAGACACGCACGGGGTCCCCACGCTTCTGCAGACCCACACCGGAGGCAGGCAGGAAGACGGGTACAAAGATCGACACGACGTGGGAGAACCACACGAGGCGCGAACAAAGCACACGACCAGAAAACAAAAGCGCAAGCAAGGACAACACCGGCCGAAAGCTTGCCGGCACACTGGCAAGAAATCCACCGTAATGCAATCTTCGATTTCTTCCGGTGCCACTAATGGAAGTCAGGCTACCTACGGCCATGAACCCTTTTTTGATTCTCCATGTGTCACGCTACCACGCAACAAGCTAAAAAAAAATACAATAATAATACACTACAGCTCATCTATGTGGCACTCCGGCTACGTCCACGTCGTCGAGGACGAGGCCGGCCTGCCGCTGCATCGGGCCATGCCGCAGGCGGGCCATGTGAGACCCTGTACCGTCTGCCTGCATGCCGTGCTTCTCCCCCTCAGTCTCCTGAAGGCCGCTGCATCCCGTCACACACGGCGTGGCGACCCTCACCCACCACGACCACCACCACCACCATCACCACCACCACCAGCCCCCACAGTGAACTCCGGATGACCGGATGGTGTAGTGCAGGCTGCTCTGGTGATGCTTGCCTCATCTGCGCCTCACGAGCCCATCCGACCGGCTGGAGCGGGCGCGGCATGTTTTGCACACATGCACGATGGTGTCTCTTCGCGCCTCGCCCCTCTGCATGCGATGCGCGGATGCGATACGGCATGCCAGCTGTGCATAACAGGCGCTCGCGCTTTTGTGGAGCGGGGGGCGTGTTCGAGGACGGCCTGCTCGCATGTTGCCGCGACGGGCCGGCCGCTGCTGTGCGTGTGGGCCGGAGGGGGCCCGCCGACACGCATGCGCGGGCGCACACGGGGAGCTCACAGCCTGCCGTTCTGTGGGGCACAGAGGGTGTTGGTGGGGGCAGAGCCAGGCACCCGACTGGGGCAGCCCGTGCGGCGCGTGCGAGACGTGCGTGTGGAGGTGACTGCGTGCAAGGACATAGCGTGCAACGGGGTGTGCTTCGCTGGGCGGGTGCGGAGGCTCTGGCGGGGCGGGGAGGGGTGCAACGCAGCGCGAGCGCAGCAGCGGGCAGGCGCCTGTGCGGGACTGGGCGAGCAGGGTCTCCTGTTGTCTTGCAAGCTCGGCAGCCGTGCTGTTGAGGTGTGGGACGGCTGCCGCGAAGAACCTCTTCTCTCAGCGCGCCGCATCGTGTGGCGCGGTTTCCAGGGATGTCGGCCTGGCGTCGGAGACGGGTGACCGGGTCCGCCATCCGCGCAGCTGGAGTGAGCGCCTCTCTGGCATGGCTGTTTTTGCGCTCTTGACCTCCCCGTCGGTGTGCACCAAGTCAGAGTGGCCACCGACACCCTGAAATGCGAGGCGCACGCGACGGGCCACCGCAGCGCCAGCGCGCGTGCCCAGGTCCGGCGCGAGCACGACTGCTGCACGCTCGGCGCGGCAGCGGCACGCAAGGGCGCAGGCGCCCCTTGCCCGTGTGCCCCTGTGCGTGCATGATCGCGATAGCGCATCGCGGCGGCCCGTGACTTGCTGTGTGTCTGCGCTGCACCATCTGTGCAACAGCGGGTAGGGGAGAGCTGCGGAGGCGTTGTGACGACACCGCCATGCGGCGCGTGCACCTTCCGTTCCAGAGGAGCCAAGACGACGACAGCAGAAAGAAAGGATCGGGTCTCCATTTTGCAAACGGCCTCCATCCTCAGTCGAAAGAAACAAAAAAAATGTTGATTACACGTCCACAAACGAAGGGGGCGGCGGCCAAGCACGACTTCAGCGGGAGTAACGCTGCACAGCTCATCTCTGTTATGCCCTTCCTCCCTCCCACCTTCTACCGTGCCGCCGAGATCAATATAAGAGGGGAGAGCAGAAAGCACAAGTTGCAGCCTCGGCATGTACGTACTCTTCGCCCTTCGTTTTTGCTCCCAAGCACTCGCCCGGCGCTCCGCTTCGCCCCCCCCCCCTCACTGCAGCGATACACTCAGGCGGACATAGCCAATCGTGTTCGACTCCACATCCGTCGACGTCGGCCCTACCGCGCTTCCAGGTGTCCGCTCACACACGACACGGTAGTAGCCATCCAGCGTCTTGAGGTAGCGCAGCGGACGGAGGTCGACCCGGCACGTGCCCATGTACGCCGCACATTCCCAGAAGTGCTCCTCCTGTTGACGGACGCTTGTCCCGCGCGACCTGCTATGCCCACCACAGGCACCACCGCCCGTGACGGTAGTTCCACTCGGCGCGGAGGTATGGCGGGTGAGGTCAGAGTGCCACACGGCCAACTGTAGCTCGTCCAGCACATCGGCGAGACCGTGCGTCACTGCGGCCGCTGCGGTGCCGTTACCCGTGGGCACAGTCATTTCCGGTAGCTGCAGAGTCACTTCGTAGTGGTAGCTCGGGTTGCTGCTCTCCTTCGCGACAGCGCTGCGGTCGTAAAAGCCGCCGCGCGCTTCGTCAACGTACCAGTCGTGAATCGACTGTCTGCTCGACGATGGTGCACTGGCGCCACGTGAGGTGGGCGCTGCCGTCTTTGATTTCGTACACCACGCCTCTGCGACGCGGTACACCTCCTCGATGGTGACGAAGGAGTTCGGCTCGGCGTAGCTTGTCACACCCTCCACGCCTGCCTCCGGTATGGACCGTGGCCGCGCGGAGACGATGGGAAAGTGGCCACCCCCGCTACCGGTAACAGTGCCGTGGCCACGACCTTGCGCCACCGCCACACGTGGCAGCTCCGCAGCACTGTACACTACGACGCGCAGGCGCCTGCGTTCTGTTGTGGCGCTGGATGACGAGTTGCCCACTGGAGCCTGCGAGACGTGCAGGGGGTAAGTGCCGGCGATGGAGCTAGCTTCCTCTCCCGCTGAAGCGTCCTGCACGTGGGCACGCCCAGCAGGAGACTTGTGCTTCGACACGCTGACAGCGTTCTCCTTTGCCGGCCGCGCGTCTGAGGCACATGCAGCGATGCTGCTGGGCGGGACAGCGTCGCTCGCCGGCGCGTGAAGGGAGCTGTTTGTCGCACCTCGGCCTGCATTCCACGATGCTTGGCGTTGATGCTGTTGCTGCTGAGGAGGAGCATCCAGCACGGTGCTGGTGGCGGTGCTGTAGCACACACCATGGGGCCGCACACGTACATCGAGCTGTGCGAAGACGTTGGATGTGTCGGCAACAGGGTCGCGAAAGACGACAGTGCGCGATTGGCGGTAAAGCCCAATCACCGAGAGCCCTAGCAGCTCCTCTTTTGCCACGTGACGCGGTCCCTGGACGTCCCAACCATCGTTCTCGTTCTCCAGCTCCAGCTCGCTCATCACCTTGTAGGCCTCGACGACGAGTTTGCTGTGATCTTCGAAAAAACTGCACACGTCGAAAAGCAGGCAAATGAGTGGCTGCTGCACCGGCACCGGGTGCACAAAGGACGAGAGAGGGCCGGCGGAAGGCTCCAACGTTGTGATATCGCTACTCAGGCGGACGTTGATGCGAATCTTGTGCAAGTCCGCCGTAAGGGAGGTCTGGGCAAAGGAGAAGTTGGAGAAGCACAGCTCCACCGCAGCTCGTGTGCCGTGGACACTACCGCCGTTCGGGATGGGCAACACCTCCACCGCGGTCTCAGACGCCGCTCCAACAGCTGAACTGCGAACGAGATGCTGCCCCACTGCAGCCGGTGCGGCAGGAGAACTGCTTGGTACTGTTGACTGCTGCTGCTGCTGCTGCTGAATGCCCCGCCGATCGCGGGCTTCGGCATCCTTTTGCATCTGCAAGGCAAACTTCTCCTCGTCACTGTCCTCTGACGTGTAGGCGGCGTCGCTTCCATCGCTAACATCCTCATCCGCGTCGTCGGCAAACACGCCGGCTCCTACATCTTCGAAACTCACGTGACCGTGGCCGACTCCTCGGTGTCTATTGGCCTTCAAGTCGGCTGAAGAATCGAAGTTGTCGAGGCTCAGACCACGAGCTGCCGCCTCCATCTGCGCTCGCAACTGCAGTCCTTGTTGAAGCAGCTGGTGCGTGACGGCTGACTTATCCTGCAGCAGGGCCGTGCCGTGGTGGCCCACATGCCGCCTATGAAGCCCGCGCCGATGCGCCGTTTCTCTGGCGGCTGGGCTGAGTAAGGAGGAGACAGGCGATTCGGCTGCGGCAGTCTCTGTGGACGTCGAGGACGTCTCCGTAGGTGGGTGCGCTGCATCCTCCCCTGTGCGCCCTGGATGCCGGTGAGAGCGGCGCGTCTTGGCTCGCGGAAGTGGTACGTGACCGCCATCTTTGCCCTCGTGGCGCTTATGCTTGGTGGCCGCGGTCGGCTCCGCCGATGGCTGTCGCGAGCTTGGGTAGTACTCCACGGTGGCTGTGAGCTTCACCTTGC
The DNA here is from genome assembly GCA_003992445.1 of Leishmania aethiopica. Lineage (NCBI taxonomy): Eukaryota > Euglenozoa > Kinetoplastea > Trypanosomatida > Trypanosomatidae > Leishmania > Leishmania aethiopica. The sequence goes on along the minus strand of RZOE01000073.1, from coordinate 61,875 downwards.
CGATGGCTAGTTCCGCATACTTGCTCAGGTCTGCTTCTGCGGCGGAGAGGCGAGCTCGCCGGTGCATTACCGGAAACCACCCCTTCACGGGGTGGCCCGGCTGGAGTGCGTCAAGAGCAATCCTGCACCTTCCCACCGTGACGGGAGGCCGACCGCTGTAGCTCGACGGCACAAACACATCGAGCTGTACTCCCTGCTGCGGCGACTCCGTCATGCGCTCGAGATAGGCCCCGAACTGCGTTGCCGCCATCTTGATTGGGTACGCCATCGTGACCGGGCCGCGCCGAAGTTGTGGCGTGGCTGGCTGCCCTTGAGCGGAGGGACGAGTTTCGCCCCAAAAGATGGGGCCCACAGAGCAGTAGTCGACTGGCACCACAAAGTGGTTTGGGCTGCGCGACAAAGATGCGGTGGCGGTCTCTGCCCCGTCTACGTCCGTTGCAGCGACGGCACTGGCAGAGTCGGGGGCCTCAAAGAGTTGCACTAAGGGGCTGTGGTTGATGACTTCATCGTCCAGAATGAGCTGATCTATGCGAAGGCGCAGCTCACCCCTCGTGGGAGCGACAAGGCCAGGCGGCAACGGGGTGCCGTACAAGACCCGCATGTCTGATGCGGAGAAGCTAGAGGGCCGACGATTGCAGTTGCGTCTCCAGCGGCCTGTTCAGTATTTGATTCTTGTTTCGCCCCCTCCCTCCCTGCCGTCTCGGCCACAGAGGCACCGTTGCACAGAGCACGACACGGCAAGCGACACGCACGCCAACCAAAGTAGCTAGACGCCAGCGCGCGAGGTGGTCAGGAAGACGTGAAGAAGGACTGACAGGAGCGCCACAGTGCAATACAACATAGAAGCACCCACAACACAAAAGCCCTTGACCCACCACAGCGAAAAGGAAGTGAGGGGAGAGTGGATTATGAGAACCTGTACAACTACAATGGGCAAGAAAGCGTAAGAGGAGCGAGGGAGAGCGGTGGGGGAGTGTGAGGGGGGAGGGGGGTAAGGAGGTTTGGACAGAAGAAGCGTTGTGATGGTTGTCTGTGTATGCGTACTCATGTGCGTCCGTCAAAACACGACAGAGACTGGAGAGGGAGCGAGGAGGCCGGCGGCGGCGGAAAAGAAGGGAGGGGAAAGACAGACCAAAATAAGCCTCCAATGGGAATGATAACGAAGCGATGCGAGCGTGTGTGTGTGTGTGTGTGTGTGTGTGTGTGTGTGTGTGTGTGTGTGTCTGTAGAGACAGAGAGGGAGTGGGGAAGAAGAAAGATGCACACAAGCGCAAAAGAGAAGGGCGGGCCGGCGCCACGCAAACACGCACACGCACACGCACACAAAAACCCGAACGAATCAAGCGCGATAGCTGACGGTGAGATGTGAGAGAGAAGCCGGATAAGGCAGAACTACGGAGGACTGTGGAAGAGGCGCAGAATTCGGAAGAGGTGAAAGGCAGGCCGGATCGGGGAAGGGAAGGCGCCCCAAAGAGCTGAAAACCCGACAAAGAGCCGCGCGCTAAGACGGCGAAACACAAACAGTCTTGTGAGCCAACGTGATTGTTGTTGTGTGCGCGTATGCATGCTTGTCTTGTTGAGGCGCACTGAGCGGGGTTTAGGAGGGTGGGGAGAGAAAGGGTAGGAAAGGGAAGCGTCTGGGCATGCGCACTCTCGCGTATACCCCTCTGCATGGGCAACCGAGAAAGAAGAGGGGCAGAGGAGGCATCGGTAGAGCACCCTGAGCATTGCCCCAAAAGATGCAGAGAGGCAGACACACACTGCCGGAGGAGCACCACCGTGACACGGACCCGTGCCTGTGAACACACCACCCCGTGTGCGGTGCGAAAGAGAGGGGGAAGCAGTACAACTTCTCTTGTTGCCAACTGGCGAGGGCAGAAGCCACTGCTCTGTGCCGGAAAGAAAAGCGCGGTCGCGCACCCTCAGCATATTTTCTGCTTTTGATTGTGCGCTTATCTACTGCGCGCGTCCGTGTGTGATGGTATGTATGTGCGCACGCCTGTGTGAAAGGCCCGAGTGGTGCCGCAGCGATACGACAACGCCTGTTGTTGTTGACGAGACAGGCGCTAGCGCTACGTAGGCCCTCCAACATTTTGCCTGTCTGCCTCTCGATTTCCTTCCCTGTTGCCCTTCTACTGTGCGACAGCCAGCCAAGATGCCCTCCACAATAAAGCGGGTTTTGCTGGGAGAGTCCGCGACAGCGAGGGAGGGGAGAGCACCTTGGCAGCGTTCGCTCATTCGGGAAGGGCGTTGTGCGCTCCAGTGTGCGACGAGCAGTGCGCATCATTAAAGAAAAAGAAAGAGAGGAAAAGGGACGGAGCGTGTTGGAGCAGAGCAGGGCAGAGGTGCTCCAGAACATCAAAAGGAAGAAGAAGCGGGAGGAGAACAGCTGGCGACGATGCTAAGTATACGGAACAGCAGTCGAGCTTAATCTTCGCATACACACTAACGGGAGGAAGGTAAGGCTTTCCCTGCCTTTAGGCCCTCACCCCAGGGCCGTCGGGGCACGACGCCATAATGCGTGAACGGGAGCGCGAGAGCTCACGCGCGCAGTGTTCTCAAGAAGAGAGACGGCACTGTGCGGCAAGCAGGGATGATCGAAGCTGACACACTATCGCTTTCGTTTTCGTTTGAATGGGTGGGAGCAGGCGGCATCAATACGCCACACCCCGTGTCATTGAACACACACATAAAGGGCAGTGCTTGCTTCCGTTCTTTCCTCGTCGCGTGTGCCCGCAAGCCGCGGCGCAGAGGGCAACACAAAAAGAAGGCAAGCAGAAAAACAATTCCAGGACAACCCGCAAGTGACCAGATGCCATCGCCAACTCAACGCCACACGGCAGACAGAGAGCAACAACCACAACAAAAGAATAAGAAAACCAGCGACGCCGTTGACGAGAGAGGGAGAGAGAGAGAGCGAGAGCGAGCGAGAGCGAGAAAAAGAAGAGGAACCGATGCTCCGTCTAGGTGCGATGAGGACCTCACAAAGAGAAATGAGAACGCGAACACACGACACACATGCACACACACACACACACATACGCGGAGACAGACACGTGCAAGCAACAATGTCGACGTGCGGGAGGACAAACACAGATGAAGAGAGCACCCCGCGACAGCGAAAACAAGAAGAAAAGAGAGAGCGGGGAGATGGGGCGCTACGCAAGGAAGCAGGGAGGCGAGCAACTACAACATGGGGTAGCGTGTTTGCTGCACTCCCCCTCCCCCTCCTTCTACAAAGGTACCCGCACCTTCAGAGAAGCCGAAGATGCAGGGAAGAGTAACAAGCGCACACGGAAGCAAAGGAAGGTTGGCCATCGCCCTCGCACATCAACAGTGCACCCATGAAGGAGGCACGCGAGGAGCAGTCCACGCATCGGGGCCCAACGCTGAAAGCCGCGTGCGGGTCGTCCGCACAGAGAAACAACAGCATGCAAAGCACGCCACGGAAGCGAAGAAAAATGGCCTCCTACTCTCACCCGCCACAAATGCCACCCATATCTCATGGGTAGCCCGGCTCGCTTCATCGGCTACCCATGCGTCACGTGTCCGCCACAGCGTGTGCTTCTTCACTCTTCGCCCTTTCCCTCGCCTAAAAGGCGCTCATGAGGCTGCACAGATGCTGGCTGCAGAGGCGACTCATCGACGGGTCGAGTAGTCGTACTGTGAAGCATCGGCGGAGCGCACCCTCTCCGCCTTTCGGAGCTTCTTTCGCTGGGTCGCTGTCAAGGGGGGCGTGAACGGCCCCAAGTCCGGCGAGACACCAGCGCTCGCCGCATCCAGCTGCTCCACGGCATCCTCCTGTTGTTCCACCGAGAGCGTCAAGCGCAACATGGGAATGTAGAACGGAAGCGGGTCGGCGGTCGGCAGCTTTAAATGCACGGTGCGAAATACGGTCGGGTTCTTCCCGCCGCTGTCCATCCGTTGAGCGCCGGTCGCGTGCCCATGTGTCGCTTTACCCCTACCGACAAGGTCGCTGTAGCTGGCCGGTTGGGCCCTCACGTTTGGCATGGTCGGTGCGTTAAGGTCAAGAGGTGACATCACCTCCGCGTCGTCTACCCCGGCCTCCTTGCCGGTGCTATCACCCCCCAGACGCAGCGCAGGCGGCGATGCAACCATGTCCGGCGTCGGCGCAATCTTCGGTGTCGTCTGGGCAGAAAGACGATGCTTCGCGGGCAGGTTGCGGCGGTTGCGCTTCAGCACAAGCATAAGCGGCACGTGCGGCGGGTCGACGGCGCGGACGCCTTGACGGCGCGATTTGGGTAGAGAGACGTACGTCAACTTTGCCCCGCTCCCGTCCATCACCGTACGGGACTCGGACACGAGCAGGTAGTAGGCGGCGACCCCGTGGCAGATGAGCCGACCGTAACCATCGCGAAAGTGGAAGACCAGCGATTCAGGCGACTTGGAGCCATCCTTGATGAGCTCTGAAAAGTGCACCTCGAGGTCTTCAATCTGCTGCGTGAGGAACTCGCTGTTCAAAGCGTGCTGCAACTCGCCACGCAGCCGTGTGTTGAGACCCTGGAAGCGACCCTCTGGTGAGTCGGGGTCCGGCGCCGCCCGGACGTTGCGCAGCTGCGGCCCCAGCATGTCGGGGTGGACGCGCAGTCGCTCAAACTCCAGCAGCTGCTCCTCTCCTTCCAGATCAAACGCGTGCATGACCGCCTTCGGCAGGTCGGCGAACGACGGTCCTACCGATGTTTCTGGCTCGTCGGCGTTCAGCGTACGCCACTTCTGCGCCTTGACGAGGACCTCTCGCGCCAGCTCGTGTGCGAAGAAGTCGTTCAGCAGACGGTTCCGCACCTTGCGGTTCTTTGGAGCGCGAATGCCCGGGTACTTTTTGTACCGCGGGCGGTTCAGATGGATCTTCTTCTTGCTGTGCATCTCCTTGTCCGTCAAAGGCCGCCGCGCGCGCGGGTCCAGCACAGTCGGGTCCGAGATCTCTGTCCGCTTGAGCACGAAGCCGTTGTCCACGTCGCTCGGCTCCGAGTAGTCCTCCCGCATCATTACCAAGTCGCCGTCGCTGCTGTAGCCCACGCTGCGGGTGTGGATCTGCCGCTTGCCGTGACGGTACACGTCGTATGTGTGAAAGTGCATCTCTTGGTCGTACTGCATCGGCCCGTTCTGGACCGTCATGCGCTCCGTCGCCTCCTGCTGCAGAGCGCCCGACGGCGTCTGCTGCGTTGGGAAGCTATCCGTCACGCTCATGTGACGCGCCGTGCGGCTCTTCTTTTGGTAGCGTGGCGTGATGAGCGGCACAGCGGTTGTGCGGGGGCCGAGTGGTGGCGTATTGGTCGTCGTCGCGGAATGCGCCGAGGAGGAGGAGGAGGAGCGATGCCGTTGATACGGCGACGGTGCCGCGACTCCATAGACACTCGGGGGTGGTTGTGGGGACTGCACTGGTGATCCTGAGGAACCGACGATACGGGGACCAGAGAATGCTGCCGGCGCAAGGGGCGGCGAGGCGGGGCGGAATGGGGTGCTGCCGCGCTGGTAGCTTGTGTGTGTGACTTGAAACCCTTTCGAAGAGCTGCCTCTTGTTGTCGCGGTAGGCGCGGCCATCATGGTGATGGTTGCCGTCACCGTCGATTCAGCTGCGGTGGTTTTCGCAGGCATTGTCGTGCCTGCCTCCGTCGGCTGCGGGGCGGTTGTGGAGGAGTCTGCGGTGGGCATTCCGCGAAAGGAGTCCTTTTCTGCTGGGAGAACGCGCGAAAAAAAAAAAAACTACGCCCAATGACGATGCGTGCGTGTCGTGAGGGCACAGGCCGCGCGTGTGCGCGTGGGTGGCTGTGGTGGCGTATTTGACGGAGAGAGAGGCTTAGGCTTCGCCGTTCCGCCAAAAGACACAGGTGCTGTGTCGAGCCTCAAAGGGTGACTCCTCGGCCGTCTATGATGACTGGATTGTACGCGTGGCCTCTCGCTTGCTTTTTGCGGTGCCCGCCAGAGTGTGGGAGGGGTGCCCCCCAAGGGTGGTGGTGGTGGGGTCGAGAGCTACAAAGGAGAGCACGCACGCTCACGTACTGTTCCTGGATGCGCTCTGTGTGTGAGGGAGTGGGTGGCGGTAGCTGGGGCCCCAATGTATGCTATCTAGATGGCGGTTTGCTCGTTTTTTTCTTTGACCGACAGACGCCGCTTCCCAGCCGAACCGCGAGAGGCGACGTCGGGGAGCGGAACAAGCCAGAGGCAAGGGCGCAGTACGCGCTAGGGAAGCGCCGCTCAACGGAGAGCAAGAGAGGGACAGATATGATGAGACTCAGGAGCCATGATCTCGTATCTCCTGGGGTGCCCTGTCTCCTTCGTTGGCGCCGTTTCCATCTCGGATGGCGGTGTGAGCTACACATACCGTAAAGCGGACGCGAGAAGAACGCGTGCAGTTGCCTGTTGCTGCGTGTTCGCACATATTCGCTCGCCCCTCCCACTTAACCACCCGCTCCGCGTGCGTCAAGTGAGTGACGCCCACAGAGAGGAAGTCAGAAGCGCGTTTCCCGCAAGAGGCGGAACAAAAAAGCAAAGGAAAGCGCACGGCGAGAGGGTCAAGAGCCAGATGGTCATCTTCCTCGCCCTCTCTCCCATGCGTCTTCCTTTTTTGCCCATCGTTGTCCGTGCAAAATGGGGTGGCGATGCCTCAGCATTCGCAGCGTACACGTGAACTCCTCAGAGGTGGCCCACTCGGCAGCTTCACTTATCGGTCAAAAAAAAAAGAGAGGGAAACACCAAGCACAAAGCGACGTGGGCAAATCCATAGCAACGCACACCAGCGTAGCGACCGCACTCGCTCGAGGTAGGTTGTTGCGTCTACGTGCACTGGTTCAGGCGGTCACCCGACGTCGCCCGTAGAGTCGTAGAGCGGTTTGCCGCGGGCACGAAGGGCCTCCTCGCGTCGAAGATGTGCGTCCGCGTTGGCCGGGATCTTCAGCTGCGCGTCTAGCGAGGAGGCGGTGTAGTCATGGGGCAGCTTCCTGCTCAACGATGCGACTGTTTTGTACTGCGTCGACCCCATGAGGGCCTCGAAAAGCTCCTCGGTGAGCGCCACCCCGGCTGCGCAGGCCTCCAGAAATACCATCATGGCCGCGTTTCGGGAGTCTGCGCCCTTGACGAGCAGCCCGTAAAGTACGGCATCTGGCTTGACCGTCGGCTCCCCTTCTGGTGTACGGAGAACATGCTGAAGAAAGACATCCATGGCGGAAGGGAAGTCGGCGGGGTGCATCGTCGTGTACATGCGCATCATAATCTCAATCAGCTCGCGCTTCTCCGTCGCCGTGACCGAGAACTTCTTGCGCAGAAACACAAAGAGGGACTCTGCCTCGTCCTGCAGGTGTTCTCTGCAGCACCGGCGCAGCAGCGAGGCCCACACGAAAAATGGAATCTCGCGCCTGCCCTCGCCCTTCGTCGCTTCGTCATCGCATGCCCCATCGTCCGAGCTGCTTCGTTTCTCCGACAGCATCGATGACGCCATTGCCGGGGCGGGGGAGGAACAGCATCGGCGCAGCAGCTGCATCGCGCTCGGCACCGAGAGCCCAGCGATGAAGTCGTTGATAACTGCCCACGGCGCCGTGTACAGCACATCCGGGCTGACTTGCCGCTGCACGTCTCGCACCACCAGCGCACGCAGGCCTCCGTCCATCTTGACGGACTTTGCACTCACCATCAGCTTCACAAGGAGAGCGAGCTGCAGCTGCTGCACCGGGGTGTGTGTAGAAGGGGAAGTGAGGCAGCCGGCCCGGGTGAAGTCCTCCACCAGCTCAGCAGGCAATGAGATGTGCGGCATCGTAGTCACATGCAGTGTGACGCCGCGCTGGTTGACGGCGTTGAAATAGTTCAAAGCCTTCTCCATCTCGCGCGACTGCGCGCACCATGCCAGCACGGCGTGAGCTGCCTGGTACGGCACCGGCGCCCCCTTTGCCGCACTTGCTCGCTTGTCTAGTGCGCCGATGGATGTCTTGCCTGACATGAGTGGTGCCTGCTCATCCAACCACTCCAAGAGCCGCTTCCACCAAAGATCCATCAGTTTTGGCGCAGGCTGAGTGTTGGCCAGTGTGGTGAAGAAGACCTCCCACGTTTCGGGACGCACCGCCGTGTGCATCGTAGCTGCGCTTGCGATCGGCGCGCGAGACGCCGAGAGCTGCGCCAGTGCGTGGCCCATGTAGTACCCAGCGAGGTCCCCCACGACGCTCCGCCGCAGCTGTCTCACCTCTCCAGCGACGATCTCTGGCGTCTGGCGCGACCCTGCTGCGCGGTGCTCCCCGGTGGCTACGGTCGACTCACGCACGTCGTCAAGGGACCACAAAGCCACGAACAGCACCTCGTAAAAAGATGCGTCGGGCTCAATCAGGTCGGTGTCGCGCATTTCACTCAAAATGAGCCGCACATCGCTTTCAGTCCGCAGCAGGCCGCTGCAGATTAGCGTTGCGTAGCAGTCACGCACCTCGGAGAAGTACGCGTGGCGCGTCGCCGCGTCGCGAGAGCGAGTAGACACACCATTGATTCGCGTCCACGTCTCCTTCAGCCTTCGTACGGCGTCAGTTGTCATCTGGGGTGGTGCTTCTTGCGCTACCTGGGTAGCACTTGCGGCTGCCTCAGGGTGGGACGCCAGCAAGCGCCGAAGCAGCACCTGCATATCGGCCTGGGTAGAGCCCAAGGAGCTCAGAAGTAGCTCATCGCGATACTGGACACGTCGGTCTGCCAAAAGGCCCGTGTACACGCTGGTGATCTGCCGGCGGTACTGCAGAAGCTCGGCGATAGATGTGGCCAGATTCGCCGTCTCATCGCCGCTGCGGGGCGTCGAAGATTGCACCGACTCGGCACTCAAGCAGGTCTGAAGAGATGACAGCGCTTCTTCCTTATTCGGGACGGAGTTCAGGCTTGGCGTGGAGGAGCATCGGCGTGCGCACCTCAGCGCTGCGGCAGCGCACGCCGGCATCTGCGAAGCCTGAATGGCAGTCCTGCTCGTCGAGATTACGCGGAGCGCGCTTGCTCGTGGTGCACCGGTGGCCACAAAGGACACGCCGGTTCGCCGGCAGAGCGCACAAAACTGCATTGCATTTGTGGATGGTGATCAGGTTGCGCGGTGAGACCAAGAGGCTCCGTACCGTTTAAGATCGTTTGCAGCACGCGGCGGGCTGTTGTGCGTGGGGCAAGCACTGTTTGCCGAGTCGCAGGACTGGGCTTATCCGCAATGCGCAGTGGGGTAGCGAGTGGAAAGACGGTAGCGAAGAGAAAGAGAAGAGGGAGGGGCGATGGGGGACTACACCAGTGCGTTTCTAACCCGGTGCATAGAAGGACGACAACAGCGGTAAAATTTCGATATCTACGTACAAAACTATATACCTATATGCGTATCTGCACATCAAGGGCTCTCATCTCCGCACCCTCCTTGCGTGTCTTGTTGCGTGTATGCCACTGATCACGCAAGCTCTTCTCTCTTCAGTGCGCCAGCACCGCGGTGCACCAGTACAACACCGAATGCACGCACATGCCACAGAGAAACGATTCTTGTCTGCGGGTTTGTGCGTTTTCTTCTCGTTTGCTCTCGTCTCCACCTCGCCGGAGGCGAGTCGGGGCACAGTTCAGCGGCGACGCAACATCCTGAAATGCACAACACAGATGCACAGCAGCCCGAGCACCGACATCAGACATAAAAGGGGTCCACTCGTCAACAGATGCGCACGCATGTGCCCTCCTCTTCAGCGGCGTACACGGGAGGGAAAGAGCGACGCCAACAGTAGCGGCAACCTTGAACCGGTGGCAGCTGGCATTGCGAGGTCCCGTCTCCACCCCCACCTCTTTGCCGTCACCCATGCGAGGTCAGTGACACAAACCAGTATACAACGTCCTTCTTGTCTGCGGCCTCCGCCGTGCGCGTGTGCTTGCGCTTCCACACCTCCTTCACTTCTTCAGTAGACGACAGGATGACCTTCGGCTTTGCCGGGGAGCCGCCACGGGCACCAGCCGTGGTGACACGACCGCCGGACTTGTCCTGCAACTCCTCGACCCACACCGTGCCTTCCTGCACCATCCGCTTCAACGCCGCTCGAGCGCGGTGCGTCTCCCAGTGGAGACCGCTTGCGACTTGCGACTCCCGCACCGCCACGCACTGCTGCGAAAACGACAAGGAGACGTTTGCTTCGCTGTCCCTGTCCTTGCCGAGGCCAAAGGGATGGGCACCCAAGGCGTACGCGGCGCCTACACCGCTGCGGTGGCCGCTTCCGCCCACCGCAGTCGCCCGCGCGCTACCCTCCGACGCCATTGGCGCGCTCTTTCCTTGCTCCTCCACAGCCGCTTGCTTGGCCCTCTCTATCTGCTCCTTCTGCAGCCCGAGCACGTAGTTCAGCAGCAGCACATGGTCTCCGCCGCGCGCGCCGTCTGGAGTGGTCTGGATGTAGGAGACCCCACCTAACTTCACCACGTTGTAGCCGGCGCCGAGTACTGAGAGTTTGGAGAGCGCCGTCAGGATGTCGGCCTCCGAGATGACGATCCGCTTTCCCTCGTCACGGCGGTCACACTTGCTGCTACCGCTGCCGCTGCCGTGCGGCAAGACATGATGACAGCTCTGCGCGTTGCCGCCCAGCAGCGAGCTGGCGTCGTAGGCCTTCTGCACAAAGAACTGGACACGTTGCAGCGGCACGTAGGCGCCGCAGAACTTGCGCTCTCGCATGCACGCTTCGACGGTGCGACTGGCAAGCTGGTAGTAGAAGTCGCCGAGACCGAGTGCGTCGGCGAACAGGTTCTTCTTGGATGAGATGAGGTCGACACCGAGTGAGTCGGCCAGCTGGCGAAAGCGCGCACGAACGACGGGGTCTTCCGTGATGTCAGACTTATGGTTCTGCGCCAACGACTTGAGCTGTGCCTGGAGCTCCTCCAGCTGGTCTTCGATTTGCCCCACGCGCTCCGCCGTAATCTGAGCGCCGAGATCTGCCATCCGCTGCTGCTGCTGGCGCTCCTGCAGCACGTGACCGACGCCGACGCGACGCCGCATACCTACAACTATGACAAAAAAGAGAAACAGAAAATGTAATCGGGAAGACGCTCGCAAAGGCGTAATGTTGTGAAAGAACGAGCAAGTGGCGGCTGCAGCGGACAGCCACCTACAGACAAAGCCTGCGCTGCACAGACGCCACAAAGAAGGAAATAGAGAAGCTTGGCGACTCTACAGGGAGGCGGCCATGGAAGTCACCGAATACACGACTGCCCCTGTTACGGGAAGCTCTCAAGGTCAATCACGCCCAGGCGCGCACCAGTGCACTCCAAGAGAAAGCACCACTGCGTCGCCGAGGCGCAGAAACGCGAAGCGAGAAAAAACAAAAAGAAAAGCAACGAGAAGAAGGCGGAGGAGGGCACAAAGAGAAGAGTTCAGCAGATATCATAATCGCGAGGAGGTGTAGCGTGCATTGACACCTCGGTAAGTACGGATGTCCCCCCCCCCTCCCCCCCCACACACGAAAAAGAAAACACCAACAGCGACAAAGGTCCATCGTGCGCGGCCTGTGCGGGCAAAGGGGCAGGAACAACCTCACGGTGGCATTTATACCAGAGGACACGGCACATCTGCTTGGTGCGAACAAATCTCCCCCCACCCGCAGCAGCATCATCTACATGTTTGCTGCCGTAGACGTGGCTTGTGCCACCCAGCCGGACACCTCTCAGCACGCCCGCGTACCGTGTGAGAAACAACTGTGGAAGTGGGTCAGCCACAAAGAAGAGAGGGTGGGAACACTCAAGTCCAGTGCAGCGAGCGACAGGGCCGTGAGACGACTCCAACGTAGCTGGCTTTCCTTATACATGATCAACAGCATTTCTTCAGCGACCCGTGAACGGTTTGAAAAGGGGCTCGCCAGTCAGCGAGTCGCGCATGCTTGCGAGATGGCGCAACATTCCCAGTCGACGTCGCCGGTCCGCTTCGAGTCCCAGTAGCCGGTCTTCCACGCGATGCTGCCTCTCCGACGATGTGGCGCGGTTTTCTAGTGCGTCCGTTGGCGTTGTGCTGTACAGGTCCACGCGCTGAAGCGCCGTGTGTGTTGCCACCGGCAAACCGGCCACCAGTGGCGCATGTTCCGCGCCAACGGAGACGGGCGTGGCGCCCAGCTGCAAATCGGACCGAGGAGCAGCCATCGTTTCAGGACCCGCCGTGCGCTCACTGGGCAACAGATCGCACTGTATCGAGGTGCTAATGCGATCTGCGGCCGCGGAGACTTGCGGACAAGGTGGCTTCGGGCACCCTAGATCCTCTGTCGGCTGCCGCGTGGCACAAGAGGAGGCACCGCGGCGAGGGTGCATCTGCATATGCGGCTGCTCTTCCGGTTTCCTCTCTTGTAGCCAACGATGTTGCGTTGGCTGTCGACGTTCTCGTAGCGCAGCGGCGTCTGCGTAAACACGTGCACCGTCGATAGAGCTCGCTCCCCAAAGCTCCGCGACCTGGGGCAGAGGCGGTTGTCTGGCGGGTAAAGTTGCCACTAAGGGGCATGAGGGACCCGTCGCCCGTGCAGTCGCCACTGCATCGACCTCGTCTGAGCTCGACACGGAGACGTCTGCCGCCACTGCAGCGTCACCCACGATACCCTGCCCAGAGGTGCCTTGCCAGGCTTTGGCTTCGCTTTTATAGTTCTCTGTCCGCGATGCCTGTTCCAGCTGAGTCCTTGGCGCTGCTGCCGCCGCCGCCGCCGCACCCGCAGCAACACCGGCACCGTGAGAGCTCTTCAGCTCACGAAGTTTGTCTCGGCAGATGCGCGCACTATGCGGGGCGACGGTTGGATGAAATGATGGCGACGTTACTTCTTCATGAAGCGCTGCGTCTGCCGCTTTACGTGCTTTCGTCGCCTCCAGCCGCAAGAGCGAGGTGCGCGTGTGCAGTGGCGCCTGTGCCGGGGCGGACCTGCTTCGACGACGATGTGAAAAGACGGGCCGTTCGCTCACGCAGTCGTCGCTGCTCCCACGTCGGCCGCCGTGCCGGACGCTCGAGTGGCGTTCGCTCGCACGCGCCAGCTCAACGCCCCCTGTGAGCGGGTCGCAGTGAATTTTGGTGGACGCGTTCCAGCGAGGCGGTGGAGCGTCAGCCGTTCGCTCGGACATCTGCGAGGCATAACGCTTGTCATGAGAAACGATGCCAGAACCTGCGCCACGGCGAGTCGACGCAGACGGAAATGGATAAAGCCTAGCGAGAAGGGTCCGCACGCTCGACTTCTTCGCCGAGCAATTCGGTGACTGGTGAGGCTCACTGGCAGCCACCCCTTCATCTACGCGCCGCAGCAGCGGAGGTGCCACGTTCCACCGATTCATGGGAAAAGAAGGCGCGCTGCCGCCCAGAAAGCGGTGCACTGCCGGCGAATCGCTGTCCGCTCGTGTCTCACGAGGGGCAGCCACTAGACCCCCTCCAAGGCCGTCAAACCAAGCGCCGCGGCGAACGCTCGCTTCACTACTACCAAAAGACGGTATCGTCGCGTGCCGCTCTGTGCCGACGGGCGGTGACGCCGGAAAACCAGTGGGCCGCCGCGACGAGAGCGGCGGCGCTATAAATGGCGACCGCTGGACTCGACTTTGTCCACTGCAATGGCCAGCCACGTCATCTGAGACGACGGGCGCAGCCTGCAAGGGGGCGGAGGCTATCTTTGCGCCCTTGCCATCCTTCGCATTATCCACGTAGTCGATGCGAGCGACTTCCTCCTGTGTCGTATCGGGTGGGAAGCGCAAAACTCTCTCCACCGCCTCGCAGTGCTGAAAATCTCCGCTGCGGCTGGACAGGCAGCGGCTGTTCCGGTTGAGGCCAACTCTGGCTTTCGTGGCAAACATCGTTGCAGACCACGCTGCCTTCGTGTCGGGCATCGGCGACGATGCATGCTTCCCTTGTATCATGGCCGCAGGCCGTCGCGGTACGTTGGAATCGTCCCCCTGCGATGGAGGCGAGTCTTCCAGGCTCCGCCTCCATTTCATAGGGGAGGCGGTCAGCTGAGCCGGCAGCGGAGAAATCGGCGAAGCGGAGCTGAAATGGATGCGCGCGACGGACACACTGCGGTGCCGCGGCTGCGACTCCTCCGCCTTCTCAAACCCGTCCGAGACGCCGGTCGAAGAGGTAGACGCAGATGAACTCGTTTCTTCCCACATCTCTGGCACAACCGGCGAGTTGTCGAGAGCCACGCCGATTACGCGCGGGGAAGGAGAGGCGGAATCATGTCCTACGCCGCCGCTGTCGCGCATGGCCGGTGTTGTCTCCACTTGCGGCAACGCACCGTTACCGTCCTCATCGGACATGGCCAGCAAATCCTCGATGTACGAGCGCGCCGGGGCCGGGCTGCGACAAAACATCTCCGACGCCTTGGATGACGACAGCGAGGGGGACTCCGGGCCTGCGCGAATGTCAGCCGCGCTTTTCAGCTCCGCTTGTTCGCTTTCTCTCGAGTCGCCACCCGCATACTGCGTGGGTCGGTGCGGTGACGGAGAGGAGCCGCGGTAAAAGTCTATGATGCCGCGAAGCGGAGAAGGTGACGCTGGCGGTGGAGCAGACTCTCTAGTCGATGCGCTGAGGAGCCGCGTGCCTGCGGCAGGGGACGAAGCGGTAGTGCTCGCCTGCGCGGAATGCTTCACGGCCTTCGTCATCGGCGCCACCGAGCGAGCAAAAGTCTTTCGAATCCGGTGAAAGGAATGATGGTTGGCGCCAGAGGCCGGCGAGGGCGAAGCAGAGGCGGATTCGCTTCCCCCAGTGACGGGCGCCGGCGAGGCCTCTAACTCCGAATACGTCGACGCCGTCGTTTCCATTGTATGTGCTCGGTTCGCCTCCTCGAGGACGATAACCGGAGCCTTGCGCACCGGGGTAGATCGAAGGGGCAGCATTTTTGTTTAGCTTTTCCACCCTTTTTGCCCTGCCGGTCCGCGTGTGGCTTCACCATGCAAAGGGAAAAGAACGATGACGCTTTGATGGGCGTGTTGCCTCTCTCTATGACCAGAAGGTAGCCGATGCACAGTCGGGGTCTAATGGGCAGCAATGTCTATGCAGCTTCTACGCGTGTATGTGAAGGAGCGGTTTGGTGTGTGCGTGTCTATGCTTCTGATGTGCGAGCGCTGTGGTGATGCGTACGTATATGCGGCCTCCTCAGCTGTTGCCTGCGCTGGCGCGGTGGAACGGGCGGCCGCCGACGCAAAAGAGAAGAAAGCGAAGCACCGGTTCACCTTCATGAATGTTTGATAGGCGCGTCCGCACGAATCAACCAAACGCGGTGTCGCTTTCCGTTCTTTCACCGGCCGTCTTCTTTTTCTTTGATCGTACACCCAGGCCCACTTGGCTGCGCAGATGGCGCCGCAGCGGTGAGCTCTCGAGCAGGTAGCGGGACACCCAGCTCCAGCGAAGGAGGCGCCGGCAGCGCGGAAAAGAAGAAAAAAAATGGGGCACAAAAGAGGCTACATGATGGAGACGTGTGTCACTGGAGGGGCGCGACCGTTGAGGTTGCACGGATCAAGAACCGACGCGAGCATTTTGGTGAGCCGGTTACGCAGTAGAGCTTGAACCAGCACTTTTTTCATTGTGGAGAGACAGGGAGAGGTCTTCTTCGTAGAGTGAACGCACGCGCGCGCACGGGCGCAGATGTTCACAGACGGCGCGTCGTCTGCGCTTGCACCAACCGCGACACGGCATGTAGCCCGCCAGCTGATGTGCTCCTTTATTATTTCCCGTCACGAAGAAAGGCGAGGCGAAGGGGGAGGTGATGGGGACAGAAAACTTAGCGACGCCAAGACTTCCTTCCACCTTTTTGGAGTGGGGGGCGGATTCCTTCGTCACTTTTCGGTGGTTTTGTTTACGTCTTCGATGTTCATGCAGTCTGGCACTCACGCAGGCGGACAACGCCGAGCAAACGAACGCACACGAACCCAACCACGAACCATCAATGCGCGCGCACGCATAGACAAACCGGCTCAGGCACGTGCGCGCGAGCCTTCACGTGCTCGCCAGCA
This sequence comes from Leishmania aethiopica, assembly GCA_003992445.1. Lineage (NCBI taxonomy): Eukaryota > Euglenozoa > Kinetoplastea > Trypanosomatida > Trypanosomatidae > Leishmania > Leishmania aethiopica. The sequence goes on along the minus strand of RZOE01000073.1, from coordinate 45,939 downwards.
ATCTGCTGGGCCACAGCAAGCCAACAAGACGCACAGGACGACATCATAAAGGTGCTCCGTGTCCACAAATACTAAGATAAACGGAGCCTCCCGCAAAACAACAACAACTCTCACACACACACACGCAAAACGAGAGGAAATAACACACAGCACTAACGCTGACTTGTCTCCGGACACTGCACCACACACCGAGGTCTGCCCCGCCTCATTACATGCCTTGTGATAGGGTATCAACCAAAGCGCACAAACACCAAAGGGTGGGGTGGGGGGGGGGGTACGGCTAGAGTAAAAAAAATGGAAACAAGCGTTGCGCATGTGCACACAAACACCATCGGATGCCATCATAACCGCGGCACGCACTCAGCTCTGCCGCCTGAAATGCAGAGCATGAGACGATTATCTCCACCCGTTGCTGCATCTCTACCACACCGTGTGTGCCAGCCACACAAGCATAAACCCGGCGAAAAAAAACGGACGAAAGCTCGGGCTCTAACACACACGCTGCTCATGTCTGCAGTAACTGCTTGCCTTGCGCCCCGATCATCATGTGTGTCTGCAGGCCCGATAGACGGTTGCGTGTTTTCTTCCGTTGTCCTATCTTGGCCTCTCTGGGAGGTCCGTCGTTCACGCGCCTTCTCAGAGGTGCTTCGCCTTTTTCTCCATCCGTTTCGCTGTGGTGGGTTTCGGTTTCCGGGTATACACCCCCACGCACACCCACGACTGCTGCCAACGCCGCTGAAGCTCTCCATCTACATCCCGGCCGCGACCCTAAAGTGGGGACAAGTACTCGGCACACCTGAACACCGTACCGGGGCTCCTCATGCACCTCTCCCGTCGCTCCCAGAAGCTGGATACTGGAACGACGACGGCACACTGACAGACACCCACACAGGCGCGGGCGTGCATTCGGGAGAATGAGCGGCAGCTTCATCGATGTGCTTGGGTAGGTCTTTTTTTTTGCTACTTGCAGAGAAAAGACTTGAACCAGCGACGGTGGCCCTGCCTTCGTGTGTGATATTGCTTGCTTTAGGTGGCGCTCTTGCAGTTTCCAACCTTCTCACCGTCCGTGCAGATGCCCAGCAGACGCGACGTGTTCACATTGCTGCCCTTGAACCAGTGCTTGACGGTGTTGGCTACATCGGCCGTATTGGCGTCCTCGGCGATGTCTCTCAGTTGCACGAGCTCGCCTTTTGTGTACACCACCACGAGCAGTGGGGCAGCCATCTCCGCGTTGGCACCGTCGCTGGTGACGATCATGAGCCAGTTCTCCGCCTCCGCACTGGTGCGCCTAGAAAGAGCCAGGGCGATACGGCCCACCGCGGAGTCGAGCAGGTTCACCTCGCTGCGTTCCTGCACCGCCAGCTCCGGGTTGTTCGCCTCCGCCTCAGCGAGTTTGCTCAGCTGGAAGTACAAAGCATCGGCGGAGTGGTTTATCATTTTCTCGAAACCAAGCAGGATTTCGTCATTGTACAGCTGCGCGCAATCATCGCATGTGATGTATTTGCGGAAGGCGTTGCAGTATGCCGACTCCTTCGCTTCCGGGCACTTCTGGCCCGAGCACTCCGTGTCAAGCAGACCCACCTGCGGGCATGGACTCGTGCCCGCCGCCCCCAAAGACCAGTAGGCGGACGGTGCAGCCACAATGGTGTGCTTATCCTGCGACTTTAGCCAGCCAAGGATCGACGTGGTGTTGACCAGCGTGTCGGCACTCATGGTAGCGGATCCAGTGAGGAGGTTGACGAGCGGGTTCGCCGTGTTTTTGGCAGCGATCGATGCAAACTGCCCACCCGCTTTGGAGAGAAGGCGCATGAAAGGGGACTTGTTGCTCCTCAAGGCGCGGTCCACCGACATGGGTGACAGCCCCTTCGCAACAATGATTACCATCTTCGGCTTTCTAGCATCGCCGACAGTTTTGCGGGCCGTGTTGGAGACGACAGCCAGGCATGCCAGGAGAAGGAAGACTACGGCGGTGACGAGCACGGTGCGGCGCAGAGCACGGGCGTGTAGGGCCTCCTTCACCTCGGCATTGGTGTGCGTGCCAGGTTCCTTCGGCGGCGGCGGCACCTTCTTTGGAAGTGACGGCATCTGTTTTTGTTTTCCCCCTTCAACTGAGCAGGTGAGAGTAGTACTACGAGTCTGTGAAAACGCCCGACAGTCCGAGGGTGCCTCTACTGGCTTAAGTGATCGATAAGGTGAAAGCAGCGTGCGTGTTAGAGAAAAGCGTATGACACGGACTTTCCGTGAAACAGAAGGCTTCGGCGCGCACAGCGTCTGCCTTCCGCGCCGATGCCCGATTATAGACAACCGAAAATAATAACTAAATAGCACAGGAGAGTGTGTGGTGAGCACAAGGGCCTACGACAAAGCCTGACCATACGAGAAACACACTGCACGCCACTCGACAGAAGAGGGCAATGGAAGCACACAAAATAAGAAGGGGTGAGGGAGGAGGAGGAGGAGGAGGAGGGGGGGGGGGAAGGACGCGACAAACTCAAGCGCCACTCTCTAGCAAACAGGGTGGTATGCACGCTGGTATCGGTACCACTGCGAATGCAAAGCCCATGCAGGAACACACACACACACACACACAGAGAGAGAGAGAGGACAGCACGGTAATTACCTACACGAAAGAGAAAAACAGACAAGACCTAGAGAGCCGACACACAGAGGGGGAAGAGAGAGCGAGGCAGAGGATTGTCCTTTACTACAGATGTGCAACCGCCGTTTGTGAGGAGCCCGCAGCTGCGCACAAGGACAACAAAAAAGGGGAAATGGGTGACGAGGGGGGGGGGCGATCGAGCGGGGTCGATGACTTCGAGAGGAAGTAGATGAGCCTAGTCGCGCGCGCGCACAGGTGAGCGGGGGAAAAAAAACAAAAATCAGCAATACTCTCTGACAAAGTCCAGAATAAAACGATGCGATGAAGAGCAAACCAGCTACCCTTTGCATGTCGCTTGTGTTGTCGAGGTGCCAGGGAGAAATGCCGACGAGCGCGTCCGTTCATACACGAGGCGGTGAGGGAGGAGCACAGGTGACGAGTCACGGCGATGAGAAGAAGGGAAGGAAAAAGAGTGACAGGGAAAGGCAAAGGTGAAGGGGCGCAGTTGTGCAGAGGAGCGGAGGGGGTAGGATGTAGCCAAATCATGCAGCTTCCCCTCGAATGGGAAGGAGGCATTTCGAATGCCCCCGCCCATTTTTTTCTTTTTTCAAGTCCATGAAGAAGTCCCGTTATAAATCAACCCGTTCCTCGCGTGTGCTGCCAATGGTTGCCGAAGGGTGTTCCATGGAGATTTTCCGTCGATATTCTCGAATTCAATTTTTTTTTTAGGTATCTCTCCCGATACTTTTCGCGCACAGCAGTTAAGAGTATGTAAGTGACCTCTGTTGCACTGCCGCGTACTGATGGGTTCTCCTTGGTCCACCTCTCCCTCCCGTGTAAACAATGGGCAGGCAAAGTAAACGACAAAGACGCGCATGAAACTGTTTGGAGTGGGGTGGACCATTACCAACAGCCGGATGAGCAAGAGGCACACGTTTCTCAGCACAAAGACGAAAAGGAAGAGCCCACCTAAGCCTACTGAGAAGGGATCCTTGACAAGGCAAGAAGGGCAGGTGATGCACAGCTGCCCCATCATGAGATGGGCAAGGCAGCCACCTGCTTCAGTTCCGTGCACGGCGATCGTCTCTCTTCCTGAGCGCCACTATCATTCGCTGCCGCCGGACTCCTCATCAGAGTGGTGACACCCTGGAGGCTACGTCTGAGAAGACAACGGTGGCCTGAGAACTCGAAAAAGCGCTCGTGCGACGTCGCGGCAGTGGGATATGTGGCCCACATGACGTCCGCTCTGCCGTACAAAGGGCACGTCCCACACTATGCACTGCGCTGAGCCCGCTAGAAGGGACACACCCGCAGCGCTGGCTGGGGGGGGGGGGGTGAAGGAAACAAGGCCGTCGCAGCTCGTGCCGCTCGGCCGCTGGACGCAGGATAGGGTGCTTTCACCTGGTCTGGACAAAATACGCTGCGCAATACCAGCGCCCCGATGCGCTGCCCAAGAAATTCTGGCGCTATACGGAAAGGTGGGGCCAAGGTCACCGCCGCTGCGCGGCAGCGCAGCGCCGCCCACGATCCAGTCAAACTCCAGTAGCAGGAGGAGCCCCGCACTGTAGTACACTATGATCATCTGCCAAGAAGAATCCTGAAGCTGCTGGACTAGTACCGCATCAGCGGCCGCGGACGACTCGACAGAGTTCAGCGCTAGCAGACGCGCTGTGATAGGGAAGCTCTCCAACACCACGCTCAAGAGAACACCGTGGCAATTGAGGGTCTCCAAGAAACAGCGTTGCCCCACAACGCCGCCGCGGACGGCAGCAAGGGGCTGCTCAATGGCCGTCCGCCTTCTTCCCCGCGTCTCCCCGAGACCGCCCAGAACGCCCCCGCACGCCGTCCTCCATTGCCTTTGCTTTCTTCGCCACTGTCAATTGGAGCGGAAGAGACGCACGGCTACGCGAACCAGCAAAACACACATCTTGACCGCAGAAAGAGAGAGAGCCCTTTCACTGGGCGCACGGCGCATACGGAGGCGATAGAGCCGCAAAGTCGTTCGTGGACCCCGTCACTCGCGCACCTCCGGCAATCACTCTTGCTAGAGCCCCGTGAAGAGCCACACGCGTGAGCAGAATCACTCCGCTGCGTCGTGCGCGTTACAACGGGATGGGTGGACTCCGGTCCCCGGCTGAGGTGAAAGCCACCAGTGTCAAGATGGCTAAGCGAATAGCAGAGAAGAGCGACCTAAGAGCAAGGCCCACACGGACTGCATCTTCAACGCCGGAGGAAAATGTGGTGACGTACACTGTCAACTGCGTGGTGGCCGTCGAGTCTATCTGCACATGTGCTGTATCACAGCAGCAGGATTTCTGTTTAGCGTGATGCGTGTGTTGCGTACTTCCTGCTGCGCTTCCTAATCCTTGAGCTGTATCCATACGAGAAGACGGAAACAGGACCAAGGAGAAAAGAGGTCATGCTCAGATCACCGTTGATTGCGTGCGTGTACGAGGTTCAGGCGGGAGGAAAGGTAGGGATGAAGAGTGAGCGACTGGGGAGAGGGATTGGCATGCAGGTCATGCAACCCGAGAAAGCGCAGCCCCAAGTGGCCCGCACGCGTGCCGCTATTCGACATAATCGACAGAGCTTACCCACGCACACGCGCATCGCCAAGCAAGGCACAGCAGAAAACGACTGGGCTTGCTCTCGGACTGCACCTGTGACACCGAGGTGAACTTCACGACCAAAGCGGTTGTGGTGCTCTTTCCGCTTGGCGCTAGCGGGTAGCACACGGCGCACCAAGAAGCGGAGCCTGGTATGCGAGTGCTCAAGAAGGAAGGCCACAGCAGTGGCACGTGGCGGTCAATCGTCGTTTTACGTCTGTACGTACGCGACCGAGTTCTCCTTTCTGCTTCATCTCGAATGTTCAGGCGGTAATTCTTTTCGAGGTACCACCACCACCCTCCTCCTCCTCCTCCTCCTCCTCCTCATAAAACAAACAGAAAATTAAAAAAGAAGCTGAAAGATACGTCTGTCAGCCAGCAAAACGAATGCGTAATAGGCAGGCAGGCAGGCAAGGAGGAGAGCGCAACGTGGAGCGGTCTAGGAGGGGGAGGGGGAGGGGAGGGGAAGAACACAATGGACACCAACACATGCAGTGAAAAGGTATGCTTCTCGCAACCACGAAACAACAACAACGAAAAAGAAAAAACACAAAAAGAAGCAGAACAGTGAAATATAAGCAGCAGCGAGCGAGAGAGAGAGAGAGGGCTGCCAGAAATGGGGTGATCAAACACAGGAGATCCCTTCGTCCTTCCGTCGCACCGCCTTTACACCCGACGCGCTCTCCTTTCGCGCAAGGCCGAATCATCCCCCCCCGCCAAAAAAAAACCTGGATGTTGAAATAAAAAGGACAGCGGTGTGAAAAACGCCGAGGTGCGTGTGTATGTGTAGGCGTTCTTGGGCTTATATCACCGTCTTTCGTTGGCACAGGTTGCTGTTGTTTTTCTTGTTTAGCCTCCTATTAGAACAGTGCGCAGGGCATGCGAGCGTGTGTGCCGGTGCACGCGTTTTCAAAGTGAAGCAAGCGGTTGCGGTGCGTGGCTGCCTGTGCACCGCTAGGGGACACAAGCAGCTGTGGAGCTGTCGCGCTATAATGCACGTGGGCACATTCGACAAGGGCACACGTATACGACTGCAGACACAGACAGCCACACAGTTGCGTGAGAAAGCAAAAAGCAGAGCGAAAAAAAAATATAAGTCAAGCGGGACATTAGTAGGACAAGCTGTTTTTCTTTTTGCGTGCAACGTGTCCATTCTACCATACAGCATAAGCTCACCTCTGGTCTACCCCTACCCAGTCACAGACCCCAATCGAGTTGTGCACAGCAGTGATTGAAAAGCCTCACAGCCATGTGCTCCCGCACCGTCAGCTGAACGCGGCCTCTGAACCAAGCTCTACCCACCACCCGCGCTCTGCAGGTCACCCCACTGCCGCTCCCAGTACTCTGGCCGCCACCTGATGCATCTCCATCGGGGTGGCACCCAGGCTCGCCACCGGTAGGCAGTGCGAGAGCCGGGTGAGTTACACTCGAGTTGCATTGGCACTTCGCCTACCGTATGGATGGCACCAGCGTGTGCACTGGCGTAGGTTGCTCCGACGCAACGCTTTCCAGCACTGGAGCGCCGAAATTGGTAGTGATACATCTCTCTAGTCTCTTCCTATGTCGTAGACACTGGACCCTCTGATGCCACGCATTGAGACTTGTGCGCCCCCTTCTCCACCGCCATCCGGGTTCACATATATATCACGCGTCAGCAACGGCAAGATAAAGGTTGCACAACTACGCGCTGCTGTAAAGGAGAGGAAATAGGGACCGAGATGACACACTCACACACAGCAATTACAAACAACAAAAACAGAAAGAGCAGCTGATAGCACCCACCTACACGGTTCACCTTGGCGTACTTGGGAAGGTTCGAGGGTGAAAAGGCAAACACGCACTGAAAAACCAAAGGCGGCGGCAATGGAGGAGGAGGAGAATTTCGAACCGAAAACGAAAAGAGAGCTTCGAAAAAGAAAACACTAAGCTAGAATATGTACGCCTGTGTGCAGATGCATACACGAATAGCCACGATGCGCTTGCACACCTCACACCCTCAGGTATTACACTTGCCACTGGCGAACACGGGATTGCTCAACCACAGGCACGCCATGTTCTAAACGAAGAGGGCGTGGGAAGACCAGTAGGGGAAAACGACAGATAAGTAAGGCAGGCTGTTAGACCAACAACAACAACAACAACAAAAAAAACAAATTGACCAAACCAAACATAGAGCAACGAAAACAAGAAAAAAAAAAAAGAAACCACTCACGCACGCCACAGAGGGATCAAGATAACAGAACGTCGCCATCCACCATAGCTGCGTGGACGAAAACACAGATGCACCACGAAGAACCCAAGTGCAGCCATACATTGGGCTCCGAGACCATCGACGCATGTACGTATGCATGAGAAAACGAATACGAAAAAACGCAGTCGCTCCTTTTGCAAACCCCAGCCCTTACGGAGAGAGACGTGACGACGTTTTACATGCGCGACAAACAAGGGGAAAAAGGTGGCAGGCTTTCGGGCACCTTTCGCACCTCTTTTTTTGGGGGGAGGGGAGGTGCCAAGCCTCAGTCACTACATCAGCACATTGCTCGATGCGCAACGACTTCATTGGCATCGCTTTTTGTGACGACTGGCACCCAACGAGCATCATGAGGCAGGCAGAATGCGCTGCTGCTATGGCTTTCCGCTGTTCATGGACACACATTGGGGCCCATCGGCAGGTGCACCCCTCGTTTTATCAGGGTATCGCTCTCTTTCCATGGCGTATCCGGGCGCTACTTTGTGAGCTTCGCCGCCCTCGCCTGCCTCTCTTCCTGCAGGTGATATGAGGCGAGGTGCGCCTTGAGGTCCATCTTCGCGTGCATGTAGTAGTGGGCGGAATCGTACTGCTTATGCAGCTGGTTCATGATGGACTCGGCCGCCTCAGGACTCTCATCGCGGTACGCGATGTAGGCCTTGTCGTACAGTGCGAAAGCCTGTGCGTAGGAGAGACTCCACTGCCGATCCTTGTACTGCGGCGTGTCTCGAATTGCTTTGATCACCTCCAAGGCGGCTTGCCGGTCCTTCTTCGACTGGCTGTTCGCCAGCAGCATAGACTTGTAGACGCATAGGCATAACAGCCGGTAGTTCTCAGGGAGGGAGGCTCTGGGTTCGTGCGAGCTCGGGGATGCAGCAGGCGAGGCAACCTCCCTCGACGCAGGCGACCCCTCCGATGTCGTGTTCGAGGAGGAAGCCAGTGACCGCGACGCCGCTTTTCTCTTGCTGCGCTTCTGCATCGAGTCCACATAATCGGACAGTGGCGTGTTGCGCTGCACCGGCTCCCGCAAAAGGTACGCGTCGATCAAGGCCACCATCTTGTCTTTGCGCTCCGCAGGGTACTGATGGGCGATGCCCGCAATTAGGCACTTTTCATATGCTGGCAGCGGCACAATGTTGCGAATGATAAGACCTTCCGGAACGGGCTCCAGCGGCTCGCCCAGCTTCTTCTTTGCAACCACAGTGGACGGGGTAATGCCGTGGCTCACCAGGATCTCCTCCATTCGCTTCAGCACGAACTGGTCGTTGTGGTTCGGCTTCCCGCCAAGCGTGACAGGCTTGCGCTGCGCTGCCGCCCAGTAGAGCTGGGTGATGGTCTCAGCGACGGCTTCTCGTGTGGAGACGTCGGAGAAGGTCAGCTCCGCCTTCGCCACGCTCGAGCCAAGGATGCGGTTTAGATCCTCCTGCGGGAAGTCCAGCGCGCCGTCGGGGTTCTCGATTCCCTCTGTCCATTCAATCTCGAGCATCTCAAGACAGCACGCCTGCGCGTACTGGTACACGGCATTCGCCCACTTGGACGTCTTCGAGAGGATCTCGAGGCACCGGCTCGCACGCTTCCACTGGTGCACAATGGCGTAGTTGAACCACTGATCGTACAGGACGAAGTCGCGGAGCTGCGGCATGGCAGCCAGCAGCTGTGGGTTGCTCGCAATAGCAAGACAGTTATTCAGCTTGGAAATGCTCAGCTCAACGGAGCGCGTCAGCCGTTCGATACGACCGTCGAGCCAGAGGTGCAAAATCGACTCGCGCATTTTTTCCTTCTGCAGCGCCTCTGTGCGCACTTCGTGTGCAACGGGCAGGTAGGAATCGACCAAAAACGCCGACGCCGCTGGCAGCATGCCGTAGAGTGCAAGCAGCAGGGCGCTGGCAAAGGGCGACAGCAGCGTGTCGCTCTTGAAACACTGGCGGACAAGCTTCAGTCCTTCCTGCCGGTCGCCTTCGACGCCGATGAAGCGGAGCACAGCTCGAACGCTGTCTGGCAGGATGGAGAGTGCGAGCTTCATTGCACCGAGGCCGAACTCGACGCAGTGCACCGAGTTGCGGTCGAGGCCGAGCGTCTCTAGCGCGGCACTTTGTTCGAGGGAGGCGTCTCTTGCCGTTAACCAGCTTGGAGACCGCACCGGTGAATTCGCGTCGCTGTCCCCCTCCTCGCCAGCCGCGGACTTGTGCTGGGACGTGTTGACGGTTTTTTTGCTTCCATACTTGGCCTTGTAGCGGTGCTCTAGCTCCATGTAGAGGGACTTGTAGCTGCTGTTCGCGCGGTTCAGCGCTAGTCCAGCCTTCACGAGCGCTGGGACGGACTGCTGGAGCACGAAGACGAAGCAGCGCAGGGCCTGGCTCTCCGCGTGCATTGTCTTCGCGCGGAACTCCGCGGCGCTGAGCCAGTTCCCCTTCGTCTCCTTATTGCGGTGAAATACCTTAGAGAAGCCTCGGGATATCATGCTCTTCTCGCTGGACATCACCTGTGTGGCGAGCGCGCTTGACCTGGTGAGTAGCTCGAGTGCTATGTCGGCCTGCGCCTGCTCCATCGAGAGGCCGCAGCGCACAAATGCGATCAGTCCAGCTCCGCACACGGCCAGAGGGTCTTCGCTCATGCGACTCCGCAGCGCCGCCTCACAGTCGGCGATTCTGTTGGCAAAGAAGGCATCGACCGCATACTCGATGTGCGAGTCCATGTCCATGATCATCTCTGGGGTGAGGTTGCGCAGTCGCTCGACTTCGGCGCGGCTGTGACTGAACACCTTCAATTTCGCCTCGTCGTCCAGCTCCTCCTGCTTCACGACATTGAGCTCCTCCTCGACCGCCTCCATGTCCATCGGGTCAGCATGGCGTTCTGCCAGCGGCGCACTCGTCTTTGCGCTTTGCGACATGGGGGCACCCTTATGAAAACCGCCGACAGTGCAAACAGCTTCCGTTGCCAAGGAGTGGAGAGATCAGGAGGGAGAGAGACACACGGGGCTCCGAAGAGGAAGTACCGCCAGCGTGGGGGAAGGGGGGGGGGCGGTGAGAAGAGACGCGACGACACAAACACACACACACACAGAAAACAAAGCATGCACGAATGACGAGCTGCTGTGGAAGGTGCCGGTGTGGGCGAAGCGTCACAAGTAGAATGCGGGGCAATACAACACAGAAAGCAAGAGCAGCGAACCGACCGTGGCTTGTTTTCTTTTTTTTTTCGCGTGCGCGAGGGGCCCAAAAGCCGAACACCAGGAAGGCTTTTCGAGTGTGTGCGCGTGTGCAGTTTACCAGTAAAAGTACGCTGTCAGGTGGCGTTTATGATGTTCATACAAGCAAAAACAAGCTCCCGTGCACGTACACAGTCGACACGAGGCGAGCGATAGGGACGCGAGTTCAGCTCGTGGTGAAGGTGCAAGGAGAGCAGGAAACACGGGAAATGGAAAAGGACAAGAACAGGTGAGTGCTTGTGCTTTCCGGCTATCGAGCCTCTTGTATTGGCTTCGCTATATATATATAAATATTCGCATACATATATATATTTAATGTAGTGTTGCACCACACTAGGGGAGAACACGGCGGTGTGGCGAATACGCAAACGCCTACACACACCGACACACACAAGAAGGAAAAAGAAAACACCACGTCATTCAACTTGAAGTGCACCGGCGACCAGTACAGTGGGGCACCGAGAGAGAGAGAGCAATGATGATGGAGAGCGGGGAGAGAAGGAGAGGGTGGAAGATCACCAAGACGAGCGCAAGACACCGCGCCCTACAGAAGGGGGAGCCCTGTTGGGTACGCAGGGTCGCTTTCCTACAGTAAAGGAGAGAAGCAGCACTTGTGTGATGGGCAAAGTTGGCCATCTGTAGGGGTGCTGCACGCAACTCGAGGCAACTGCTAGCGACTCGAGCAGCGACACGTGGGCCTTCGTGTTCGTCATTTTTGTGTTTGGCTGCGGATCATAGACGGCGCGGGGGCCTCGAAATGGGAGAGTTGAGGGAGAGTGCCAACCCGCTTCCAACACCGTTCACGCCCAACTCATTTTGGAGGAGCCTGGAAGCCAACAGAGACGCACACTGCGCACACGCAGACATGGAGGCAGAGAGCCCCAAACACAGGATATAACCGATAACGGCCACGTTCATCCACTCCACCACCACGCAGACATCGAGAACTGAAGCTGCGCACCCTTTTCGATCTTGTATTGCTCGCCAGCAGCCCCGTAGGAGGTAGAGGAGAAGAGGTGCACTGATCAAAAGACGACACGACGATAGATCGAAGGGTGGTACAACAAGCCGCGCCGGCGTTTTTTTTTTTTGGGGGGGGGAGGGTGCAGGGTTGTGATAACCCTCGCAAAGGCGGCACCACGTGAAACTTCGACGCTGGTCCTCGATGCCGATGGACGGAGATTAGAAACAGAGAAAAGAAACATGAGAGTTTCAGACACGCACGCACAGAAAGAGGGAGAAATGGTTATCCCTGAAGCGCGGCGTGGCTCAACAAAGCACAACAAAATGTTGTCGCTCAACACAAACCTGCGCAGTTAGACGCACGTATCTGTTCCACAAGCAGAAAAAGCAACAGAAAGAGAAAAAAACCAACGACGCAGTACACCCATAGACACCAACAACGCACTCACATGCAAAGAACGAGCGAACAATGGAGGAGGAGGAGGAGGGGGGGGGGGAAGAGAGAGAGTGTGTGTGTGTGTGGGGGGGGGGGGCATCTGAGCAGTGAAGGGAAGAAAATGAAACAGAAAACGAGGGAGACGAGATAGATTTCATAGGAGCTCTCCCCTTCCCCTCCCGATACAGAGTTGACGCACATACGCAATGGAGATGACTTTGTTTCCAGCTCTGTTTGGCGGGTGTTTGCTTGAGGAGGCGCGGTCAAAAGCGGCCGAAGACTTGTCTGCCGGCGACACAAGGGCAGAGGGGCAGCGAGTTCTCGGGGAAAGTCTGCAAGAAAAAGGGGATGAGGGTGCGCAGAACGTGTAGGCGTACACACCCAGATGCATACAAGCACGCACACATACACACACACACACACCCCTGCACACGCACACATCTACATACATACGCGAGTGAGACACCGCTAGCAAGAGAGTCCAACGAAGACAACCACAACGATGAAGCCTCTTCGGCGCAGCGTAAAGCACGCCCTCTGACAGCGGCACGACAAAGCGAGCAACAAAAAAAGAGCCCCCACAAAACACACACACAAAAAAAAAATGAAAAATGACAGCGCCCACCAACGAATAAATATGAAGAGTGAGTACAGCAGGTGCAACAACATAACAGTGGGGCAGACGGTGATAGACCCAAGCAGCTGGCCAGAGGAGGAGGCGGGGGGGGGGTCGAGGAGGGAGAGTGGGAGAGGGTGAAAGGGGAGGGTTGAGTGGAGGAGACAGCGAAGAACTACACAGGCGTGCCACCGATGTAGCGCACGAGAGACGAAGAGACACACCTGACTAGGCAAAATACTGTTCGAGACAACACGCACATAGAGAAAACGCCAAGACAGAGACTCATGGGGGAAAAAGGTCAACGCTGACGTGTGCAGCTGAAAGGGAGACAACGGGGAAGCACATGACAAAGACGTATCCCGGCTTGTCCCTCCGCTAGTGCTTTTTCAGTGCAGAGAGTTCCGCTTCGAGATCCTTGACGGTGCTCTGCAGGTACTGAATGACGCTGCGCTGCTCTAGGACAAGCTGACGGAGATGGGACTGATCTTGGCGACCTTCCTGGACTAGCTTGAACAGTTCCCGCATGTGACGCGACATGGCCGCCGGGTCAGACATGTCGTCGACACCATCGTCCTCAGTCATGTTGAAGACGCTCTCGTTCTGGCCCTCGCAAGAGTCGTCGCTGGTGGATGTCTTCTCCTGCAAGGCGTCTTCTTCTTCATCCTCGTTCTCCGCTTCGACTTCGTCCACCGCACCCTCCTCACCCACGTCGCGGTCGCTGACGTCGACGTGCGGCGAGCGAAGAAACTCCTCGTTCGGGTAATCGGATGAGTCGTGCGCACGGCCGTCGCAGGCCTCCCTCGCTGGCATATCCGCAAGAGTGCGGCGAAACGACATTCCGGCCGTCGCACTGGCATCGCCGTCCTTGGTGAGGTTAGCGGAGGCGAGCAAGAAGGGGCCGCGGGCGTCTGCAAAGCTCTGCAAAGAGCTTCCCAGGCAGGCTGCCGAGTCCACGAGCTTTGACCGCCCCTCTGTCATGGTGGCCTCAACCGCTGTGCTGGCGGACTTGGCCGACTTCGTCTGCGTTATGGCCTGCACCATGGTACTTAGCCCCGCCAGCACCTCCGGACGCAGCGGTGTCTCGCCGCTCTCCAGCTGGTGGCGCAGCTGCCGCAAGTTCTCCTTGGACAGGGCATGCAGAGTCTCATCTTTGGTCCCACCGGTGCCGAAGTACATGGTGTCGAAACCGCGAGTGGATGTGGTGCTCCACATGTCATCCATCGTATCGCCAACGGAGGCCAGCTTGGCAGGGCGGATGCGCGACAGCGAAGCGACCTCAGAGGTAGACATGGCATCAACTTCGCTGGACTCTACCATGAGGCTGGCTGCCGTCATCTCGGGAAGCACCGTCGTCGTGGACGCGTTGCGCTGGCGCTGCAGGTAGGGCACACCAGAGGCGACGATGTTTTCCACCCTGAGCGGGGCAGGACCACGGGACAGCTCGTGCAGGTGCTGGTCCAGGTTGGCGGAGCTGAGAGGGTCTGTGTGGTGTCGTGTCGGGCTGCCTACCTGCGGATCCACGCTGGCGCCCTCGATGTTCCACCCGTTGCCTTCAATGGACGTCTCGCCACCATGCAGGCTGGCGTTGCTGTATTGCGTGACGGTGTCGGCCACCTCGCTGCTGAGGTCGCCCGGGTCCCGGGTGCGACCGGCTGCAGTCAACACTGAGGCCTCTCTGTGATCCCCGACCTCCTTCTTTTCAATGTTCAGCTTCGGCAAGTTCGTGCCGTAGTCGACGTAGGCGTCGTCGGGAATGACGTCCAAGCGCAGGGGTACATCTCCTATTTCTACTCGACGTGTGAAGCCGTGCAGGTTATGGTTGCTCAGCGCCAGTTGCTGAGGCGGTTCATGATAGACTTTAATGGCGCTGCCCTCGAACGACGGCGTCATCGCATCCACGGACATGCGACTCTTCGAGTCGGACTGCGGCGACTTGATACCCGGATGCGCTACTGGGCTGCTCGTGCCGACAGTCAAGTTGCTGATCTCATCGTACTCATCAAAAACAGACTCGCCTTGGCGAGTGGCGTGTCCATCACGCGAGGCCGCTACCGATGACGTTTCTGTATCCATTCCACGAGAGAGGGAGAGACAGCCAAGCTACAAGGGCGGGAAGGGAAAAGGAGGCGGCGAGGCAGTACAGCGCAACCGAGAATGACAAGGCGTTTACAGAGGCAAGGAATACGACCACAGGGCTAAGCGGAACGACTCCAGTCCTCACAGACAGCAGCTGATTGGGTATTCGTGGATAACGGCCCGAACTCAGCTTCGTAAGCCGTGCTTGTGTCTGAGAAGCAGAGAGAGATCAGCGAGGCTGCAGGTGTGGCTCAGGTCGTCGCGGTTCTATCGACGATGAAAAGAAAAAGATCAGGATGCGCGCGCGAAAGGCTGGAAGGATGGAGGTGCTCTGTTCTCGTCCAGTTCTGTGAGAAGAGCCCGTGTGGACTACTGAGGCTCGTCCGTCTGCTCTACGTTTCTTTCAGCCGCCTTTTGTCTCTTCGTCAAAGCCGCTGCGGCACTTCCTGCGGACCAGCAGGAGGTCCGGAAGAGAAGAAGAAAGCGTGCTTCGTGCAGTGTCCAGATCAGGGTGCTCTGCGAAGAGACAGCTGTCGACACGGCCAGGCCGAAGAATCGGAAAGAGGAGAAGGCGAAAGGGGGGGGGAGGGGGGGGGGGGAGGAGAGAGAGGCAAAGGGAGGCTGAGGAATGCGTGCTTGTGTGTTGTACGGCCGAGAAATACACAAGAGGGGGGGGGGGGGAACAGTGGTGTAGAGAAAGGAAGGGCTAGGTGGTGTATGTGGGGCGGGTGGGTGGAGGTGCTAGAAAATGCTCTTTGTGGAATGCTGCTGTAGTGCACGCGGGGGTCGCGCAGATGTGCGATGAGGAGGATGGGAAAGGGGATCCATTGTAGCACACGCGCACGTAAAGAAGGATGTGTGGGAGAGCAGGAGGGGTGGCATGAGGCGTGTGTAAACGAGTTTCAGGGTACGGGTGAGCGAGTGCGGTAAGCCACAGTGGTACCTTCTATGTGGCTCTTTTTCACGGTGTCGATGTGGTGGCAAGTGAACTGCCGTTCTCCCTTCAACCTTCGTCAGGCTGGGGTGTTGGGGGAGCTCCTCTCAAGCGAAGCGCCTCATCGAGCAGATCGAAACAGAGATGGCTCGCTCACCCTACACGCACCCAACCTCAACAGTCGGAGAGAGAACATGGTTAGCCCTTCCCTGTGTTGTGGCGACCCGAAGGTGGATCGGAAGTCAGTCTCTTCTTAACGGAGACCCAACGACACACCTCGGCGCGCGGCCTATTGCGAGTGCCTCTCCTATTTGCTTGGCCACGAGGCGACTGGTGAGCAGAACCTCAGAAAGCATACCAGAAAACAAAACCTACGAAAAAAACCGCGTAGGACACGCATATTTCCATGAACGCCCGTCTGTCACTTCCTCTTTCTTCCGCAGGGATGCCTAGTAGCGATGCGCGACGTCACGACTGCACTGCCGTCGTGGCAGACTGTATAAGTGGAATCTGTGCTTGTGACTCGCTGAGAAATGCTGACGACAACGATAACGAGTGGGGACAACACGCAGCATTGCAGGAAGGAGGAGGGCAAGAGGCAGGTGGTCACCGCAAAAGACCGGTGCAAGGCACATTGAGGCACCCAAGAAGGGAAGGGCGATGGCAGCACGCACACTCGCGAACATGGCAGATCCGATCAGAAATACAAGAAAACGGTGAGGCAGAGAGTTTCATTTTTTCTTTTTAGAGAGCACACATCGAAGACAGAGAGAGAGAGTGATATTGTTGCTGTCATTCTCTGAGGCGCTGCCGATGCAGCGTCTTTGGGCAACCTCCAGTCATCTACATGCGAAGGAGCACATACACAATCCCTGGATACTAACAGGCAAGTGGTAAAGCTGAAGGCACCCAAGCACACGCAAGGTAGCAAGCACGAGTCCTCACGTCCGATCCGGCGAGATAAATAAAAAAAGATATAGAGAATCAGAAAGGGAAACGAAATAAAACGCGGAAGACACAGGTTCGCGCAAAAAACGAGCAATACCCAACACGTTCCATGTACATAGTGAGGGGAACGTGTTTCTCTACAGAGATACAGGATGAATAAAGGGATTCATACAAAGACGCATCACAGAGAGGGAGGGAGAGACAGCTTGAAGTCCACATCCAAACGATACAAGAGAAACGTAAGAGGAGCACGTCGAGCGCAGTCCAACGGCGCTGAGAAAGGAGGAGCTAGTCACCCGAGCTCATACCCACACGCTCGGAGGCTAGCGCGGGTGTGAAGAGCGTAAGTAGACAAGGGCTCAATCGAGATGCAGCCACGCCGCGTCCTCGTTTCGCCTGTTGTCGCTCTTCATTCTCCTCTTTTCCCTTCGAGCGACGCACTGTATTCATTGATTCTCTTTTCGAGTTTAGATCTGTTTCGCAGTGGTGCCGCGGTTGTCGATTGTCTCCTGGCGACGGTCCACGACACCCGCGAGCGAGCCGGCGTTTCGGTCCACGTTCGTCGGGCCGCCCTGCTTTGCAGCACCGGTGTAGGTGCTTTTATCATCATGGAAACGCACCGTGTCGGCCTTGGTGCCGCTGGACTTGGGGGCGGCGTTGGCTATCATGGCCTCGATGTCAGCAGGGGTCTTCTTCATCTTGGCTGCGATCTCGGGAATAGCCTTTTCCTTGAACTCCGTGAAGCTGATCTTGCGTGCTTCCTTCGCCTTCACCTTGCTGAAGAGCAGGTCGGCGTCCGTCGACGTGAAGCTCTTGCCAATGATCTTGCACTCCTTCAGCATTTTGGAGAAGTGCGAGTTGTCCATCTCCTTCGACGGCGCACTGCCGAAGGACGCGAACATCTCAAACGTCGCCTGGAAATTGTCCATGATGGGAGGGGGTGAGGGAGAGAGGGAGATGAGAGAGTATAGCCGAGTCGCTGATGCAAGCCAGGAAGTGCGAGAGGCAGCTACAGGTAAGGGGACGTACAGAGGCGAAGATACGTGATAGGTGAGTGCATGAAAGGAAAAGAGAGTGATGTACGTGAGTGTGCTGCACACGCGTGGTAATGGAGACGTGACGGCGAAACACGCAGACAAAGAGAGGGAAAGGGGCGTAAATGGGGGATGGCGGTTGCACGACCGTTCGTGCAGTGAGGGATGCAACGGAGTGGGATCATACGCATTGAGGAGAGAGAGAGAGCTGGGGGAACAGGCGGAGCGGAGTTCTCCACGCCGACAGTCGCATCCCGTTCTGGTAAGCCTTGAGGTAAAGGTAGGACTTATTACGGACGCACAACTCAAAATCCAAAGAGGTCTGCTTGCACTCTACACGCACTTGCCACCGTCGCAGTGCGGTGTTGCGAGTACTGCGATCCTTCTGGACGTTGGAAAAGCACCAAGAGGAAATAAGGCTGGCGTAGGAAGACCCAGAAGGAGAGGGCACATTCCAGGTACAGCAAAGAAGGGGGAGGGGGAGTGTGTGTGTGTGTGTTTGCGTTTAAGGTGAGCCCGAAGGATAAAACAACAGGTGAATAGCAAAAAAAAAAATAACGATGAACGAGAGACAGAGAGACAGAGAGGCGACACGTTTGCTGACGACAGCGAAGGTCAAGCGACGAGAACAACAACAAAGAAACATCACAGGCAACAGTGCGGTATACGTGAACGCACAGGAAGACAAACATACATGTGAAATATGAAAAGAGAGAGTCAGGCCTCACCCCATCACCACCGCCACCACCCAAACACAAAGGTTTGAAAGAGAATGGCCTTTTCACGCAGGAGGGGAGTGGTGGAGACGGATGCGCGACGACGCGGAGCCCCAACTCGACCGCTTTACAACACCGTCGAAGCAAAGAAATAATAATAAAAAAGAAACGAATAAAAAGAAGAGGGAGCGGTTGGTCGGAGGGCATTGCCAGCGGTCTCCCACAGCTGTCAGATCACGTGCTTGGATGACACTGCCATTGCTGTCGAACAGCACGGTAAAGCAGTCTGTCTCACATGCCTCTGTTTTCGAGTTCCTCAGCGCCGTGAACGCGCAACTCTTGTAAACAGCTCACCGCCGGCCGCAGACTTGTCACTCGACCCGCACGATGCAAAGGTGCATCCCAGCTGTTTTGAGGACGTATGAGATTGAAGCGGCTGAGAGGGGGCACAGAGAGAGATGGAGCGGCGGAGTGTACGCCCAACCCAGCAGCCGCCCCCCCGGTGTACAATCATTGCGCTCCTCTTCGCAGCCGGCAATCACCGACTTCGGCAAGACACAATACCATCTCTTCACCGCTGCACGCAGCACCGCCGTCTTTCCCACGGACGGCAAACGCGTGTGCGCTGAACCTAATCGTCTGCAGTCGCCGTTTGGTGCTTCACGTTTTTGTACGCAGTGGTGCCGCGGTTGTCGATTGTCTCCTGGCGACGGTCCACGACACCCGCGAGCGAGCCGGCGTTTCGGTCCACGTTCGTCGGGCCGCCCTGCTTTGCAGCACCGGTGTAGGTGCTTTTATCATCATGGAAACGCACCGTGTCGGCCTTGGTGCCGCTGGACTTGGGGGCGGCGTTGGCTATCATGGCCTCGATGTCAGCAGGGGTCTTCTTCATCTTGGCTGCGATCTCGGGAATAGCCTTTTCCTTGAACTCCGTGAAGCTGATCTTGCGTGCTTCCTTCGCCTTCACCTTGCTGAAGAGCAGGTCGGCGTCCGTCGACGTGAAGCTCTTGCCAATGATCTTGCACTCCTTCAGCATTTTGGAGAAGTGCGAGTTGTCCATCTCCTTCGACGGCGCACTGCCGAAGGACGCGAGGGATTCAAAGGGTTCTGAAGATCAGCCGTTGATCAGTGCGTTGAAGAAGGAAGAAGAAAAGGAGGGGAGTGGCCGTGTAGTCTGAAACAAGCACGACTATGTTGTCCCCGTTCAGCTGCTGCTTCGGTGTGCATGCGTGTGTGTGTAGTGGGGAGAGGAGAAGGGGGGAGCAGAGGAAGGGCTTGCGGCAGCCACACGACCCTGTGGGTGGCACATTAGTATGTTTATGCTGAGCACCGCTACAATGGAGCTCACGCGCGAGCGATGTTAGGTAGGGAAGAAGGGAGAAACTGAAGCGTAAGTCCAACACACAGAGAGAAGAAAGACGGCGGCGGAGGAGAGCGCTAGCAGGACGCTGTCTGCAAGCATGTAAGAGAGCAAAGCAATACTCTGGTAACGGCAGACTCCATCCTTCTCCCCATAGGGTGCAGTCGCACATGACACGAGCCGCACGGGGTAGCACTTCCCTCCGCCCGATCCTTCTGCAATAACAGTCGGCATCTGCGCGTCCTTTACTATGTCGACCTACTGGCAAACGCTCAAGGGAGTTTACATGGATGTGCTTGCTTCTCGCGCAGCACAATGCTGTTTCCCAGGCCAGGCAAGCACGCGCACGCAGGTTTGTGTACATCATGATACGACGACAAGGCTAACGCGACACACACACGCACACGCAGGCACATGCGTAACAACGAAAAGAAAATATATGCGGGAAAATAGAGCCGCTGCCGTAGAGGGACACCCACCGCGCTTGAAAGCCGTACCACACTGTCGCTCCTGCGTTACCTGTCGCATTCCATGTACCTCATGAGCCGTTTCATGCTGTCGGAGGGCATGCGTGGCCGCTGTCGCATACTGGGCTCATGGTACGGGCCGGTGCCCGTGCGATTGACAGCCTGGGGAGCGTAGGCTAGGGCTGGCCCACAAGAGAGATGTGCACAGCCGCTTCTGCTGCTGCACATCTCCTCTCGCTTGCCCGCAGTGCCTGGGATATCGCTCGTGGAGTTTGGTCGCTGCGGCGCACTGGCCGCTGACGCAGTGGCTGACGCTGACGGGGGTGGAGAGACGGCACTGGCTGGGTCCTCGGATCGAAGCCCGTGAACCACCAGGTGAACCTGTCGGTACAACTCCTGCTGACGCTGCTGCAACGCACGCAGACGTGCCTCGCGGGAGCTACGGTTCTGCTCGAACAATGCCCTCTCGGAATCGCCACCGCCGAACGCCAAGCACCCGAACAGACCCGGCCGCAAAAGAGAGGCAGGCACGTATTCTCGCACAACCGCCTTGGGCAGCTTTGACACTGTCATCTTCATGTCCTGCAGCGTGGCCGTCACGTGCGGCGCAACAGCCTCAGAGGCGCGGATCGCTGGAACTCCAGGAACAACCACCGCCAGACTTTGACTGCGTGCCGGCTGCTTGTAGTAGTCAGCGTACGTTTCAATGGTGTGAGGTGTCCGGTACTGCGCCGCGTAATCCTTGAGCTGGTTCGCCAGCCCATTACGCTTCTTCTCTGTCTTTTTCCGGCCATGAAGTCGTCTTCGGCCCTCATCATCCGTTGCACACTTCCTGGAGGACTCACGGTCGGCTGGGCCCTTCAGCGTGGCATCGCCGAGCGGGCGACTGCCATTTGGCGCGCCGTGCAGCGCGATGGAGAGCTGCTCAACCATGGTGGACGAGCCAGGTGCGATCTTGCGCACCGGCGACGCCACCGCCTCGTTGTCAGGTGACACCAAGGCGGGCCTGTTGGATTCGCAATCCTCCTTCGTCGCAAAGGCAGGTTGCCCAACGGCTGTGGATGAGGAAGCCAACCTCTGGGAAGAGGAGGTTCCTGCAGCACTCTTGCCGGCCAACTTGCCGCCGCGCGCACTGTCATCTGCAAGCCGCCCGAGTGCCGGTGCAGCTGAGGACTCCTTCGCCACCGCAAGTGTCTCTTCTAGCGCACGCGAGCGTCCTCTTCTCTTGTCCGACTTGCTCGTTCGCGCCAGTGGATCGCTGCTGTTAAGTTTCTCGTCAGCGTCGCTGGCATCACCGTTGCCGATCATGCTGTTCTCCTTGACCTCCCCCAGGTCTTCGCTTTGCAGCACAATGCCTTCCAACACGGCAAGACGCTCACGAAGCGCCAGGTTTTCGGCGTTCAGCTCTGCCTCGCGGCGTTCCGCGGCATCCTGCCTGTCTCGCACCGCGTCATAAAACTCGCGCAGTTGTGCATTCACCTGCATCAAGTTGGTTAGCATCCCGCACGCGGCCACAAGCGAGTCAGCGAGTTGGCCCACCTCTTGTACCGTGGCAATGTCTTCCGTCGTGCCGCGAGCAGTGAGGCTCGATGGGCCGACGGAGCGTAAGGGATCCTTGTACACACCGCCGCCGCAGCACTCGCACGCGTTCACGCGCCCCTCTCGCTCTACCAGTGAGTTCGCCGCCATCTCTCGGTAATAACCGAGCTCCGCTTTGAGTTGAGCGATCTCCTCTCGGAGCTGCCGGATCAGCACCGTCGTCGCGTCCTCGTTTACGTGCGGCGCATTGCGTATGTTCTTCGCGCGACCCGCGTAGAGGAGCGTGGAAGTCGTCTCGTCCACGTAGCGGTCCGAGGGACTGATGCAGGCAATCATGGTGGTGAGGGAATTGCCACCGAGAGCGTGCTTGAGGAGCATCGTCAGCTTGCTGTCTCGATAGGGAATGTGCCGGGTGGCCGCCTGCTGCTCTGCACCGCCGCGAGCGCGAGGTTCCAGACCGAGGTTCTTCCTTTTGAGCTCCGCAGCTGCCGGAGCAGGACCACTACTCAGCGCTGTGATCACCTTTCCTAGAGCCAGCAGCGATGTGTTGATGTCGATCGACTCCTTGACAAGTCTGGCGCTTGGGTTGTGGGAGAGAAGACCTATCTTTTCGGAGCCGGCCAGGTCCACAAGTGACAGCTCCGATCGGCTAAGCAGCTCGCCTTTCTGGCGCGCGCGGCTTTCCACGTAGATGGTAAAGACACAATGAGAGCGGGAAGAGTGGTGATTCAGGAGGTGGCTGCTCACCACTTTTTGCTGAATGCCACTAAACAGCATCTCACGCATCTCAGCTGGGGAGTCGCAGGTGCAGATAAACAAGTTTTCCACCTTGAAGACGTCGCCCTTGTGCCAGCGCACACGCAGGTCTCCTTCACCGACGCCTCTTTTGCTGCGCGCACCCATTTTAAGCTTCGTCAGCGCCGACGACGAGGACAAAGACGACGCTGCTGCCTCGCCGACATCCCCCGGGACACTGGTGCCGCGAAGTAAATCGGTGATCTTCTCGTTGTAGATCTGGTAGAAGCTGCAGCGGAACGTGTACTCCACCCCGTCGCCCAGCATCTCTGCATCATGCTGCGCTTCAGTGCTCTCGAAGACGGCCGCGCACTGCCGCTCCCGTGCACGGTCAAAGAGCAGCTGTATGACGCGAGGCATAATGCCATGCTGCTGCACTTCTGTCCCGTCCACATCCGGTACGATCGCCTTGCGCTGCTGCGAGTTCGATGCGTAGCGCAAGCCATCCATGGTGTGGGTCTTGCCACTACCTGTTTGTCCATAGGCGAATACGGTGGCATGAAACCCATCGAGGACGTGCTCTACGAGAGGGGCGATCTCGGCGAAGGCCGTCACCTGGTCCGCTTCGGCAGGCAGAACCCGATCGAAGCGGTAGCATCGGCCTTCTTTTTGCGTCGCCTTGTCACACACGATCACCTCGTCGCCTTTGATATGGACACACTCGGTTGAGTGGTCGGCCTCCGTGGCTGGCTGCAAAGGACGGCAACGCACGACAACGCGGATGCGACCAAAGCATCGCTTGCTTTCCCTCACGGCTTCTTTTGCGGCCAAGGCTCCGCTACTGGCAATCGGATCCCTGTGCGCACTCGGTGTGCTAAGACGGATAGGTGATGCACTCACGTCGGGCGGCTTCCACGCAACTTGCCGCGTCCTGGGCGGCGGAGACTGTGGGTCGCCTCTGTTATCGTCATTGCTCATCGCTTCCGCAATCTACTTCGATGCCAAGCACCAAAAAAAAGATAAAAATGATGAGGGAAAACAAACGCGTAATGTCTAACGAGGTGCAGGCGGTTCGCATGTTCGCGGGCATGCGGTTACGGCAGCTGAGGAATCGCATCGAGCAGAGAGCAAGCCATGACGCCGATACTTTTTTTTCTCGTCGTCTTGTGCTTTCCTGTCTGCTTGTCTGTCGACTGGGGGTTTCGGTGGCAGTCTTGACTAACAAGCGCGGTGGTATCTTGTGCCTTTGCGGAGTGTGGTGCTTGGCATTCCAGGGTGTGAAGGAGGAACCGCCGAGAGGCTGTTTTCATTTCACGACAGACGTAGAGCGACACGCAGAAAAGCAAAAAAAAAAAAACGACTGACCGTAAGAAGGCGCAGAGAAGATACGCGCATTGAGGAGGAAGGTGAGAAGAAAAGAGGTGCCCGTTAGTGCAGCGACAGCGAAGCGGGTTCCATTTTTAGAGCGCGGTGATCGAAAGAACGTATCGCCGCCGATGCAAGCCAAAACCAAGCACAATCTCTGTGGGGGCGATGGCGTCAGCGTACTGACTGAAGGCCATAAGCCTGAAAAAAAGAAAAAGAGCTGAACGCGCGATTCCTGTTATAGTTCAACTTTCGAAGGTTTAGAACACCACAAGCAGATGCCCTGCAGCGGTGCTGATATAATGACGACCTCCGCACTCTTTCGAGGTTTAGCAACACGGCGTATGTGACGATATGAAATGCCCTCCAAACGACTGAATCCGTAGCAGAAGAGGACCCACCGCCGATCACGGCGGAAAGTCTCTTCCGTACCAAAGGACTTGCGTCACACAGCACCAACAAGCAAGTCAGATGGTTTACCAACACCTCGCTATCGACTATGTCACCGTTCATCGTCGCTGAGGGCGCTTTCGCTCTTTCTGGAAAGGGTCGGGTGCCTCCCTATGCGTCTTCAGGTCCATGTATCGCTTTAGCATTTTTGTCGGCTTGAGGTGAGCATCCAGCAGCCCCCTCTTCTGCATGTCAAGCACAATGGATGGGTTCCGCTCCACATCCTGGGACAGCTGCCTAGCGTGATCGAAGCGACGCTGCTTGATCGCGATTGAGGTGTAGTCCTCCATCTGAAATTGCTTAATCGCTGGCTTGGAGAAAAACTCGCGCTTGCGGTACGCCATATCTGGGTTCTCGGCTTGCACCGTGTAGTGCTGTCGCACGGCAAACTGAGGATCAAGGCCATAAAGCTCGGGCTGCTTCGTGAAGCGCTCCACGTCCGCGGGTCGAACCTGCTGAAGGTCATCGCTGATAACATGATTGCAGAAGTCTACTGAAAGCGCCTCGGCAACCTCGCGAACGCTCTTCGCGTCTTGCTTGTCGCTCACAACGTAGACCCAGCCAACGTTGCCCATGCGACCGGTGCGCCCGCACATATGCAGGAAGCGCTGCCACGAAGTCGGCGCGAAGGTGATAAAGACGTGCGAGACGAGGGGCAAGTCGACGCCGAACGCCTCCGACTCCTTCAAGAGCAGAAACTTCCAGTCACCCTGGAACTCGCTGCCTCCGTGTACCTCCGAGAAGATCTTGACGTCTGCGCCAAGTCCGCGGAGTTGCCGCCGTGCACTGAGAACGTCCTCGGCGTCCGGAACAAAGAGAACAGCGCGGCCAGGGATCGTCTCCCGCGCATTCCACAGGAGGCGCACCAGGTAGGTGAAGCGATCCTCCCTATCACCGAGGAAGAAGGAGAAAAGGCAGTGCACAGTGGAGGGGATGCGGACGGTGGACAGTACCGTCGTCTGGGCCACGGGCTTCATGCACAGCGCCTGCAGATGATCCTTTAGTTTGCCATCCACGTCAGCGGATACCATACCGAGCTGCAGCACCGACCGAACGTGGGGGCCAGGCAGCTGATGCAGCGTCCCCAACAGCAGTTCCGCAGCCAGCGGGTTGCGCAGTCGCTCCCGCACCACGGCAAGAGGGGCACTCTCCGGCAGCAAGGGTACCTGCGCACCAATATCATCCACGTAAACGCGTCGCAGGTAGCCAAAGTCCTCAAACTCCATTTTCTTCTCAAACAAGAGTTGACACATGACGTCGGCGGTCGTGATGAATAGCCGAGCTGGACCGGTCGCACGTCGTAGCCCGCGTCGAAGATGCTCGTAGTAGGACTCATAGTCCTCTCTGTAAGTGCCAAGGAAGAGCCAGGAGTAGTCGTCTGCCGGCCGGTCGACCACGACACCGCCACCCGCTCGCCTACAGAGCGCCTTGACTGTGTCGTGCAGTCGCATGGCATTGATTGTATTTGTCGCCACAAGGATGTTCATGCCAGCAGCCTCACTGCGGATGCCCTGCAGGAGACCCAAAACGAGCGCCGACGTTTTGCCGCTCCCTGTGACGCCGTTGAAGAGCACGTCGTTGTGATCCTCGTTGAGTAGGGCAGGTAGCAGACGGGCCTGCAGACGCGTCGGCACTGGCCCGTAAAGCTGCTCGGCAGCAGAGCTAGTGAGCGGGTCCAGGCCGAGTGCTGACCACGACGTTCCCGCTGCGTCGGTAGACTCGGCGGGCTTGCGAAGCGAGACGGAAGTGGAGGGCGAGACGGCGACGGCGTTGCACGTGAGATCGCTTGCGAGAATTTGCCGAGCGCGAAAGCGAGCGGACTCGAGAACGGTGCCCTCCACGTCCGCCTCCGTGATGATCTTGCTGCCCACAGATTGATCTGCTTGAAGCAGACTCGCCATGAAGTCAAGTGAGTCATTATCGTCACATTGCTCACTTTGGTTCGGAAGTAACGACGCAGCTGCACGGGTGGAGCTGCTTTCTGAGGCGCTCGCCCCCAGTGCTTCTGCCTGCACCTCTTCAAGGAGCACTGTACCGCCGCGGCCTTCACAGGCGAACACCTGACGGGGAGCCTCGCGCTGCGGCAGCAACGCGAGCGGCTGCCGCTCCACCGGGCTGTACGTGATCTCCGTCAGCTCCTTCTCCAGTGCCTCTTGCGAGAGCCAGAGCTTCTGACGGAAGCGGTAGTAGTTGCCGTTTCGGTTACGCCTCAGCCGGGTGATGAGTGTTCGGGTCTCAAACTGGTCCAGGAGGCTTCGGACGCCTCCTGTCACGTTTGACTGCACAATGGCGCGTGTAGCGATGATCAGATGGGAAAATGCGCTCAGACTTTGTGCACAGGGCACCGTGGGGCGCCGTAAGAGATACGCGCTGGTTGGCCGGGGCCGTGGCATCGGCACTGGGAGGGGTGCCCTTCCTGAGTGCATTGAGGGGGAAGAGGGAAAGAGAAGAGCTCCTTCGCGCAGACGGAGGTGAAGAGAAAGAAACAAAGAAGGCGACGTGCACGAATCAGAGGCCTGCGGATGCCCGCGCACGCGAAGCACGTAAGCAGGGAAGAGGCGCAACAGACGACGGAGGGAATGGAGGCGGAGGGGAAGCTCGTGGGACCGCGCTTTACACCTCTGGCCTGGAGAGGGCGCTGCAGAAAGAGGATGCAGAGCACCCTCGCTAGAAAATGTGGTTAAGCAAAGACACAACCATCAAAAGAAGCGCCAGACAAACCGTAGAGCTCGGAGCAGCAGCTTGAAGGACCGCGTTGTTTACTAGGTGTTTCTCAAGTTTCACCCACCCATCCCCTCACAGCAGACGTTGGCCGAGAACCATGTCAGGGAAGAGAGGACTGACGCAAATCGCAGGAGAGCACAAGGAGGCAGACAGAGACAGAGAGACAAAACATAAGAACAGCAACGACAACAATGAAAAATGAAGCATAAATGGAGACAATGCCGTGTTGACGTTGGAGGGATACGAAGATGGACAGAAAGGGGAGAAGGGTGAAGCGGATACCTAGAGATTTCGGCACTCACCGACGGGAAGGAAGATAGTGGGGACAACATTATAGCATGGCCAAGGGGGTTATGAGCCTGCAGAGAGCAGTAAACACGACAAAAAAGTAATGGTGGGAGAGTGTAGCGCACCATGCCAACAGAGTCGATCATCCGCTCTCCAACACACTTATACATACTCACATCCTATTACACCGCTCTGACTCAAACACAGCAACAAAGAGAAACGACCTATCCGCACCGTCAAGAGATGCCTCCTCTCCCCTCCCCCCCCTCCCGTGAGTGAGGGGTGGGGATGAGGCAGGGTGGAAGAGAGCACGAGGAACATCAGTAGAGGATACCCCCACCACAGAGAGACACGCGCATAATGCACGGAACTCCATCTTTTTTCGAGAGTGTTCGCCACAAGGAGTGGTTGCACAAGCGAGTGTGACCGGTTAATGGCTCTGTAAGGCTTCCGCTACGACTTCACGTGCGTGCGTCACTGGCGCGCGTACGCTGCACGTGTTTCTTGAACTCTTCAGGCGTTGCGGTGGCCATTACGCCAGCTGCCGTCTCATTCAACACTGCGTAGGTCTTGTAATCAAGGAAGATTGCCTTCACAACATGAGCTACGACATCTGCAACTGGGGTGGTGGGCTTCCAGTCATCGTTATGCAGAAGACCCTCGCATACGGCGCCGTCTTCTGATACCATTGGGTTGAAGATGCGGGTGAGTACGCGCACCGCCGGCGGCTTGAACGGGTAATCTTCCTGGGAGAGCGTAAACAAGATATCATACGTGGTGCCATGATAGATGCTCTCCGCGGGTGGCATAACGCGAACGCGCCAGTGAAAAGCGTCGCCATGGTCTGTGGCGCCATTTTCATCCGTCATGTCCACAGCACTGATCGTGGGACTACCGCTCTTAGCCAGCTCCCTAAGACGGACAAAGTCCATGTTCGCTCGCCGCACAGTGCGCACCGACATTGTTTTTGGGAAAAAGAAAATGACAATCAGAAAAAAAAATAAGAGAAACAACGCCGAAAAACGACACTACCCGTTGTGAAAAATCCATCAAACATGAAGGAATAGGATGCACTGTGATGCCGCGCGACCAGGGGTGCAGAGCGGTTTCCTCTGCGTGTATATGCGTGTGCGCCCTTGTTGCCCAAACAGCGTAGAGTCGCCAGATCCAGCGGTAGACACCAAACAACTTCTATACTGGGGTCGTTCGTGTACAATTCGACGACGCGTCTAAGAGTGTGTCTCTTCCGCTCTTTGTGGTCGACTTTTACCTTTTGGGTGTGGGGAGGGGGGAACGCGTGTTTTCCTTGACATCTGGTGGTGCACACTTGGGGAGCAAGGTGAGGCAGTGGAAGAGAGATGCGGGGCCCGTTGTGCTTATTGGCGCACCTAGAGAACATAGAGCCGTTAGGCCTTACTTTTCCATGTGGCGCACCATGCGAACTGCGACTGCGCGGAAGCCAGCGAGGGAAAGACAGCGCCCTCGCATGAACTACTCTCTTAAACGCCGAGAGTAATGCCATAACCACTAAAGAGAGGCGGCGTATTTAGCATCCAGCACCAGCTTTCCCCCTTGCCGTCTCTGCAAAACATACGATGCGAAGAACCAGCCGCAGCCGTTTCGTTCGCTCGCCCGTTCACTTTTGAAGGATGCCGTGTGGCGTTACAGGCATGCTGACCATCAACACATGGTAACTAGATTCGTCCGTTTGTTCGACTCACGATATTGGGAGGGGGAGGCGGGGGGGGGGGGGGGCTGTTTCACTATCACAGCACCCAGTGCTCCTCTACTTGTCTGTAGGTTCTCCCGCCTTTACAGCCCAACTTTCCACCGAATAAAAAAAGATTTCTTTTATGCATACACGTACACCATCAAATAACTAGTATACGAACAATCATGATAGACGCAACAACAGCAAAAAATGACACACGGTTCTCCGTCAATGTCGAATCACATTGCAACAAGCAACAACAAAGAATTACCCATTATCCACCATCAACACACCATCCACACCACTAACAACAAAAAAAGAGGGGGTGCAGAAGAGAAAAAAAGCAACCATGCGGTAGTTTAACGCAAATACACCACCACCAACACAACCACCACCAAGGAAAAAGCAGTCACAGTGGCAAAGCACAACGGGACGGCAAGAACGTGAGCGCCTGTGTTGTGCGTGCAAAAAAGCACACAAGACACATGAGACCACAACAGTAAAGCGGACAACAAGGAATCGGTCGGGCTCTCATTGTTATTTCCCTCTCTGTCCATGTATATAGACAGATATAGATCGACTCGAATACGGAGATCATGGAGACGAGTGTTGTGGCGTCACCACTTCTACACACTTAGAGGAGCTGGAGAAAGAAAAAAAAGGCACACGAGAGGAGGAGGAAAAAGAAAAGGGTCAGGCCATCCGAGACTACACCCCGAGTTTTAGGGTGGTCTTCGGAGTTTGCTGAGCGCAAATTGTGCATGTGTGCACATTTGTGTGTGTGTGTGTGTGTGATTGCGCTGCGGTTCATCACAACACCGACCGAGCTGCAACTGAACCTACAAAAAAGACCTTCTTTAAACGTGAGGAGAGGGTAGTGCGTTACCGCGCACAGCGTTACAAAACACAAAGGCATACTCACACATAAAAACTCGATGGAATCAAATAATGTGAGAACGAGTTGTGTGTGTGTGCCTCGACACAAAATTGAAAAGGGACAACGATACACATGGATAGGAAATTTTGTATGAGGCTGCGTGAGGAAAGGAATGAAGGGGGAAAGAGGTACGATAGAGAGGAGAGAGTTGCACCAAGGCCACCGGCGAGTCAGCATACTCGTCTATGTCAATTCGGCTTGGCCCAGGAGCGATCGGGCCGCTTTCCACGTGGAGCAATACACCTGGGAATAGAGCGCGTCTTTTCACAGAAGCGCATCGAATACGTGTATATGTCTGTGCCTGTGTGCACCGAAAGCAGTGTCGAGCCACCTGCCCTTCCCGCTTCCTGTCTCACTTTACCGTGTCGCCAGTTGTGGCCCTTGGCGCTTGGTGTGCAGGATCACGACTCGGTCTGTCTGTGGGGTTCTCACCAGATTTTATGCAACGGGCCGTGGTTCACGCATGGACGGAGAGTCACGGAGTGAAGTAGCTGCACGTTGAATGCACGACTGTGTGGAGATTGCCCGTCAGGAAAGCAGCAATGGCAGAGACGCCATTCAAATGAAGGTGAGCCGAAGCTTCAGCAGACAAGAAAACCAAGAAAAGGTGCCTCCCCTGTGCAGCGCACTTACGCGGTTGGCGGGGCCGTGTTCCCATCGGGGGCCCGTGGTGGCGCCGTGTCTTCCTGCTGCTCTGCAAGCGTGGGCTCTCTTCCTACCGTTTCACCGTCTCCTGCTCCTGCTCGCAGCTGAACACATCAGGGCCGCGGGGTCTATCGTCCGCTCGTTCCCCGGGAGCTTGCGCTGCCGACGGGGAGTCCGCGCGAAAACAACGCCCGAGTGAGGACGCAGTCAAAGACCTTAGTCGAGGCTATCGCAGCGTCGCGCCTCTCTCCTTGCGTCATGCCGCGCCCATTGAATGCGACGCCGTGCATTGTCGACAACACAACGACGCGCGTCGGCATCGCCTACCAGCTTCGGCAACACGGGCCGGCCGTGAGGATGTGGACCGGGTGGGTGCTCAGCGGGGCCCACGTCACGCAGACCTCGAGCAAATGGCCCCGGGTGCGGTGCGCCCTCCCTGCACCGTCCAGAGGGCGCTTTCCGGGCCTCCAGTCGCTGGGCGGCGCTGGCCATCCCCATGGTACCGGCGAGCACGGCGTCCATGCACTCAGGCCGGGGGCCGTCCGCAGCCGACGGCGCCGCAGGAGAGGCTAAGACGCCCGGCACTCCGCTGTTCGAACGCGGAGGAAGCCACCGAGAAGAGCGCCCGTGGTTCCTCGTCCGTCGGTGCCGGCGCACCCTCGCGTGCGCCTCAGAGGCGGCGATACCCATGCCCTCCCACACCTGCCGCAGCGTGCCTCATGTCCGCACCCGCTCCTTCTCCCGGCAGTGGGTGCGGGCGCCTTCCACCCATCTGCTGGCGGCCGCTTCGAGGCAGCTGCCCTGAGCGGGGTCGCCGAGGCGACGGACGCACTCCTCCGACACCCGCACACCCTCCCGAAGCACCATGATCATTCAACCACCCGCAATCAGCCCATCGGAGCCCAGCGGAAGAGGGCCCTCTCTGCACGGTCACGACCACAGCCGCATACGCAACACACCTCTCCGGCACAATTCCTAGCAGCGTGAGAGAGGAATGGCAATGGAGTGGGATCCGTGGGACCTGGTATGAGGGGCTGCTGTGCATCGAAGCCCGTCCGCAGGGACCGGCGCACTCGCCGGCAGGCCCAGAGCGGAGAGGAGGAGGCAGCCAGGAGAAGGGGAGCGCGTCACTTGCCCGTCAGCATCCACTGTCCAAGGCGCACGCACTAACCACAGCACACACACCGCGTGAGTCAGCCGCATCGCTTTCGTCGACGCACGTGTCTTCCCAGCCCAGGCAGCAGAGCCTCCGCAGCGGGCGAGCGCCCTCTTCCTCCCCTCCTCCACTCGCCTGCCACCAAGAGCCCCTCGCAACAAGTTCTCGGCAAGACACCAGCACTAGAACGCAGCTGTCGGCCCCAACGTCACAGTGCTTCAATGTGCGGTGGGGTGTGCTTCAGACGGCTCGCCATCAAGAGACGCCGGCAGAGGCACCGCAGCTGCATCGGCGTCTGCACAAACGTGCAAGGAGAAGCCGAGGCCCCGCCCGCCAGCTCGACCGCGCCGGCCTTGTCGACATGCCAGACCAACATGCAGCGCGCCGCCGTGTGGACGACCTGCGGCGCAATGCACCATTCGTCCGGCGCAGTCTCGCGCAGCGCCGTCCCCCGCAAATCTCGCTGGCTGAGCACCGAGATGGGCCCAACGGCGCCACCGTGCAAGCCATCGGCGCCCGTCGCTCTCCTTCACCTGCTCAAACCATTGCTTGCGCATAGTACGGTGCTCGTCGCGCACCGACAAAATCACACGCGGCGAGAGAGCCGCGCCTTCCACGAGCCGCACGCGCTCCGCTGCCACAGAGAGCTCTCCCTCGCCATTGCCCACCAGCGGCGTCTGGGCCGAACACCCCCTCGCCGCAGCGGCGCTGGCGCCATCGCCCTCCAACCCGACCGTCGCAACAGCGCTCCACGCCGGCGACCAGCCGCACAACACACAGACTACACGCCGTGCCTCTCAGTCTGCGCCGCTCACGGCTGGGGGGCGCCTCTGCATCACCGCGCTTCCTCGAGAAGCACCCATGACCCGCGCCCCAACGTGCAGCAGAGAGAGGAGTGGGGCACACGATGAGGCATCGGCACAGAAGGCGGCTGCGCTGCCAGAGGGCGCGCGCGCACACAGACATGTACACACACATGTATATATATATACCGGCACGCACATGGCGCGGCCCCACCACGGGCAGCAGCAAAGAGCGCCGCCTGCACCCCCTACCCTGCCCTCACGGGGAGGAGGGGGACGGCAGCGGCGGCGGTGACGCTGTTGGTTTTAACGAGTCGGACAACGGACGCAAGCATGATAGCGAGCAGGCACGCGCGCAGGAAGGCGTACCGCAAAGCAAACAGAGGCGAAGCAAGAGAGGAGAGAAAAGCGCACGCACGCCCTCCGCCCTGTGAGGCGAGGGCAACAAGCGAGCGGTCCGCGAGGACAGCGCAATGCGAGGCGTTTTGCGGTGATGTCATTGCAGACACACACACGCAGCCACACACCGATAGATAATAATATGTAGAGAGAAAAAGATGGACTGCTCATTCGAGCGAGCCCATTGTTTTGTAACTGATAACTAACACTGTCTTCAGCTGCTTCTCACCGCCTCCCTTCCACCACGCAGAAGCCGGCACATGCGCGCCTGCAGCCACGGCGCCCCTACGCCCTGTGGCACGGCGGCCACATCCGCGTCGTCGAGGACGAGCCGTCCTGCCGCTGCACCGGCGCCACGCGCACCGGGCCGCACTGCACGCCGCGCTCCCAGCGGGGGCACCCTCAGGGTCGTGCTCCAGGGGCGGAGGCCGTGGCCTCTGTCGGTGGGGACGGCGCAGCAGTGCGTAGCAGGGGGTGGTCGTACACGCCGCACGAGCCGAGGGAGAATGTTGCCCAGCCGCAGGTCAGGGGTGTGTGAGACCCCGCAGTGTCTGCCTGCATGCCGTGCTTCTCCCCCTCAGTCCCCTGAAGGCCGCTGCATCCCGTCACATGCGGCGTGGCGACTCCCCACGGTGGAGGCGGGAGGATTCGGTGGTGTGCGTCAGCAACGAAGCCATCGAAACAAATCGCACAAGAGAGAGGCGAGGAGACGCAGCGACACAGGGGGCGCACACGCACACACCACGCCTCTCTCTGCGCGCAGAAGAGAACAGCAAGCATGAGCGCGCTCGAGGGAGACGAGCGTCGAGTAAAGCGAGAGCGCGGGGCGGCACCCGCGACCAACGCACGAAAACAGAGACACGCGAACAACGGCAGCGTTAGTGAGGGGGGGCCGCGGGGGCCGCTCACGGAACGAGGGGGAGGACGGTCACAGGGGCGCATGCGCCTGCACACACGGCCGTGCCGCTGCTGCCTGCGCACGCGCCGCCTTCTCTCCTTCCCACAACCGCCACCGCCTCCGCCGGCACCTCGCACCCTCCCCCTCGCCCGTCTCCGTCCACGCAGTCCACCGGGCCCGCGAGGGGGACACCAGAAACACGCGCGGCCGCGACGGCGGGGCGCGTAGCTGAAGAAGGGCGGGCGCGTCACCGATGCCGTGTGCGGCTCTCCGCCCCCGCCATCCCCGCCACGGCGTCGGCTTCTCCCCTGCCGGCACCCCGCGCCTTCCTCCGCCTCCGCGCTCCGCCAACGGTGTGCAGGGCGGCCGTCACGAGGGCACGTCCCAGCAGCTGCTAAAGGCGAGCAGCTCGCAGGGGAGGGTGGGGGGGGGGGCAGTGGGCGGAAGGCGGCATGCGGCGGCGTGTCGGCGCGCAGTCTGTGTGCGCTGCTCACTGACCGCCGCGCGGCCACCCACAACCCAGCAGGCATGCGCGCGCACCACAACGGCGCTTCGGGGGAGGGAGTGGGGCAGGAGGAAGGGGGCACGCACAAAGCCACGCTCGTCACGAGACGCACGCGCACAGCGAGGGCAATGCGGGGCACCGGGAAGAGAGAGAGAGCGAGGCGTCGACAGCGGGGGCGAGAGCGACTCCTCGCCATGTGCGCGGAGAGCGGGTGCGTGCACGCACGCGCGACAGGGCAGCGAGAGGGGTGGGCCGGCGAAGGGCAGACACGGGAACCCGCAGCCTTCGCACCCTCATCCTCGCTGACAGCAGCCAACCACCACGAGGACGCCGGTGTGGAGGGGCCGCGCCGCTATCAAGGTCGCCCTCCGCTCCGTCCTGTTACCTCCACCCTACTCTTCCGCTGTCGGCGACTCCGGCTTTTCGTTCGCTGTAGTGGCCGGGCCTGTGCACGGGAGCAGCAGGATGACCATGTTGAGGATATCCAGTATCCAGGCCACCAGGAAGAGAACGAACCCGGTGCCAAACCGGTAGCCCATATCCCTCACCTTAGAGCACCGTGGCCCATCGGCCTTGTTGTAGACCACCGCCATGGCCGCCCACACAGCGCACAAGGTGACCGCGCCAACGGCGTTCAGCGCCAGGCAAACCCAGCGGAGGATAGTGCAGCCGTACAGCAAAATTAAGCCCAGGATTAGCGCCGCGCCGTACACAAAGATGGTGACGACAGCAAGTCCCTGTGCAGCGTGAAAACGGGAAAGGCGGTTCCGGCAGTTCAAAAAAAAGTAATGAATTGTGAGAGCGTAATCGAGAGATCCGCAAGTCGGCTTTAAACCCCATAGGGTTATACACTGAAAGGGCCCCGTGAAATTTGCGGACGCGCCGCGGAACATGTCCAGCGGCGTGCCCACGACCACCAGAAGGAGCGCCACGAACTGGAGGACCACGTAGAGAACGAGGGGGACAATGCACTTCATGGGCGCAGACCGGCAAGCAGCGAGGGACTGAGAGGGGCGGCGCCGAGGCAGACGCGAGAGGCAACGGCAGGGGTGGGGTGGGCGAGATGGCGCAGCACAGCGGACGAGGAGAGAGAGGGCAGATGGGAGAGCGGGAGAGAGCGGAGGAGAGTCGAGGCGTGGCGACGCGATGTCTTCGCTTCGGTGACGTGTGCGCGCACGCGTTGTGGTTGGGCGGTCGGTTGTGTGCGGGTGTGTTGTGAGAGGCGGTAGAGGGATGGGCGGCGTGGGCGGCAGTGAAAAGGGGCGAGAAGAACGGCGGAGAGACGGGGAGAGAGAGGCGGGGGAGGCAGTGGTAAAGAGAGACAGCCAAGTGACACGGCGACGCGTGCGCAGCGGGGGCACATGGGCCGTTGGCTAGCACATACACGCAAGGCAAGCACATCGGCTGGGGTGTGGCCGGCGGATGCGACAGACGCGCCGCAGCGGCAGCGAGGGAGACACGGGAGCGCAGGCGAGGGGGCCACGCGGAGATAGGACGGGGAGAGGAGGGGGAAACGAAGAGCAGCACACAGGGGCAGCACCGACGCCGTGTGCGTGCGCGGCTGGCCGAGGGGTGCGGGGGTGCGAGTCGCAGCACGTGAGGGTGCTCCTCCACCAGTGCCCACACCCCTCCACTCCCCGTACTCACGCGCTCGCACACACCCGGCACCGCGCCCTTACCCGTAGCGCGGCCCCATGCGGCGGGCGGGCGGGCGGCGCCAGCAGCAGCCGACATCCCCTCAGCAGCCTCCGTTCCTGCGCGCTCTGCCGCCGAGCATGACAGTCATGCAGAGGACGCGGCGCGGCACCCAAGCGGTTGCCACGGCCAGCGACGCGACGGCCGCCCCCATGGCGACATGGCGCACGCCGCCGCCGCACGCCGGCGCAACAGTGTCCTGGCGCCATCGCCCTCCAACCCGACCGTCGCAACAGCGCTCCACGCCGGCGACCAGCCGCACAACACACAGACTACACGCCGTGCCTCTCAGTCTGCGCCGCTCACGGCTGGGGGGCGCCTCTGCATCACCGCGCTTCCTCGAGAAGCACCCATGACCCGCGCCCCAACGTGCAGCAGAGAGAGGAGTGGGGCACACGATGAGGCATCGGCACAGAAGGCGGCTGCGCTGCCAGAGGGCGCGCGCGCACACAGACATGTACACACACATGTATATATATATACCGGCACGCACATGGCGCGGCCCCACCACGGGCAGCAGCAAAGAGCGCCGCCTGCACCCCCTACCCTGCCCTCACGGGGAGGAGGGGGACGGCAGCGGCGGCGGTGACGCTGTTGGTTTTAACGAGTCGGACAACGGACGCAAGCATGATAGCGAGCAGGCACGCGCGCAGGAAGGCGTACCGCAAAGCAAACAGAGGCGAAGCAAGAGAGGAGAGAAAAGCGCACGCACGCCCTCCGCCCTGTCAGGCGAGGGCAACAAGCGAGCGGTCCGCGAGGACAGCGCAATGCGAGGCGTTTTGCGGTGATGTCATTGCAGACACACACACACGCAGCCACACACCGACAGATAATAATATGTAGAGAGAAAAAGATGGACTGCTCATTCGAGCGAGCCCATTGTTTTGTAACTGATAACTAACACTGTCTTCAGCTGCTTCTC
The DNA here is from genome assembly GCA_003992445.1 of Leishmania aethiopica. NCBI lineage: Eukaryota > Euglenozoa > Kinetoplastea > Trypanosomatida > Trypanosomatidae > Leishmania > Leishmania aethiopica. The sequence goes on along the minus strand of RZOE01000073.1, from coordinate 8,953 downwards.
ACCGCCTCCCTTCCACCACGCAGAAGCCGGCACATGCGCGCCTGCAGCCACGGCGCCCCTACGCCCTGTGGCACGGCGGCCACATCCGCGTCGTCGAGGACGAGCCGTCCTGCCGCTGCACCGGCGCCACGCGCACCGGGCCGCACTGCACGCCGCGCTCCCAGCGGGGGCGCCCTCAGGGTCGTGCTCCAGGGGCGGAGGCCGTGGCCTCTGTCGGTGGGGACGGCGCAGCAGTGCGTAGCAGGGGGTGATGGTCGTACACGCCGCACGAGCCGAGGGAGAATGTTGCCCAGCCGCAGGTCAGGGGTGTGTGAGACCCCGCAGTGTATGCCTGCATGCCGTGCTTCTCCCCCTCAGTCCCCTGAAGGCCGCTGCATCCCGTCACATGCGGCGTGGCGACTCCCCACGGTGGAGGCGGGAGGATTCGGTGGTGTGCGTCAGCAACGAAGATATCGAAACAAATCGCACAAGAGAGAGGCGAGGAGACGCAGCGACACAGGGGGCGCACACGCACACACCACGCCTCTCTCTGCGCGCAGAAGAGAACAGCAAGCATGAGCGCGCTCGAGGGAGACGAGCGTCGAGTAAAGCGAGAGCGCGGGGCGGCACCCGCGACCAACGCACGAAAACAGAGACACGCGAACAACGGCAGCGTTAGTGAGGGGGGGCCGCGAGGGCAATGCGGGGCACCGGGAAGAGAGAGAGAGCGAGGTGTCGACAGCGGGGGCGAGAGCGACTCCTCGCCATGTGCGCGGAGAGCGGGTGCGTGCACGCACGCGCGACAGGGCAGCGAGAGGGGTGGGCCGGCGAAGGGCAGACACGGGAACCCGCAGCCTTCGCACCCTCATCCTCGCTGACAGCAGCCAACCACCACGAGGACGCCGGTGTGGAGGGCCGCGCCGCTATCAAGGTCGCCCTCCGCTCCGTCCTGTTACCTCCACCCTACTCTTCCGCTGTCGGCGACTCCGGCTTTTCGTTCGCTGTAGTGGCCGGGCCTGTGCACGGGAGCAGCAGGATGACCATGTTGAGGATATCCAGTATCCAGGCCACCAGGAAGAGAACGAACCCGGTGCCAAACCGGTAGCCCATATCCCTCACCTTAGAGCACCGTGGCCCATCGGCCTTGTTGTAGACCACCGCCATGGCCGCCCACACAGCGCACAAGGTGACCGCGCCAACGGCGTTCAGCGCCAGGCAAACCCAGCGGAGGATAGTGCAGCCGTACAGCAAAATTAAGCCCAGGATTAGCGCCGCGCCGTACACAAAGATGGTGACGACAGCAAGTCCCTGTGCAGCGTGAAAACGGGAAAGGCGGTTCCGGCAGTTCAAAAAAAAGTAATGAATTGTGAGAGCGTAATCGAGAGATCCGCAAGTCGGCTTTAAACCCCATAGGGTTATACACTGAAAGGGCCCCGTAAAATTTGCGGACGCGCCGCGGAACATGTCCAGCGGCGTGCCCACGACCACCAGAAGGAGCGCCACGAACTGGAGGACCACGTAGAGAACGAGGGGGACAATGCACTTCATGGGCGCAGACCGGCAAGCAGCGAGGGACTGAGAGGGGCGGCGCCGAGGCAGACGCGAGAGGCAACGGCAGGGGTGGGGTGGGCGAGATGGCGCAGCACAGCGGACGAGGAGAGAGAGGGCAGATGGGAGAGCGGGAGAGAGCGGAGGAGAGTCGAGGCGTGGCGACGCGATGTCTTCGCTTCGGTGACGTGTGCGCGCACGCGTTGTGGTTGGGCGGTCGGTTGTGTGCGGGTGTGTTGTGAGAGGCGGTAGAGGGATGGGCGGCGTGGGCGGCAGTGAAAAGGGGCGAGAAGAACGGCGGAGAGACGGGGAGAGAGAGGCGGGGGAGGCAGTGGTAAAGAGAGACAGCCAAGTGACACGGCGACGCGTGCGCAGCGGGGGCACATGGGCCGTTGGCTGGCACATACACGCAAGGCAAGCACATCGGCTGGGGTGTGGCCGGCGGATGCGACAGACGCGCCGCAGCGGCAGCGAGGGAGACACGGGAGCGCAGGCGAGGGGGCCACGCGGAGATAGGACGGGGAGGGGAGGGGGAAACGAAGAGCAGCACACAGGGGCAGCACCGACGCCGTGTGCGTGCGCGGCTGGCCGAGGGGTGCGGGGGTGCGAGTCGCAGCACGTGAGGGTGCTCCTCCACCAGTGCCCACACCCCTCCACTCCCCGTACTCACGCGCTCGCACACACCCGGCACCGCGCCCTTACCCGTAGCGCGGCCCCATGCGGCGGGCGGGCGGGCGGCGCCAGCAGCAGCCGACATCCCCTCAGCAGCCTCCGTTCCTGCGCGCTCTGCCGCCGAGCATGACAGTCATGCAGAGGACGCGGCGCGGCACCCAAGCGGTTGCCACGGCCAGCGACGCGACGGCCGCCCCCATGGCGACATGGCGCACGCCGCCGCCGCACGCCGGCGCAACAGCGTCCCGGCGCCATCGCCCTCCAACCCAACCGTCGCAACAGCGCTCCACGCCGGCGACCAGCCGCACAACACACAGACTACACGCCGTGCCTCTCAGTCTGCGCCGCTCACGGCTGGGGGGCGCCTCTGCATCACCGCGCTTCCTCGAGAAGCACCCATGACCCGCGCCCCAACGTGCAGCAGAGAGAGGAGTGGGGCACACGATGAGGCATCGGCACAGAAGGCGGCTGCGCTGCCAGAGGGCGCGCGCGCACACAGACATGTACACACACATGTATATATATATACCGGCACGCACATGGCGCGGCCCCACCACGGGCAGCAGCAAAGAGCGCCGCCTGCACCCCCTACCCTGCCCTCACGGGGAGGAGGGGGACGGCAGCGGCGGCGGTGACGCTGTTGGTTTTAACGAGTCGGACAACGGACGCAAGCATGATAGCGAGCAGGCACGCGCGCAGGAAGGCGTACCGCAAAGCAAACAGAGGCGAAGCAAGAGAGGAGAGAAAAGCGCACGCACGCCCTCCGCCCTGTGAGGCGAGGGCAACAAGCGAGCGGTCCGCGAGGACAGCGCAATGCGAGGCGTTTTGCGGTGATGTCATTGCAGACACACACACACGCAGCCACACACCGACAGATAATAATATGTAGAGAGAAAAAGATGGACTGCTCATTCGAGCGAGCCCATTGTTTTGTAACTGATAACTAACACTGTCTTCAGCTGCTTCTCACCGCCTCCCTTCCACCACGCAGAAGCCGGCACATGCGCGCCTGCAGCCACGGCGCCCCTACGCCCTGTGGCACGGCGCCCACATCCGCGTCGTCGAGGACGAGCCGTCCTGCCGCTGCACCGGCGCCACGCGCACCGGGCCGCACTGCACGCCGCGCTCCCAGCGGGGGCGCCCTCAGGGTCGTGCTCCAGGGGCGGAGGCCGTGGCCTCTGTCGGTGGGGACGGCGCAGCAGTGCGTAGCAGGGGGTGATGGTCGTACACGCCGCACGAGCCGAGGGAGAATGTTGCCCAGCCGCAGGTCAGGGGTGTGTGAGACCCCGCAGTGTATGCCTGCATGCCGTGCTTCTCCCCCTCAGTCCCCTGAAGGCCGCTGCATCCCGTCACATGCGGCGTGGCGACTCCCCACGGTGGAGGCGGGAGGATTCGGTGGTGTGCGTCAGCAACGAAGATATCGAAACAAATCGCACAAGAGAGAGGCGAGGAGACGCAGCGACACAGGGGGCGCACACGTACACACCACGCCTCTCTCTGCGCGCAGAAGAGAACAGCAAGCATGAGCGCGCTCGAGGGAGACGAGCGTCGAGTAAAGCGAGAGCGCGGGGCGGCACCCGCGACCAACGCACGAAAACAGAGACACGCGAACAACGGCAGCGTTAGTGAGGGGGGGCCGCGAGGGCAATGCGGGGCACCGGGAAGAGAGAGAGAGCGAGGTGTCGACAGCGGGGGCGAGAGCGACTCCTCGCCATGTGCGCGGAGAGCGGGTGCGTGCACGCACGCGCGACAGGGCAGCGAGAGGGGTGGGCCGGCGAAGGGCAGACACGGGAACCCGCAGCCTTCGCACCCTCATCCTCGCTGACAGCAGCCAACCACCACGAGGACGCCGGTGTGGAGGGCCGCGCCGCTATCAAGGTCGCCCTCCGCTCCGTCCTGTTACCTCCACCCTACTCTTCCGCTGTCGGCGACTCCGGCTTTTCGTTCGCTGTAGTGGCCGGGCCTGTGCACGGGAGCAGCAGGATGACCATGTTGAGGATATCCAGTATCCAGGCCACCAGGAAGAGAACGAACCCGGTGCCAAACCGGTAGCCCATATCCCTCACCTTAGAGCACCGTGGCCCATCGGCCTTGTTGTAGACCACCGCCATGGCCGCCCACACAGCGCACAAGGTGACCGCGCCAACGGCGTTCAGCGCCAGGCAAACCCAGCGGAGGATAGTGCAGCCGTACAGCAAAATTAAGCCCAGGATTAGCGCCGCGCCGTACACAAAGATGGTGACGACAGCAAGTCCCTGTGCAGCGTGAAAACGGGAAAGGCGGTTCCGGCAGTTCAAAAAAAAGTAATGAATTGTGAGAGCGTAATCGAGAGATCCGCAAGTCGGCTTTAAACCCCATAGGGTTATACACTGAAAGGGCCCCGTAAAATTTGCGGACGCGCCGCGGAACATGTCCAGCGGCGTGCCCACGACCACCAGAAGGAGCGCCACGAACTGGAGGACCACGTAGAGAACGAGGGGGACAATGCACTTCATGGGCGCAGACCGGCAAGCAGCGAGGGACTGAGAGGGGCGGCGCCGAGGCAGACGCGAGAGGCAACGGCAGGGGTGGGGTGGGCGAGATGGCGCAGCACAGCGGACGAGGAGAGAGAGGGCAGATGGGAGAGCGGGAGAGAGCGGAGGAGAGTCGAGGCGTGGCGACGCGATGTCTTCGCTTCGGTGACGTGTGCGCGCACGCGTTGTGGTTGGGCGGTCGGTTGTGTGCGGGTGTGTTGTGAGAGGCGGTAGAGGGATGGGCGGCGTGGGCGGCAGTGAAAAGGGGCGAGAAGAACGGCGGAGAGACGGGGAGAGAGAGGCGGGGGAGGCAGTGGTAAAGAGAGACAGCCAAGTGACACGGCGACGCGTGCGCAGCGGGGGCACATGGGCCGTTGGCTGGCACATACACGCAAGGCAAGCACATCGGCTGGGGTGTGGCCGGCGGATGCGACAGACGCGCCGCAGCGGCAGCGAGGGAGACACGGGAGCGCAGGCGAGGGGGCCACGCGGAGATAGGACGGGGAGGGGAGGGGGAAACGAAGAGCAGCACACAGGGGCAGCACCGACGCCGTGTGCGTGCGCGGCTGGCCGAGGGGTGCGGGGGTGCGAGTCGCAGCACGTGAGGGTGCTCCTCCACCAGTGCCCACACCCCTCCACTCCCCGTACTCACGCGCTCGCACACACCCGGCACCGCGCCCTTACCCGTAGCGCGGCCCCATGCGGCGGGCGGGCGGGCGGCGCCAGCAGCAGCCGACATCCCCTCAGCAGCCTCCGTTCCTGCGCGCTCTGCCGCCGAGCATGACAGTCATGCAGAGGACGCGGCGCGGCACCCAAGCGGTTGCCACGGCCAGCGACGCGACGGCCGCCCCCATGGCGACATGGCGCACGCCGCCGCCGCACGCCGGCGCAACAGCGTCCTGGCGCCATCGCCCTCCAACCCGACCGTCGCAACAGCGCTCCACGCCGGCGACCAGCCGCACAACACACAGACTACACGCCGTGCCTCTCAGTCTGCGCCGCTCACGGCTGGGGGGCGCCTCTGCATCACCGCGCTTCCTCGAGAAGCACCCATGACCCGCGCCCCAACGTGCAGCAGAGAGAGGAGTGGGGCACACGATGAGGCATCGGCACAGAAGGCGGCTGCGCTGCCAGAGGGCGCGCGCGCACACAGACATGTACACACACATGTATATATATATACCGGCACGCACATGGCGCGGCCCCACCACGGGCAGCAGCAAAGAGCGCCGCCTGCACCCCCTACCCTGCCCTCACGGGAGGAGGGGGACGGCAGCGCGGCGGTGACGCTGTTGGTTTTAACGAGTCGGACAACGGACGCAAGCATGATAGCGAGCAGGCACGCGCGCAGGAAGGCGTACCGCAAAGCAAACAGAGGCGAAGCAAGAGAGGAGAGAAAAGCGCACGCACGCCCTCCGCCCTGTCAGGCGAGGGCAACAAGCGAGCGGTCCGCGAGGACAGCGCAATGCGAGGCGTTTTGCGGTGATGTCATTGCAGACACACACACACGCAGCCACACACCGACAGATAATAATATGTAGAGAGAAAAAGATGGACTGCTCATTCGAGCGAGCCCATTGTTTTGTAACTGATAACTAACACTGTCTTCAGCTGCTTCTCACCGCCTCCCTTCCACCACGCAGAAGCCGGCACATGCGCGCCTGCAGCCACGGCGCCCCTACGCCCTGTGGCACGGCGGCCACATCCGCGTCGTCGAGGACGAGCCGTCCTGCCGCTGCACCGGCGCCACGCGCACCGGGCCGCACTGCACGCCGCGCTCCCAGCGGGGGCGCCCTCAGGGTCGTGCTCCAGGGGCGGAGGCCGTGGCCTCTGTCGGTGGGGACGGCGCAGCAGTGCGTAGCAGGGGGTGATGGTCGTACACGCCGCACGAGCCGAGGGAGAATGTTGCCCAGCCGCAGGTCAGGGGTGTGTGAGACCCCGCAGTGTATGCCTGCATGCCGTGCTTCTCCCCCTCAGTCCCCTGAAGGCCGCTGCATCCCGTCACATGCGGCGTGGCGACTCCCCACGGTGAGGCGGGAGGATTCGGTGGTGTGCGTCAGCAACGAAGATATCGAAACAAATCGCACAGAGAGAGGCGAGGAGACGCAGCGACACAGGGGGCGCACACGCACACACCACGCCTCTCTCTGCGCGCAGAAGAGAACAGCAAGCATGAGCGCGCTCGAGGGAGACGAGCGTCGAGTAAAGCGAGAGCGCGGGGCGGCACCCGCGACCAACGCACGAAAACAGAGACACGCGAACAACGGCAGCGTTAGTGAGGGGGGCCGCGAGGGCAATGCGGGGCACGGGAAGAGAGAGAGAGCGAGGTGTCGACAGCGGGGGCGAGAGCGACTCCTCGCCATGTGCGCGGAGAGCGGGTGCGTGCACGCACGCGCGACAGGGCAGCGAGAGGGGTGGGCCGGCGAAGGGCAGACACGGGAACCCGCAGCCTTCGCACCCTCATCCTCGCTGACAGCAGCCAACCACCACGAGGACGCCGGTGTGGAGGGCCGCGCCGCTATCAAGGTCGCCCTCCGCTCCGTCCTGTTACCTCCACCCTACTCTTCCGCTGTCGGCGACTCCGGCTTTTCGTTCGCTGTAGTGGCCGGGCCTGTGCACGGGAGCAGCAGGATGACCATGTTGAGGATATCCAGTATCCAGGCCACCAGGAAGAGAACGAACCCGGTGCCAAACCGGTAGCCCATATCCCTCACCTTAGAGCACCGTGGCCCATCGGCCTTGTTGTAGACCACCGCCATGGCCGCCCACACAGCGCACAAGGTGACCGCGCCAACGGCGTTCAGCGCCAGGCAAACCCAGCGGAGGATAGTGCAGCCGTACAGCAAAATTAAGCCCAGGATTAGCGCCGCGCCGTACACAAAGATGGTGACGACAGCAAGTCCCTGTGCAGCGTGAAAACGGGAAAGGCGGTTCCGGCAGTTCAAAAAAAGTAATGAATTGTGAGAGCGTAATCGAGAGATCCGCAAGTCGGCTTTAAACCCCATAGGGTTATACACTGAAAGGGCCCCGTAAAATTTGCGGACGCGCCGCGGAACATGTCCAGCGGCGTGCCCACGACACCAGAAGGAGCGCCACGAACTGGAGGACCACGTAGAGAACGAGGGGGACAATGCACTTCATGGGCGCAGACCGGCAAGCAGCGAGGGACTGAGAGGGGCGGCGCGCCGAGGCAGACGCGAGAGGCAACGGCAGGGTGGGGTGGGCGAGATGGCGCAGCACAGCGGACGAGGAGAGAGAGGGCAGATGTGGAGAGCGGGAGAGAGCGAGGAGAGTCGAGGCGTGGCGACGCGATGTCTTCCTTCGGTGACGTGTGCGCGCACGCGTTGTGGTTGGGCGGTCGGTTGTGTGCGGGGTGTTGTGAGAGGCGGTAGAGGATGGGCGGCGTGGGCGGCAGTGAAAAGGGGCGAGAAGAACGGCGGAGAGACGGGGAGAGAGAGGCGGGGGAGGCAGTGGTAAAGAGAGACAGCCAAGTGACACGGCGACGCGTGCGCAGCGGGGGCACATGGGCCGTTGGCTGGCACATACACGCAAGGCAAGCACATCGGCTGGGGTTGGCCGGCGGATGCGACAGACGCGCCGCAGCGGCAGCGAGGAGACACGGGAGCGCAGGCGAGGGGGCCACGCGGAGATAGGACGGGGGGAGGGAGGGGAAACGAAGAGCAGCACACAGGGGCAGCACCGACGCCGTGTGCGTGCGCGGCTGGCCGAGGGGTGCGGGTGCGCGTGTCGCAGCACGTGAGGGTGCTCCTCCACCAGTGCCCACACCCCTCCACTCCCCGTACTCACGCGCTCGCACACACCCGCACCGCGCCCTTACCCGTAGCGCGGCCCCATGCGGCGGGCGGGCGGGCGGCGCCAGCAGCAGCCGACATCCCCTCAGCAGCCTCCGTTCCTGCGCGCTCTGCCGCCGAGCATGACAGTCATGCAGAGGACGCGGCGCGGCACCCAAGCGGTTGCCACGGCCAGCGACGCGACGGCCGCCCCCATGGCGACATGGCGCACGCCGCCGCCGCACGCCGGCGCAACAGCGTCCTGGCGCCATCGCCCTCCAACCCGACCGTCGCAACAGCGCTCCACGCCGGCGACCAGCCGCACAACACACAGACTACACGCCGTGCCTCTCAGTCTGCGCCGCTCACGGCTGGGGGGCGCCTCTGCATCACCGCGCTTCCTCGAGAAGCACCCATGACCCGCGCGCCAACGTGCAGCAGAGAGAGGAG